>JAJOZX010002929.1:385000-554689 GCA_023014485.1 Bathynomus jamesi
AGAACAATAATTAAGAACAATGGCCAATGAAATCTTAGAATGTTTGTCATTTTTACCTTTTATATTAATTGTAATTTTAAGATATATTTGAAAAGGCAATTAAATGTACTAATAAATTTATAAAATTCAATCAAAACAGCTTGCTTATTTAAAGCTTAATTCTGATTGGTTAATTAGTTATTCACGAAAGGAGGGAAATTCAAATTTCATTTTGTTTCTGATCAACTACATTTTAGCTCATATATACACGTAGGGTGTATCAATTTTGGGGGTGAAATGACTAAATTGAAAATCATGTGATTTGGTAGCAATTTAATGTAATCATTTGGCATACAAAATAATATCCTTGCTTCAAAAACAATAAAAAATAACTCCTACCTACATCAATTTTAATTCAAAAATTCCATTTTTCCATAAATTCGTAACAAAATAACAAATGTCCGCAAACATCCTATTAACATTTAAAGTGGCAATAAGATATCATTCAGAGTCTTTATTTGAAAGTAACCAATGCAGTCATGTCCTTTTTGCTGCGGTTCCTTGACATCAGCATTCGGCTTGCTACTTGCGCTTTGATGTAGCCTTCTCGCCTCTCGTGACTGTAAACTTGACTAGCTGCTTCTGTGACCATTTTCACACATCTCTCCACACTCTGAGTGTGAGAAGGCCACTTTGGCACTTGCATTGGGGCCTCTTTAAGTTGTGTTAAATCTTTGTTTGTTATACATGTTGTCAATGGTGGCTCCAAAACTTCCGAACTCAAGTTAACTAATTCTGACAATTTCGTGGCATTGACGTTTATCGGAGGTACCTTCCTTGTCTGAACAGAGCAGTCTCCCAGCTGGTCATCATCTAGTGATGTTCCTCTAAGCGTTAGAATGATTTCCACAGCCTCAGTTCGCTCTTTGGTACATTGGCTGCAGAGTATTGCTTGCAAAACTGCCTCTGGCCTAGTATACCAAGCGGACCTTCTCACCACAAGTAACGCGATGTCCACCACTACTTTCCTTTGGGTTCTCAGTAGCTGTAATTGAAAGAAGATGTGGTTGGGCCCCTCCATCCACATTGGATTAAGTTTTACATTGAACCAGTGAGGAAGATAAAACCCAATAATAAATTCAACAATCAACATCAAATTCTGTAGCATTTTGCCCTTCAGTGCATGTTTGGAAACCCAAATCCTGCAGAAACGAATCGCTGTAGTTAACCAACGACTGTGACTTACGGGTCCAATCTCCAAGAGAGCCAGATTTTGAGGCAACTCTCCTGATCTGATTGCTTGAACAATATGATAAGCGTAAGATTGATCCGTGCTGAGGTCTTTGATAACTTCTTCAGACAACACTGGAAGGGGAGGGCCTACTACGACCTTTGGAAATTTTGTATTTATTTCTAATTCCGTTGCTTCATCTAGCATGTTGCCAAGGGGGCCTGACCACTTGTTGTTGCTCTTTGTAGGACCATCAAGTTCCTGGATGAGACGAAGAAGAGGTAGTTCCCCTGTGTGCAAATCACATACAATCCAAACAAGCCTTCTTCCAAGTTTTTTCTCTAAATGCGCCATAACACCGCCCTGCCATCCGGTGTTCACCGCAGTTGAGTCTCCACCAACGGCCTGCAGTGAACTGTCAAGTCTTCTTTCTTGAAGCCAACATATTATTTGATCAGCAATTGCCTCTGCATGTTTCTTGCCTTCTACTTCTGCTTCAGGAACAAAGTGAAACAAATAGTGGCCACCAGGTTCGGAACACACAGAGTAGTGTTCTTCTTTGATGAGACCGGGAAACTTTCTGTCCATTCCCTCTACCTCTAGGAGAACTTTTGTGTCATCTCTTCTTCCATCAAACAAAAGGCAAGAGAGACCTTCCTCCTTCAAATCTTTTTCATGCTGATCAGATATTTCCTTCTTTATTTTTTCTTGTGCTCTTCTCATCTTATTATGATATATCACTAAGGATGTATCCTCTCGGCTGATGAGGCCTGCATCTATCCAAGCGGCAGTGGCAATCTCTGCAGTCTCTCGTAGCCCCGTATGGTGGCGAATACTGGCAAGGGCAATGTTTGAGATGTCTTTAGTGTTGTATTTCATTCTCTTCGGCGAAGGTTCAGATGGCATTTTGGAGCTATCATCTGATGTTGCTTCTTTCTGTTCATCTGAAGAGCTTTCAAAGAAGTGAGAAACCTCTTGATAGAGCTCTTCATCTCTTTGGGTGGCTTCTTCACTCTTCTTTTTCTTCCTTTCTTCCCTCTCTCGGATTTTCTCTTTTTTCTTAGCAATAACAATCTGTTTTTTGGTTTCTGAATAATCTGCGAACCAATCTGTATACTTCCTTGGCCTCCTGCCTTTGTTCTCTGCGCCTTTATGAAAGCCAGCTCCAAAACAGGGATCTTCTTCTCACGAGGACAGCGACAATCAATGTGAGGGTGAGGTTCTCTTCTGCATGAGGGAGAACAATTGGCTTCAGAACACAACTCTATGGGACACTGGCAGTTAAAAATGTCAAGAAGAGTATCAAGTGTGTGCAGAAATGTATTTTTCTTTGCTAGTTTTCCTTTACCAAGTGATGTCTCAACTGCTTTGTGCCACAGCTTTGTTAATTTTAGCTCAATAGTTCTATACTGATTGAGTACAGGTGGTTTGAATAACACATTAGCTTTTTTCCACTGATGCAGAAGAGGGGGGAATCATGTCCCTTATGAGCTCTTTCTCTGTGTAGTTCCTTCTATCCTTTGTATTTTGTTCACGAAGGAGTAACCCTAGTCTCAGCATGTCTCGCACTGTTGGTAGTTCTGATACGGGAAGCTCCTTGCCTGTACCGACTAACAGGCTCAAGTGGCATGACGACTGACCTCTTGTCTTCAATTTTGGCATCTTAGGAATATCTGAAAAGAAAGAAAAACATTTAAGTATTTTATATCAATTACGATGTTTCAAAGTTTAGTCATTCGATGTTCTAAAATTCAATAAAAAAATATTTCATGGGATTACAACATAATTAGACAGAAGAATATGATAATAATAAATAATTGTAATAATCAATAATCCATACTTACAGTTAAACTGTAGTATTCGTCTAGTAGAATAACTATGAAGTAGGTACAAGAGCAATAACAGCAAACCACCGTCTATGACATCTAAGAGGCAACTGAGGACTGAGAGTGAGGGACAGTTCTATTCATGTTGTGACTTGTACATTGTACAACAACTATATGACCTTGAAAACACTCCATATGCGATCAGTGGGATAATTCTGTGACAGATGAATAGTTAATCAATTTATGTCCTATTATTTAGTAAAAGAGTCAATTTCTGAAACTTTAAGGTAAAATTGATGTAGGTAAGGGTTATTTTATTTCATTTTGGTTGGCCAATTTCAAGTTTTGACATGAAAAGACACTATATTTTCACTACCAAAATTGATTTGAAAAAAAGTTGACAAAATTGACACATCCTAATATACAGTTTATTATGAGTTTATGACTAAAAATAAAAAAATGTATATATCATTAAAAAGGCCATAAAATGGTAAAATCCTATTTTAATATGGTAAATTAAATTCCAAAAACAATGTTGTTTAATAATATACATACTATCTGCATTAAGGGTTTTGTCAGCTATCGTGTGTTTGTTTTGAAGTTGCAGCAAAGTTTGTTTTAACCCAGCTATTTGTAATTTTTCTTGTTCTACTTTGTCCACAACAACAACAACCGGAACAACCTTTAGGGTTTCAAATGTTCCATCAAGAGTTAAAGTTAAATTTGCAGTTTTAAAACTTGCTTGTACTGGGTTTTTGGTAACAAATAAGGAAATCTTCATTTCCCTGTTGCTTCTTAAGTCCCAATTTTTCTATGAATTGTTTGGTTACAGATGTTTGTTGTGAGCAGGTATCTAAGAGACACCTAACCTGTACTATTTGTCCCTTTTTGTTTTGAATTTCCAAGGTTGTGGTTAGTAAAAGAATTTTTGAATTGTTGTTAACACTGGATGAACTGATGTGCCCATTCATAACATTTTGAGTTTGTTTCTATTTATTTTGGTTTGATTTAGGTGTTTGTTCAAAATGTTTGTAGGTTTTTTTTCCATGTCTTTTGTGTATTTCACATGGGGGTAACATGGTCAAAACTACTTCAAATTTTACAATTGTATTTCAACTTTAATTTGCAGTCTAACTTATTATGCCCTGATCACTGATCAGGAACGGAGCAAGAGTGTCACGGGCCCAGGGGCAAAACTTATTTACGGGCCCCCTAACAAAATTTTTATTATACATTTATATTTCTTTTCTTTGCATTATTTATTTAGCATATATTTAAGAATTATGATACTACTTGTACGCATGGAGGCATAGAAGGCAAAACATTATGCAAAATATTGAGCTTTAAAAAGGATACCATGAAATAAAAGTTTACTTACGACAACATCAGAACTTGACTTTTCTTGCCTTTCTTTCAGCAAATTCATTAATTAAATCCTCCAAGTTAATATTTCTAGCTTTCTTGTTTTCAATTGATATAATTGAGAGTCCATTTAATCTTTTTTCATTGATAGAATTTCGAAGATAGTTCTTTATTAGTTTAAGTTTTGAAAACGATCTCTCTGCACTTGAAGCTGTCACAGGAATTGTGAGGAACAATGTTATGGCAGTCACAACTTCGGGAAAACTTGAGCACAAAGTACTGTTGTCTTTAATTAAAAATGAATATAGCTCATGGATTGTCGTCATTTTTTCAATGTCTGTTTTTAAGCACATTCGAAAAGAAAGTAATTGACTTGGAAATCCAGAGGAAATATCATTTTTATATTTATTTACTAGCTTTGTTGCTCTCTCAAATAACTTCTCTCATCACTTGTTGAAACGACCCGGCCCCCCCTAAAGGCCCGGGTCCTGTGGCACTGCCCCGCCTGCCCCTAGTTAGCTCCGCCCCTGGCCCTGATTGAGTGCATTTTTTGCATAAATTCAGTTGTTCAGAACATTTTCACCTTGCTGTAAAGTCTGTGTATTTGGGACAATATGTAGTACTATGTTCATTGTTAAAACAAAAGTTGCATGTTATAGGGTTAGACTCAGAAGTAGTTACATTAAAGTTTTGTAGAGTGGAGGTCTTTGAGTCTTTTCCTGTAACTATTTTCTGCAAATTGGGTTTTGCGTTTGTGTTTGAATGTAACTGGTAAGTGTTGAAAATTTTTGTTAGGTTTTCGGTTGTTGTTGAATTGCTGGGGTTTTCTTGTGCTGTGTTAAATTTTTGGGGTGTGTATCTGGACTTGTAAAGTGCAAGTACAGTTGGGGAATCATCTCTTAGTTTATTAAGGCTAGGGTATACGGTATGTCAGTTGTTCTCTAATGAAGTACTGTGTTCAAAAAGTTCCCGAACTGGTTATGCTGCATGCGCGTCATGTTGTAGTGTGACTCAGTCTGTGTCCAAAGATGGTTACCAACAGAGATGGGCAAGATCACCAACTTTGGTGATCTTGAAGATCAAGATCAGATCACCAGAAAAATGTGATCTTGAAGATCAAGATCAGATCACCAGAAAAATGTGATCTTGAAGATCCAGATCAAGATCGTGATCTTGAAGATCACTTTTCAAGATCACTTTTTAAGATCACTTTTATATGAATTGAAAAAAGTTGTACTCTTGTAGAGTAAACAAAAACAAATTATTTTGTTAATCACTCCTGAAAAGTATCACTCCTAATACTCCCCTGAGGGCTGAGGCAATACAAGCATCGCATCCTACCCATGTCACCTGATCTAAACCACGGGGATTGACGATTCCCCTTTCAGTTTTTCAGGTGGTAAACTTAAAACTTAGTATTATCATAACTTATCAGCAAAGAAAAAACTATTAAATGACCTACATATAGTTTTTAGTTCTATTTTTCTCAATTCTCATTTCACCAGGTCCATAACCCATATCAATGAATGGTCAGCATATATAAGTAAACATTTTTTACATAGAATTTAATTTTACAGTTTTACTGCAGTACGCAATTACTGACAATATAAGGGTAAAAACCGCAAGTTAAGAGTGTTAATTTAATGTTCAACCGCTGTAAACATTTGCTTTCAGCAAAACCAATTGTTCAAAGTTACCATCCGAGAGACGACTTCGTTTGGGGCTATGAATCATGCCAGCAAACGAAAACAACCGTTCCACTGGTGCAGAGGAAGGTAGCGTGGTGTTATACCTCTTGAAGATCTTCTTTATAGCAGGATACCTATCTAAAGAGTCGAGTGCCTTACTGGTGTCCTGCAAATAATTGAGGACTTCCAAGTCTTCCTTGTTGTTAGGAGCAGAGAATGAGCCGTCCATAGTTCTGAAGAAATCGTCTTCAGATGATGAGTTTGAAAAAACTATATAGGGCTATGGGTTGATTGCCTGTGCCCTCATCCGTTGGAAATTTCCAAACAGACTTCAGTGGAGGGTTACCGACAAAGGCCCTATGTTTTTTCGTTAGAGAGTTATGAATATGTAGGTCTTTAAAGGACCTCTTTATATTTATATTGATTACGGTAATTCTAGCGTCGGGAGTTGGGAAAGCTTATGTTAATGAAAAACTGAAATTGCTCACCTTATTTTTGCTGGGTCTTTGTTTGTTTCGATGTAGGGCGTGACGGTCATTTTCGGTGTAGGGCCGCCACGATGGGGTTACGCGGCGAATTTACTTAAGGTAATTAATATAGGCAGTCACTATATAAACCCCTGAAGGAATAGGCCTATCCTTTTTTAGTCATTAGGTTTTAAATTATAAGGAATTCACTCAGGACTTGAGGGAAAATTTAGACACGTTTTCCCAGTTTAAAGCGTTTGCTTGGAATAAACAGCCCTGAGAGCCGTTCCTTGGTTCGCTTGTATTTTCATTATTATTTGCCGATCTAGCAAGATTTTGTTGTGTCTACTACCTTTTTGGTAGACTAAACAATAAATTGGGTTTTCTTGTTGCTATGTGGGGCTGATTCATACATACAGGTTCTTTGTACGTATGGCAATTCAATTATTTCATTCCCAATAGGCTATGTCGCCAATCCCGAGGCAATTTTGTATAGATATTTAATTCAATTAATTAATAATTTATATTTAATTATGAAATAAATGTACCACATATGATACCATGTTGTGAGTGCGTATAGTTTTTCCATATACTGGGGGGGGCCGGAGAAAAATTTGTATGTTATAGATCAAAATTTTTTGACAAACTGTGTAAAACATGTAAAAATGGATCAAAAGAATGAAGTAGAAATTTAGGAAGAGAGAGGTTACTCAAGACCTATTCAAATATGAAAGTTCAAGAGGCCAACTTCTCAAGTTTAGTTAAAGTTATGTCAATCAGTTTGACTCCCTTTAGGTATAGGAAATTTATGGGATTAAAGTAAAGTTATTAAGCATTTTAACTTTGCTCAGTTTGTGTAAGTTTTATAAGTCACCAGTCTTAATTTTTTCTTGTAAACGTTTTCTGGCTTTCAAAGCAGTCTTTCTTTGAGGCCTGTCTGGTTTAGTCTGAGTTACATCAGGCACATTGAGAGATTCCTCCCCAATAGTATCCTGATCCATCCTTTGGGGTAATGGTTCTAATTTAGCCCCACACTCCAAAGGATATAGTAATGTGATATCTCTGGTGGTTTCACCAGTTGCTGTTTTCAGTTTTACAACCCTGGTAACTTCGTCTTCACCAGTTTTGAGTTCCAAGACTTTTCCCATTGACCAATGTTGTCTTGGTGTCTTGTCATGTATCAACACAATGTCCCCAATTTTGACTGAATCATTCCAACTTTGTTTTGTTAATTGTTTATGTCTTTCTCTAAGACTTGTTAAGTATTCTTCTCTCCATTTTGTTATAAATTGAGTCTTGATTTGTGTCAAATGTTGGTATTTTGTGTTGAGTTCTTTGTGTCCTATTTCCCAATCTGGATCCTCTGTACTGTTATGTTCAGATTCTGGTAACATGTTTACTGTTTCTCCCTTAATTAGGTGGTTTGGTGTGAGAGGTTCTGGCTCATTAATACCATCTCCCACATAAGTTAATGGTCTGTTGTTGACAACATTTTCAATTTCTGACAGAATAGTCATGAGTTCAAAAAGTTGTAGATGTTTTGTCCCAATAGTCTTTTTAAGGCAGTTCTTTACAGTTTGTATGTTTCTTTCCCAAATTGAACCATACCATGGTGTATTAACAGGAATGTACTTCCAGGTTATGTTGTGTTTGGTTAAATGAGTTTGTACTGTTTCACTGTCACAAATCTGATGAATAATTCTTTCACCAGATTTGAAGTATGTGGCATTGTCTGACCATATAGTTTTGGGTACAGAATTGTGTGCACAAAATCGTCTGAAAGCAGCAATAAAAGCTTCTGCTGTCAGATCTTCTACTATGTCTAGACATATGGCACGTGTGGCAGCACAGGTGAAGAGTACAATGTACACTTTGTATTCCTTTGAATCCATTTTGTCTCCAAAACTCACATTTACCGCTCCAGTGTAGTCAATACCCGTGGTTTCAAATGGCCGAGTAAATGTTACTCGTTCCACAGGTAGGTCTGGAGGGCTTGGGGTCTTAAAGGGTCGTGAATGGATACGTTTACAAGGAATGCATGTGTTTAAAATTTTCTTTGTTTCAGTTCTACCCTTTGGTAGCCAGTAAGTTTTTCTCAGCTCTGTCAGGGTTTGTGGGACTCCCATGTGGTGTATTTTGTTGTGGGTATCCCTGATGATGAGTTTTGTGAAGTGATTTCTCCTTGGAAGAAGAATTGGGTGCTTAGAGTTGTAAGTCAAAGTTGACTTGTTAAGCCTTCCTTTACACCTTATCAGACCCTCTGTATCCAGGTACAGATTTAGATCCATGACAAGTGAAGGAATACCTTTGTTTAATGTGCTACTGGACCTAAGATACTTCAACTCCTTGTCAAATTCTGAAGCTTGTATCTGTTTGAGCCAGTATTTTGTTGCAGTTTCTGTTAAGTTAGAAAAGGCTTTCTGAGGACAGTGTTTGAGAAGGTAGCTATTGACAAACTTGCAGCAATAGACTGTAATTCTCAAGAGTTTGTTTAGGTCTGAATAAAGGTGATAGTCAAATATAGGTTTGTCCTCAGTGATCTTTTCAGTTGTTGTAGAGTTGAGTGTGAGGTTAACTACTTTGGCTGGCCAAAGATCCTCACATGTTAGCCATTCGGGCCCTTCATACCAGATTTTATTTGTTTTCAACAGCTTGTAAGAGAGCCCTCTTGTCAAAAAGTCTGCAGGATTCTCCTTTGTTTTTATGTACCTAAATTTGATACCAAGGTTTGTGTTTGCAGTTTTGATTTCTGTTAGTCTGTTTTTCACAAATATATTTTTGCAAGAAGTTGTATCTGTGTTGGTCACCCATGTTAGACAAATTTGACTGTCTGTCCATAAGTAAATGTTTGTTATGTCAACTTCTTTATACACTTGTGAAAGAAAGTTTGCTGTTTTAACTCCCAATGAGACAGCTAATAATTCAAGTTGTGGTACAGTTTTCTTTTGGTTTAAGGGTGCCACTTTTGCCTTTGAATAAACCAAGTTACTTTCATTTTCACTTGTTAAATAGGCACAACACCCATAAGCTTGTGTGCTGGCATCTGTAAAAATGTGTAGTGTTTGCGATTTCAATCTGTAGCCAGCACATCTTGGTACGTAGATGTCTTGAACTTTGTTCAAGTCTGTGGCTAATTTTTTCCAATGAAGTTGGTCTTCCACTGAAAGTGGTTCATCCCAATCAATTTTCTTTTTCCATAAGTCTTGCAAAAGGATTTTGGATCTTATGGTTGCTGGTAAATATAATCCAATGGGGTCAAAAATTTTGGATGATTCTGAAAGCACTTGTCTTTTTGTATTGGCATTTGGATTTAAGTTATAACTCTTCGTGCAAAGAGTGTCATCGTGTTCAGAATTCTGTTTTAAAAACCAAAGCATTCCAAGTGTTTTCGTGTAATTGTTTGGTTCAATGTTCCCATTGTTGTCTTTTGTTATTTGTTCATTTAATTTAGGAGAATTAGAAACCCATTCTCTCAATCCAAAATTTCCTTGCTTCATTATGGGTTGTGACATTTGGTAAATTTCAAGCAATTCCTCTTCAGTTACAGTGGAACCAATGAGGTTATCCACATAAAAGTTTTGTTTTAAAAACTGAACTGTTAAGTCCTCTTGAAATAAGTTTAGGTGGTTTCTAATTGTTAAAGCAAGAATACTTGGAGAGCAATTTGCTCCAAAAATAATTACTTTAAATCTGTAGGTTTTGAAACCTTTGTTAAGGTCATGTGGATCATTCAACCACAAAAACCTGAGATGATTTTTATCATACTCAAGCTTCAAATTTATACAGAGGAATGCTTTTTCTATGTCACTTTGTACTGCATAATTGTCTAAACGGAAGCAAAGGAGAATTTTTACAAGATCTGAGACAAGGTTTGGGCCTTCCATGAGACAATCATTTAAACTAACAGAATTTGTGTCTTTTAAACTACAGTTGTATACTACTCTTAGTTTAGTTGTGGATGAGTCTTCTCTGTAAACTCCCCTGTGTGTTAAATAATGACAACCTCGTTTTTTAAAGGGTTCATCAGTAACTTCTTCAATGAAGCCCCTTTCTATTTGTTCCTTGAATATGTTGTTGTATTGTTCTAAAAGATTGTCATTTTTTAGTTTTCTGTAATTTTTATACAGATGTGCCTTAGCTACTTTCAAATTGTCCATTATTTCTGGACAAGGTGTTTTCCAAGGCAGCTCCACATAGTATTGATTGTCTCTGTGTTGTAATGTATCCTTAAATTGTTCTGTCATCAATTGGTCTTCATGTGTAATAGTACTGTCCTTTATGCCAACTGATTCTAATAGTCATAACTGCTGTAACCCTTCATCCAATGTGGAATCATTTTCATTCAAATGATGTGGGATTATGACAGTGTTTTTGTAGTTCGAGTTTGTCACATAGTCAGAAATTTGTGACTGTGGTGATTTTGTTTTGCGTAAATTTTGTTCATGTTCTGTGTTTTCTGTGTCAGTAGTAAGATGGTATTTAGTTATGTCACCCAAAAGAGCAATACCTGTGGGAGTTTGTATGGCTATTCCATCTCCAATTTTAATGATGCCTCTATGGACCAGATGAAGATAGTCAGCCCCCATGAGCATATGTATATCATCAACTACATCTGCATTAAGGGTTTTATCAGCTATCGTGTATTTATTTTGAAGTTGGAGCAAAGCTTGTTTTAACCCAGCTATTTGTATTTTTTCTTGTTCTACTTTGTCCACAACAACAACCTTAAGGGTTTTAAATGTTTCATCAAGAGTTAAAGTTATATTTGCAGTTTTAAAACTGGCTTGTACTGGGTTTTTATTGATAAATGATGAAATAGAGAGATCTTCATCTCCTTGTTGGTTTTGAAGTCCCAATTTTTCTATCAGTTGTTTAGTTACAAATGTTTGTTGTGAGCAGGTATCTAAAAGACACCTAACCTGTACTATTTGTCCTCTTTTGTTTTGGATTTCCAAAGTTGTGGTTGGTAAAAGAATTTTTGAATTGTGGTTAATGCTAGATGAACTGATATGTCCATTCATAGCATTTTTGGTTTGTTTCTGTTTGTTTTGGTTTGATTTGGGTGTTTGTTCATAATGTTTGTCAGTTTTTCCAATGTCTGTGTGTGTATTACACATAGGGGTAACATGGTCAAAACTGTTGCAAAACTTACAATTGTATATCAAATTTGATTTGCAATTTGACTTTTGGTGCCCTGATCCAGTGCATTTTTTGCATAAGTTTAGTTGTTCACAACGTTTTGACCTTGCTGTAAAGTCTTTGTATTTGGGACAATTTGTAGAATTATGTTCACTGCTAAAACAAAATTTGCATGGTATGGGATTATACTCAAAAGTAGCTACATTAAAGTTTTGCAGAGTAGGAGTCTTTGAGTCTTTTTCTGTCACTTTATTTTCTGCAAATTGAGTTTTGCGGTTGTGTTTTGATGTAACTGGTAAGTGTTGAAATCTTTTGTTAGGTTTTTGGTTTTCTGCATTGTTGGTTTTTTCTTGTTCTGTGTTAAATTTTGGGTGTGTGTAACTTGATTTGTAAAGTGCTAGTACAGTTGGGAAATCTTCTCTTAGTTTATTAAGGCTAGGGTATATGTCAGTTGTCCTCTGATGAAATATCTCTTTGACTTTAGAAGGGAGCTTTTCAAAAACAACAGCTTGAATGATCCAAGCTGTTTCTGCAATGTTTAAATTATTGTTTTTAAGTTGTCCCATGAGACATTCAAACTCACAGTAAAAATCAAAGAGGTCACCATAGTTGTCTTTTGGGGTTCGCATGTTCATGACTTTAAGAGCCAAATCATGTATAATTTCATCCTTATTCATGTAATTTCTGTTAAGTAATTCTATTGCTACAGAATAAGAAGCACCTATGGCTGGTAGTGATTCCACTAATCTTAAGGCTGGGCCTTTCAGATAGTTCACTAAATAACTAAATTTATCAACATCTGTAATGTAGTTTTTATTACCTATAAGGCTATGAAATTTTTCAATAAAAGATTGAAATTTGGCTCTGTCACCCTCAAAAGTGGGTACTGCAAGTGTAGGCAATTTTGATTTTAGTTCATTGCCCTCAGCCACATTGGGAGGGCTAAATGAAGCATTTCTTGTAGCTTCTAAGAAGCTTTCGTATGTGTCTTCTTTTTTGCACTCATCAAGTTGGTTTTGAATTTCAGAAATATAGTTGTTAATTTTTGTAATGTAATTTTCATTGTCAAGTAGGAGAGTAGAATACTCATCATCTGTTAGTTCAATTGTGTCATCAATTTCTGTAATTATGTCTTCATCTAGTATGAAAATTCTTGTTTGTAACGAGTAATAGAATTTAATGTTGTTTCAAGATCATATCTTGTAGGTTCCTTTTGTTTGAAATCATTGTACAGTTTGGTGATGACACCTTTACGTGCTGATTTTTTCCTCATTAATTTTTTGTGATTTTGAGATGGTGCCGTAGCCCCAAGGTCTGTGTTTTTGTTTCTTACCCTTTTGTCCAAGTCTTCCATAATTGTTGTTAGTGTTAAAGTTCTGAGTTTAATTTTTATGATGTTGAGCAAGTTAAATTACTGTACAGTAATAAGTTTTTTATATAACCTGCGCCACAGGTTAAATTAAAAATTCACAATGTTTTTAGTTAGGATAGGCCTTGAGTGTAAAGAGTAAGGCCTACTTTAAGAGGTAGGCCTATTATGTAAGGTAAAGTTAGGTGGGCCTACTAAATAGGCCTATTTGTTGGGCCTACCAAGTAGGCTTATGTTTGGGCCTATTATTTTATAGGACCTCAAATGAGTTAAGCCTGTTAAATTAACAAGGCTTAGTTTTGAATTTGAAGAGTAGGACCTATTAAATAGGCTTAATGTTGCGGGCCTATTATTTTTAGGACCTAAAATAAGTTATGCCTGTTAAATGAACAAGCCTTTGTTTTCGATTAGTGTAAAGGTAAAGGAATCGGTTCCCAGTTGCTTTACGTTGAAATTGGGGTTAGGCCTACTGAGTTAAGCCTAGCCACTGCGTGTGTCAGTGTAAATTTTAGAGGGGTTAGTTCCCCATACACAGGGCCACCATTGAAAAAACTATATAGGGCTATGGGTTGATTGCCTGTGCCCTCATCCGTTGGAAATTTCCAACAGACTCAGTGGAGGGTTACCGACAAAAGCCCTATGCTTTTTCGTTAGAGAGTTATAATATGTAGGTCTTTAAAGGACCTCTTTATATTTATATTGATTACGGTAATTCTAGCATCGGGAGTTGGGAAAGCTTATGTTAATGAAAAACTGAAATTGCTCACCTTATTTTTGCTGGGTCTTTGTTTGTTTCGATGTAGGGCGTGACGGTCATTTTCGGTGTAGGGCCGCCACGATGGGGTTACGCGGCGAATTTACTTAAGGTAATTAATATAGGCAGTCACTATATAAACCCCTGAAGGAATAGGCCTATCCTTTTATAGTCATTAGGTTTTATTATAAGGAATTCACTCAGGACTTGAGGGAAAATTTAGACACGTTTCCCGTTTAAAGCGTTCGCTTGGAATAAACAGCCCTGAGAGCCGTTCCTTGGTTCGCTTGTATTTTCATTATTATTTGCCGATCTAGCAAGATTTTGTTGTGCTACTTCTCTTTTGGTAGACTAAACAATAAATTGGGTTTTCTTGTTGCTATGTGGGGCTGATTCATACATACAGGTTCTTTGTACGTATGGCAATTCAATTATTTCATTCCCAATAGGCTATGTCGCCAATCCCGAGGCAATTTTGTATAGATATTTAATTCAATTAATTAATAATTTATATTTAATTATGAAATAAATGTACCACATATGATACCATGTTGTGAGTGCGTATAGTTTTTCCATAATGAGTCTGAGTTCACCGAACTATTACCACTGCTGTCAGAATTACAATTTCTTACAGCCATTTGCAGCTTGTCTTTTACTTGAGACTTGATTGCTTCATGATCGCCGAAATTAGGCCCTTGCAACAATGATATCCATCTAAGTTTGAAATACGGATGAGATACTGAGGCCAAAACGGCATCAGTTACCTCGGGGCTCAACGACAAAAAATGATCAAATCTGGCATTGAAGCCAGAGACGACTGCTGCCAGTAATGGCATACAGTGTCTCAAGCGCAGGTCGTTTGGTTGGATAGACTCCAATCTTGCGAGGGCATCTTGAGTCACTAGGACTGTTGGAAGAAGACAACCGTAGTAGCATTCTTTCTCTGCCTGTAATTTGTTGAGGGCTGCTGCAATTGGTTTTAGAACAGACAAATATTCTGAAATAAATTCCAATTCATTGTCTTTGAGGATGGGTAGATTCAGTTCTTCAAGAGCTACATTCACGTCGTTCTTATGTTTATATATTTGGTTTAATGAGTCGTACATTGAGTTCCATCGGGTGACGCATGGGTACCTAAATTGGACGCCAGTTATTTCCTGTATTTTTTCTGCTGACTTGGGTTTACAGCAGCATTCCAGCGCCGAACATTTTCCCATTGCAGAATGCTTTATCTTCTTTAGTCCAGGTGAATTCAGTCCTTTATCTGCATCAGTTGTTGCTACCAAGTTCAATGTGTGGAGGCACATCGAATATGGGATGATAGTTTCACTGACTCCTCTCCATGCTCTCCTGAATGTTCAGGAAAGTTGCTGATGATAACCTCTTCATCTGAATCTTTTTCATCATCATCTTCATCTGCATCATCTTCATCAATGTCGTCAGTACGATTCTGAACACGAACACCGAACTCTTTAAAGCATTTCACCATGTTCGATGCATTGTCGGTGACTGTAGATACAACTTTTCTATAAGATAAACCATGCTCCGAGTTGATCTGTCCAATATTCCAGCAATTTTATCAAAGCTATGTTTCCACGAAATCTTCGGCATGCCAGTGCAGCTGATCCTCGCGACAAGTCATCATTGATCTGTAATGTAAGAATAAATAAAATCAATGTTTGTATGAACATTTTTTAAGCTTAATTTAATAATATTGGTTAGACACGCACCAGCTAAACTGCGCCACCAAACATTGAAGAGAAGAACTATGTGATATAAAGGAGGCAATTCAGCGATGAGTCGCCTACCATACCACCACATCAGTGACCCATCCCATAAGAGCAAAATGTGGAAGAGTCCATATTCACAGCCTGTGAATATGGACTCTTCACATTTTGCTGTGAATCAGACACAATGACAGATGACAGAATCAGTGAATAGTGTGAAATTACTGTGAATCACAGCAAAATGAAGACTCACCAAATTAATGAATGAGGAACACATGTCGAATAATTGAAAAGATTATACTATAAGTCTATCAGACTATCAGTCTATCACCATGGTCAATTTATCAATTATATAAAAATAATACACTAAATCAATAGCATACCCAATGCGCAGTGACTCCCATGAAACTGCGGTGATTAGTTGACATATGTCGCATGTAACACACACATGGTCAACTGCTGCCAGTTTTGCTTGTATGTCTTCCTTCATTGTACTGGTTGTTGTTGCAAGAGATCTAGCCAGGGTGCGTCTAGATGGCACCTGAACAGCCGGGTTGACGTCTGAAAAAATATTTAAAAATTAAAACAAATACAATAGATTAGCTATGGAAAAAAATTCAAAATATTTAGCTAGGCTAGCGATAGTCTAATGTTCATACAAATAATATGATTAATTATTTTAATCAGATATTAGCTATGGAAAAAATAGCAAAATATTTGAGTTATACTAACATGAAAGAAGATCCTTAAATTCATGTAGTTCAACTAGGCTCAATGGTAGGAGCCCATTAGCCACAAGCGAGAGAATCTTCTTTTCAAGGATATCCTTGCTATGGTGGTCCTGGTTTTTGCTTGGAAATGTGGAACATGCTTAGTGTTGACTGCTTGGCAATTTTGGCAGGGCCAGCATTGCTGCCGCTGGCATCTTCTTCTTTAGCTGGACGCTTGCGAGATTTCTTCTCCGATTCATATTCACCAAAAGATCCGAATGTAGTTTCTGCACAAGAAAATAAATTATTATCATGCGGAGAGACTTCTTGAACACCCTGTATAATATTTATCAGAGTATCAAACTTCTAGTGAAATTAATACTTAACAAGATTCTAAAATTTTTGTTATCTTTAACTAAAATTATTTTCACCATGATCAGTGCATTTTATCCTATGTTAAATTGAAAGCCGAATTTCGTCCTTCAGTAACTAAATAGGAGAAATTACAGACATGGCTCAGACAGAGAGAAAGACAGATACACCTGGCGTTTTATTATAGTTGGATATCGGCAGTTTTTAATGTAGTTACTAGTCCATAATCTATTAATATCTGAAGTGCACAATATATTCAAATGGACGTCTATGTAAATGTAGCATTAGTCTTGTTGGCACCAGTCACTTAAACTATGACTGAACCATTATGTTAATGTTGCTACTTACTACTTAGTTACTAAGTAGTACTAACCCTGAGTGCCTCAGAAGATTGCTTGTTGAGTCGAGGCCAGCAGACAGAATTGTAGTTTTCTTTGTACACTGCATACAAATAACTTTGATACTGTTTCCAGTTTTTTCGACAATTTGAAAATATTTTCCGTTCAATAGCACAGATTGATCCTTATTACCAACATTGTTATCTAAATATATTGAATACTGTTCTGGTGACAACCTAGAATATTTGGTTCCCTTGGGAGCCTGTTGAAGTTGTAAAATTGCACTCATTATTAAAAAATTCAATCTGTAAATAAAATATGTTTAGAATTAATTTATTATGAATACGGACCTATAGGCTATATTTTATGCCTATATATAATAATATATTAAGAGAACACTTTTAACATAATTGCACAGTAAATTACACTTTTTACGAGCCTAAATTCCACAGCAACTACACCTTCCATGAGCCCACGCATGACGCAAGTCACCCAACTAACAGAAAACATAAACAGTCGGTGTTGAACAAAGTTGCCACCGATGTCGCTTGGACAAAAAACAAATGACATTCGCATAGCGGCATATTTAAGAATCTGAAATTAAAAGTGATCTTGAAGTCTAAAGTGATCTTCAAGATCAAGATCACAAGAAATAAAGTGATCTTAGATCAAGATCAAGATCACCATAATAAAAGTGATCTTCAAGATCAAGATCAGATCACGATCTTGATCTTCAAGATCACGATCTGATCTTGAAGATCAAGATCGTGCCCATCTCTGGTTACCAATTATTGATATCTTATTTTGTTCTCTCGATATTTACTGTTTTGTGAAGTAATTTTGTGTTTTGTCGCATTTTATGCATCTGAATAATGACTACTGTTGAAGAACAACGTGTGCGCATAAAATTTTGTGATAAGCTGGGCAACACTGCTTCTGAAACCCATGTCATGCTGAACACAACATTTGGCAATGACGCCTTAAGTCGGACAACCACTTTTGAGCGGCACAAGCACTTTAAGGAAGGCCGAACGTTGACTGAGGACGATGCAAAGGTGGGACGACCTTCAACTTCATGAACTGATGACACTGATGCTTGTGTTCGTGAAATGATTTGAGGGAACCGTAGACTGACAGTGAAGTTGCGGACAAAATGAACATTTCGATAGGATCATGCCACACGATACTCAGAGAGAATTTGGGGATGCATCGTGTGTCAGCCAAATTTGTACCATGACTCTTGACTGCCGAGCAAAAAGAGTAATGTGTTGTTGCGTCTCAAGACCTCCTTCAATGTGCCAATCTTGATGAAAATTTTCTCAGAAACATCATTACGGGTGATGAGATGTGGGTGTACAGGTATGATGTTGAAACAGAAGAGCAGTCATCGAAATGAAAGTACGTGATGTCCCAGAGACTGAAAAAAACCCACAGCAAGTCCGATCGAGTGTGAAGGCAATGCTGGTCGATTTTTCAATTACTACAGACTCGTTCATTACGAATTCATCCCGAGAGATCAAACGGTTAACCAGCAGTTTTATTTTGAAATACTAAAGCGCGTGCAAGATGCAGTAAGGAGAAATGGCCTGAAAATTAGAATGCAGGAATGTGGATGTTGTACCATGACAATGCGCCTGCATACACAACATTGTCAATTTAGAAGTACCTGGCGAAGCACAACGTCGTAGTTGTTCTTCAGTCCCCCCTATTCTCTAGATCTGTCCCAGACAGACTTTTTTTCTTTTCCCCAAACTTAAATTTGCATTGAAAGGTCGAAGATTTCAAAGTGTGGAAGAAATTATTCAAAATGTAACAAACGAACTGAAGGTGGTCAGGAATATGGCCTACCACGAATGCTTTCAAAAGTGGAAATGCCAAAGTGGGAGTGATATATACTGTAGCTGCACAAGGAGACTAATTGAAGGGGACAACATCAATTAGATTGTAAGTGTTACCAGAAAGTTTTTGTGGGATCAGTCCGGGAACCTCATATCTCTTTGACTCTAGAAGGGAGTTTTTCAAAAACAACAGCTTGAATGACCCAAGCTGACTCTGTAATGTTTAATTCATTGTTTTGAAGTTGTCCCATGAGACATTCAAACTCGCAGTAAAAGTCATAGAGATCATCATAGTTGTCTTTTGGGGTTCGCATGTTCATTACTTTAAGACCCAAGTCATGTACAATTTCATCCTTATTCATGTAATTTCTGTTAAGTAATTCTAGTTCTGACCACATGCCCCTATTAATTGAATTTGACATTAATTGTATTCCAATGCTATTACAGGTAAATGATACACGTAAAGCGAAGTTAGAATGGTCCAAAGTTGATGATGAGGACAAACAACAGTATTGTAATAAGTCTGATGTATTGCTAAGTAATATATCTATCCCTAATGATGCTCTAGCTTGTCAGGATGTAAACTGTAGCATTAAAACATATTTTGGCATTTAAAGACATGTATGAACAAATTGTTTCCTCTCTCAATAATGCTAGCCTAGATTTGGATTCTGAAGGATCGCCCGAAGGCACAAATGCACTGTTTTGTAGATACCCCACCTCAGAGCTTTGAAGAGGAAGGAAATTGTGGGCGAAAAAAAGTCAGAATTCAGTTGAAACAGCATGAAATATATAAGAAAAACCTATTTTCGTCGGTAATTATTGAATGTTTTACCAATATTGAAATTAATATCCAAAATACATTTTTCTAATGTATTTTGAGTAAATATGCAGCAAATAGCCCCACCTCGACTTTTGGTACGAAAGTTAGTTATTAGGATGTGTTTTCATGTGCTTTCCTCAGAAATGGCACTCATTTGCCCCGCATTTAATTAAAAGTACGAAAAAAAATCTTTTTTTTTGTCGTTTTATTGTCAAGTAAACACGGGGCAAATGAATAGCATTTCTGAATAAAGCACATGAAAACACACCCTAATAACTAAATTTCGCTACCGTTATGGCTAACCTAACCTAAATGAAGAGATTTCGAAAAAAAAAAAATCGTTAAACTAACGAAAATGTCATGACTTAACCTAACCAATCGTCAAGGGTGTACAGTTGACCTAACTGGGCATTTAGTTGACCTAACTGGGCATTCAGTTGACCTAACCGGGCATTCAGTTGACCTAACTGGGCATTCAACTGACCTAACTTTGATATACTGTACCTAACCAATCATCATACTTTTATTTTTTATTTTATTGGGTTCAGAATCCCAGCTGAGCCGTGAACGGCCAAGCTCTGAAGGGCCAGTTTAACCTACAGCCCAAGTTAAGCTAGACTAAAAACTTACGGACTTGGAAGTCCTATTAGGTCCTACCTCAGGGTTGCTGACTCGATGTGGGCCTACCTTAGGTCTCAGTTGCATAAAATTAAGATAAACAAAAGAGGAACTATTTATGGTCTTTCTAAACCTTGCAACAACAATACAACCTGCACCATTGCACGATGCAACAATCTTATATCTAAACAACCACATTGAATTGCAAGAGAGCTCTCTATAAGACCACGCCCTGTAAGTGCCGCATTCAACAAACGAGTCGGAAGGACACGCAGTGCCCCCAAAAAATGATGCCACAAAAGTGCCCAAACAATGATGCCACAAGATCCCAAAAATGTTAGTTCTAAATTAAGTGAATTTTTCATTAACCTTACAATTATGATATATATATATATATATATATATATATATATATATATATATATATATATATATTAATATATATATATATATACACACACACACCTTAACTTAATATATACAAGCAATGCTGCATCAATAAGCTTAGTCATCATATCGCCTTGGGACAACAGTGGCTCTTCCTCTTCTAGATTTTCTAACACTCCCCACCGAAGACTGAAGAGGCATTGTTGTCATTACCTTCTGCAAGTTTAGCCAAGCCTTCTCCATGAGGCTGTAACTCAAATGTTTCATCTTGACTATCCGTGTTTTTGCTGATTTCTAAAGCATAGAGTTTTTGTATAGGTCTCTTTAATTTTCCTCCTGAAGTCTTTACCAGTGCAGACCTAACTAAATTGTCTTTGCCAACAAACAACTCCTCAATTATGCCAAGTTTCCAGCATTGCCTTGGTCTTTCATCCCCAATCATTACCAGAGGATCGGTTCTCTCTTCCGAAAGACTCCGGTCATTCTGCAATTTACGTTCCCATATCTGGTTCTGATGGCGTTTAATAGAACGACCATCTTCTAGTTGGCACTTGAAGGAAACAGGGCCCGTTCTCTCCTGCACAGTTGCAGGAACCCATTTTGGTCCAGCCCCATAGTTGCGAATCATAAATGGATCATTAGGTTGCGCTTCTATAACTCTCCCTTTTTTAGTGTCGTGGTACAACTTCTGTTTTTCCTGATGGCGGAAAACTCGTTCTAACGTTTCGTTTGGACGTAACAAATCGAAAACTGAACGAATTCCCTGGCCAATCATAAGTTTAGAAGGAGACACCCCCGTCGGTGTGTGAGGTGTTAGTCGATATTTAAACAAAAATTTATTCAACACCACTTGCATTTCCTCCCCACGAGAATGACGCAAGGCCGACTTGAAAGTACCGACCATGTTTTCAGTGAGACCGTTAGTAGACGGGTGAAAAACAACACTAGACCGGACATGTCTAATGCCATTTAGGTGGACAAAATAACGAAATTCTGGTAAAACAAGTACCATTGTCGGAAACCAGGACTACGGGTAAACCCCATCGAGCGAAACACGAACGGAGTAAGCGAACAGTAACACCCGAAGTCATGGAAGGGGTTGGAAAAATTTCCACCCACTTAGAGTAGGCATCCACAATGACTAGGAAATAGGTATTATTTATAGGACCTGCATAGTCAACATGGATCCTATGCCAAGGTATAGTAGGCCATTCCCAAGGATGAAGTGGACTTTTCCTTGGGAGATCTCTGTTCTCTAGGCAGCTTTGACAGGAACGAACCAATGATTCGAGTTCTCCATCTAAACTGGGCCACCAGAAATAAGCTCTCGCCAGCTCTTTCATTTTTGTTGCACCCATGTGTTCAGCGTGAAGTTCCTTCACTAAATTCGACCTGCCTTCATTCGGAATTATCACTCTGTGGTCCCATAAGAGACAGCCATTTTGGATCGAGAGTCCAGACTGAAGTTGATAAAAAGGCTGTAATTCACTCTCAACTTTAGTAGGCCAACCAACTGAGCAGTAATGGATGACCCTAGACGGAATAGGGTCTGATTTTGTCCACTGCTCTATTTGTACCGCAGATACTGGAGTGGATTCCAAAAACTCCACCAAGTGAACCCATTCTGTAGGTATAGGTACACATTCATTTGGATTTTCTAAAGGCAACCTACTTAGCGCATCAGCCGTACCTAGAAGTTTGCCTGACCGATGTACTAAGTCAAATTTATAGGCTTGTAGAATCAGTGCCCATCGTTGAATCCTACCTGAGGCCATAACTGGAATATTTTTGTTAGGTGAAAATAAACCTAAAAGAGGGTTATGGGCAGTAATTAGTTTAAATTCATGACCCCATAGAAAGAAATGAAATTTTTTTACTGCAAATACTAAGGCTAAGGCTTCACGTTCAAGTTGTGCATATCGTCTTTCAGTCTCAGTTAGTGTTCTAGAAGCGAAACAGATAGGCCTATCTACACCATCAATGTGGTGAGATAACACTGCCCCAATTCCATAAGAACTGCTATCTGCTGAAACTGTGAGAGGAAGTTTATGATCATAATGCACTAGGAGAGTGGACTTTAGTAGTACGTCCTTTGAAGCCTCAAATGCTTCCTTTTGGGTTTTCTCCCATCTCCACTGTTCTCCAAATCGTAATAGCTTATTTAGAGGTTCAAGGAAAGTCGATGCATTAGGCAAAAATTTCCTATAAAAGTTTAGGAGACCTAAATAAGCTTGTAACTGTGTGATGTTTTGTGGAGGTGGTGCATTTTTTATTGCTTCTAGTTTATCCACCGTTGGATGAATGCCTGAGGCATATATGCGGAACCCTAATAGGAAACCTCGTTAGTGACACACGAACACTTTTCTTTCTTTAGCTTAAGTCCGGTATCCCGGAGTCTTTTTAGAACTGTGGTTAATCTAGTTAGGTGTTCTTTTTTAGACGAACCTGAAATGAGGACATCATCTAGAAAACAAAGTACCCCAGGAATGTGACCTAGAACTTGGTCCATTGTCCTCTGAAAAATGCCCGGAGCCGATGCTATTCCATAGCATAGCCTATTGTATTTATATAGGCCTCGTTGTTTATTTATGATAGTTAGTTCCTTAGAATTTTCATCTAAACTCAGTTGAACATAGGCTTCGGACATATCTAGTTTTGTGAAATATTTACCCCCCAGCAAGAGAGCTAAATAATTCATCAGGCTTGGGTATAGGGTAGCAATCTAGAAGGATTGCTCTATTTGCTGTTAAACGGTAATCCCCACATAACCGCACGGACTTGTCAGGTTTTAGTACAGGAACTACTGGGGCAGCCCACTTAGCGTGTCTGACTGGTTCGATAATTTTATCTTTGAGCAGCCTGTCAATTTCTAAATCTACCTTCTCCCGCAGTGCATGCGCAATTGAACGAGCCTTACAAAATTTCGGAGTTACATTAGGATCTACTTCTATACAGACCTGATGGCCTTTTAAGTTGCTTACTTCAGGCCCAAAAACAGAAGAAAACTCCCTTAACAATGTGTCTATGTCAGACGGATGTGAGAGTGTATGCACATCTGCCTGACCCTTTGGCAAAATTTTGTCAATAGGCATTTTCAAAGCATCAATCCAGTCACGGCCTAGTAGAGTAGGCCCTTGCTCATCCACTACTAAAAGAGTTAACGGATGAGACAAAGTTTTCTTGTTGAATGTAACTGTGATGGATGCTTCTCCACAAATAGGTATTTGTATGTCCCCATATTTTTTTAGTATTGTTTTAGATGCATGTAGTTTAGGTACATTTTTGAAAGTTTTGTCAAAAACTGTTTTGGACATGACAGTTCGGGCAGCACTTGTATCTAGTTCTAGAGGAACTGTAATTTCATTTAGGCCTACCTCTACAATATATAAACCTGTATTATCACCACTTTGCTGCTCATAAAATAGGTACTCCACTCCAATGTTCGAAGTATTTCCCTTTTGAGGATTTACACCAGGAATGTTATAATTAGAATTTTCACCCTTTGTTTTCTTTGAAAAACAAACTTTGGCTATGTGACCTATTTTACTACAGTTTCGGCAAACTACTTCTTTAAAAGGGCAGTCCTTCTCCCAATGGTGTTTTCCACACCCAGTACATGGCTTGGAAGGCTTTTCCTCCTGTTTAGCGTTTGAATTAGTAGGTTTAGTCGTATTTGCCGCATACCTTTTATTTGTTTGTCTAGTAGGCTTATTAGGTCTGCCAGGCGTAGAAGATTTAAAGCTATTTACGTGTTGGGCTTTACTACTATGACTGCCAAAAACTCTAACATCTTTAGCAGCTGTTTCTCTAGCCGCCAGCTATTTCTACAGCCTGACTAAAAGTTAGGTACTGCATAGCTAATAGGGCTCTCTGGGTAGACTCCTCTTTGAGACCCATTACAAACCTATTTCTTAGCATTTCGTCTAATTTGTCCCCAAATTTACAAATATGGCTATGGGCTTTTATTCCTGCAACAAACTCTGCAATGCTTTCATTCACCGTCTGATGCCTCGAATAAAATTTGAAACGTTCATAGATGAGAACTACTCGGGGTTTGTAGTGATCGCTTAGGGCCTGTACCAATTCACTATAGGTGCAAGTTTCCGGTGCTTTAGGAGCAACTAGGTTCATAACTAAGCCAAACGTTTTAGGGCCTATTATAGTTAAAACGATAGGTACTTTCTTAGCATCAGGAATGGAATTTGCCTCGAAAAACAACCTCACCCTAGTGGCATAAGCTTCGAAGTCCTCCCCAGTCTTCGTAGGGGCTAATATGGCCAATCACCGACATGCTAGAACAAAACCGATTTAGGCCAAATAACGTGAAGTAGGTTAGATTTGGTTTAAATTTGATCTAGTTACTCCCCATTTAGGGCTGAATAGTAAATTGTATTAGAGTTAGGGCTGAGTAGGAATTAGTATTAGAGTTAGGCCGGCGGGACCTAAGCTATAGTACGGTAGCTTACCCACACAAACAAACCAAATCGGACGACCCACTAGGTTACATCCAATTTTCCAAACAACCACTTAAACCCAATAAGCCAAATTAAATCCAATGAGCCAAATTAAATCCAATGAACCAAATTTAATCCAATGAACCAAATTTAGTCCAATGAGCCAAATTGAATCCAATGAGCCAAATTGAATCCCATGAGCCTAATTGAATCCCATCCTCGTCACCAAATGTAATAGCTTGTGGTTCGTGACCCTGCTAAGTTACTAGGTTTCTAAACAACACACAAAGGCACTTACCAGTGCGTTGAATTCGATATCCTTTAGGGCCTACCATAGATTTCCTGCGTCCCACAAAGCAGTCTACCTAAACTCTCTAACTTTACTAACTTAGAAGCTATAGACATTACCCCTAACTATTATTATTTACTGACAACTTTCTACCCCATTTGTCACCTTAGAAACATCACCAAATTAAACTTAGCACCAACGATTTAGTCAGATATGAGTGACCAAGCTCTCGGCTAGCCAAAACCCAACGAACAGCCCCGCGTTGCTCTGTTTATACCTTCGTGTTGCCATTCAGCTTTCTTTTAGTGATTTTTCCCTTTAGTGACTTTAGACTATATACACACACGTCACCTCATAAGCATTAGCTAAAAGTTTCTTTAATGGACACTTTACACTTCTCACTAGCCTTTCCCAAAATCCTCCCCACCATGGTGCTCTCTCAACAATAAACTCCCACTGTACACTATGGTGTGAAAAGTAGGATTGGAATCCCTCCTCTTTTAGCAAGGACCAAACTTCTTGGAGTTCCTTTGCAGCCTTTTTGAAGGTTTTTGCATTATCCGATATGATTTTATTTGGGAAAACCCTTCTTTTCACAAACCTTTTAAAGGCCAAAAGAAATACATCACTACTTAAGTTGCTTACTAACTCCAAATGGATTGTTCTGGTGGTAGCACATGTGAAAAGACATATAACCTTTGTTAGACTCCCCTTGCTCATACACATAGACTGGACCTGCAAAGTCTACTCCCACTACATCAAATGGGCCGGTATAGACACACCGTTCTCTTGGAAGTGGAGCCACCTTTTCATAATAAGGCTTTGCACTCCAACGCTTGCAAACCACACATTTATGCAAGACCTTTTTTACTACTTGTCTAATTTTGGGAATCCAAAACTGTTGTCTGATCTCTATTATCACTTCTCTAACTCCAGCATGTAACAACTTATGATGCGTATCCAGGATCAAAAGTTCCACAAAGTGCCCCCAGAAGGTAGCAAAATTGGATGTCTTTTCTCCCCTGGAAGCCCAGAAAAATGTAGTCTACCTCCTACTCTCAACAAATCCTGATCCAAAAACACATCCAAACCCTTGAGAGCAGAATGTGTTGGTAGAACCTGTAATGGACTGCTGGTGAGCAATTCCCTCTCTTCACCAAATTTTTCCTTCTGCACATATACCACCCAGTATTGCCTGGCTTGCTGAATCTCCTTACTGTTCAGAATTCCTTCCCTTCTTGTTTCTCCCTTAATGTTGTCTGTAAATCTATATACCCATGCTGTCACTCTTAACAACCTTTTCAGACTGCTAATGTCCTCAAGCCTCAATATGGGGACCTGCTGCATAACTCGACAACTGTTCACAGTGCATTTTCTCATCTCACTCACCCATTCTTCTTCAGCCTGGCATTTTCTGACAATAGGCTGATTTGAAGGCCAATTTTCACTTCCAAGTTTTAGCCACTCTGGCCCATTCCACCACAAACTTGAGTGTGCAAGATCTTTCACTGAAATTCCTCGTGCTGGTAAATCAGCTGGATTTTGGGTGCCTGGACAATGCTTCCATTGCTTTGGATCTGTGTGTACTTGAATTTCCTCCACCCTATTGGCAAAAAATGGTTTCCATTTCCTTGCCTGGCTTCTTAACCAGTGCCAAACTATATAGTAGAGGAATTTTAGGAAAATCGACCTAACAAATTAGCAGGAAGTCGAAACTTGGTACACTTGTAAACTGAACCCTACTGATGAATATATTAAAAGTCCCAACAAATCCAAGTTGTGCTCCAGCCGCCATCTTGGAAAATGGCGGCCGAATTTCGGTTTTTTGGAAATAACTTTAGAACAGTAAAAGATACGAAAATGTACCAAGAGAGCAATATCATTCTACATAAAAAGACAAACATTTTCTGTTCCCAACTTTGTTTTGTACGATGAAACATAAAAAAGTTATGCAAAACCAAAGATTTTTCATTCTATGAATCAATGCGGACACGACGTTCAAACTGGGTTTGTAGGTAAAAAAAGCGAATGTTTTG
The DNA here is from genome assembly GCA_023014485.1 of Bathynomus jamesi. Lineage (NCBI taxonomy): Eukaryota > Metazoa > Arthropoda > Malacostraca > Isopoda > Cirolanidae > Bathynomus > Bathynomus jamesi. The sequence continues at coordinate 412,408 of JAJOZX010002929.1, forward strand.
TTATGACTGCCTATTTTCAGAAACCTCTCTTACTTTGTATGGGTGATTTTGTGAAAAAATATTTCACAGGAACGAGCTAGTAGAAATATAAATTGTGACAGTACCTGGTTTTCTAAATATTTATACCAATACATTTTCTTGTTTCTAGCAGATATGGGCAACTCTGTCCCTAATTTCCTATATTCTACTTCTAATAAATACTCTTAATTATGATTATATCTACGGATTCACCTGTAACATTTATTCACTCAATCGGAGGTTATGAGTTAATATACCGAAGTAATAGTTCAAAGTGAATGACAGACGAACTAATATTTTTCTTTTCTTTTCAGGTAATGGACGCTATTGATGAGTCAAGATGAAGTGCTTGATATGTGTTTAAACAAATCTACAGATAAGAAAAAAAATATGTTAAAATAAGAAAACTTTATTAATAAAATTTGCCTTCGTAAATTAAAATAACTTGTAAATGTATATTTTGTATCTTAGAATTAAATGTAATTAAATATTCTAGTTTTTTAACGTCTAAAATATACTTAGTATAAAATTTTCTATTGTCTTTATATATTTTAAATAACTAATTAATTTTTTTCTTTAAATTTTTAAAATAAATTTTTTTAATAAATTTTTTCAAACTGGCAACAACACATTGCTGTTTCTGTCTTGTCAGTAACGGTTTATCTGTGTTTTGTGAAGCGTGTAATTGTGTCTGGTGAAATATACAATCATATTGTATTATCAGTGAACATAGAAAAACCTTTGGTGGTTATTTACACAAACACTTAAGATTTACAAACACTGAAATATTACAGAGATGGGTGTTGTCTGCTCCAGCTTGTGGTGAAATAACTGGAACGTTATCAGAGTTCGCAGGAATAAGTGTAACAATTAGTCATCTGAACATAGAATCTGGAACATCTCGTCAAACAAGAGATTTAAACGACTTTGTGACATTTGTTTGCTGGCTAAAAGAACATAACCCATTTGGTCAATTATCAGGACAGTTGGTAAACCTCTCAAATGGGTTGATAGCAGATTCATCAATAACATGTGATAGGGCACTAGAGATTGGTACAGAAACAATGAAAGCACTCTCAAGTCATAGCTTCTCTGATATTCGACTGCAAAGGAAGAAGAAAGTAGTTCCTTTGTCTAACCTGTCATCTGGCACAATAAAGATGAAAGAAAAAACTGTAATCCTGCATTCCCCACAAGAACTCTTCCACAGAATAATATGTTTGGACATAAGCAAAACAGAAGTTAAAGGGTACTTTCAGTATGAGCTGGCAAGTGTGCCTCCATCATTATTTGACTCAACATTGTTAAGAAAAGGCACAAAGTCTTCTCTGATCAATGCTTTTCAGTCGCACAACGAGATGTTAGCTTTACCAGCCAATCCTCACTACATTTTAGATGGAGGGAACCTTCTTCATTGCGTTGTTTGGCCAAAACCCGCTACATTTGGTCAGCTGTTTGACTTGTATACAACCTCTGTAGAGAGCAATTACGGTAAAAACTGTACAGTGGTGTTTGATGGTTATCCTGACAGAGAAACCACTAAGACAGCCAAGCAAGAGCGACGAGCAGCAAAAAGAACTTCTAGAGATATCATATTTAATGAGAATACACCAACCACTATACCACAATCAGATTTTCTTGCTAACAGAAACAACAAACGGGCCCTGATTGCTCTTGTGTCTAGTATGAAGATCAAAGGTTATTCTGTTGTTCAGGCGGAGAGTGATGCAGATACTGTTATTGTTAAGGCTGCTCTAGATCAAGCTAAACACAAAAATCAAACAGTAGTTGTTGGCCAGGATACGGATCTTCTAGTGCTTCTAACTGCTCTAGCCCATGAAGACTTCGAAATTTGGTTTCTCAAACCAGGGAAATCAAACAGCACACCCCGTATTTTCAGCATCCAAAGTGAGAAAAAAAACATGGGGAAGGCTTGTGAAGTTTTGCTATCTGCGATACCACATCAGCTTTGTATAAAAAAGGAAAAGTTAGAGGTCTCCAACTTCTACAGAACCATACAGAAATGAGAGAAGAAATGAAAATATTTAACCAAAAGGATGCCAGTAAAGAAGATATCAAAGCTGCTGGGGAAAAGTTCCTCTTAAAAATGTACGGATCAAAATCAAAGTCCTTGGATGAGCTAAGATACTTCATGTATAATCGCATAGTAGCAAAAAAGAAGTTAGATACATCTTTTCAACTAGCATCCCTACCTCCGACCAGTGCAGCAGCAGAGCAACACTCATACAAAGTGTACTTGCAGGTCCAAGAATGGTTAGGAAACTGCCTGGAGCCAACAGAGTGGGGATGGTCCATGACAGGGAAATCACTGAGGCCTGTCCCTACTACCAAGGAAGCCGCTCCATCACAACTTCTTAACCTCATTTCATGTAACTGCAAGCTAGGATGCACCAAGAGATGCAAGTGCATACAGTTTGGTTTGCTGTGCTCAGCGATGTGTGGAGGATGTGAAGGAACTACCTGCGAGAACTCTTATGTTGAAACGCTACTAGACAACTGATAACTGAGTGTGTTGCAATATGACACTACACATAATGCAATAAATGTACAATCTAGCTTATTTTTGCGTAGTAATTAGAAAATTATACTTAAAACAGGGAGACACAATTACATTTTATTTCCTAGCTCATGTTAGATGACTTTATTCAACATTAGAGATGTCACACAGTGCCTTAGTGTTAAAGCTATATACTGTATTACTGCGTTGCACTCCAAGACTTAGATTACTACATTTTCATTTTAGATAACAACAGACGATTATAGTTAGCTATAGTGATGTTCCCAAGTGTCTAAGGATTACTGTGACCATTCAATAAGATGTTATTTTATGTTCAATCCATAAAACCTGTCTGAACATCATGGTCATCAATACATGAAAATTCTTCCTATGTTACATTTTTCTTCAGTATACAAGATAAGGAAAAATGCATGTTATATTTTACATAAAATATATTAGTAATGTATGTATTGAGAATAGCATTCATAATTATTTCCATTTTCAATACTTAGATGTCTAATGAAGGAATAAAATAACTGTTTTAAATAATGTTACTCCAAACCGATAACTTAGCTCCTACCCGTCATCAAAAAAATTACATTACAGTATTTTTCTCTAGCTCTTTCTGTTGTGCTTTACTTTTTTACCAAACTACCTATAAAAAACAAACTGTCATGGTTCTGAAATAATAAATTGCAACAAAATATTCGAATTTCTACCCATTAACCAAGTTTGAATGTCATGTCTGCACTGATTCATAGAATAAAGGAATTTTGTATTTTGCGTAACTTTTTTATTTTTCATCGTACAAAACAAAGTTGGGAACAGAAAATGTTTGCCTTTGTATGTAGAATGATTTTGCTCTCTTGGTAAATTTTCGTATCTTTTAAGGGTCTGAAGTTATTTCCAAAAAACCGAAATTCGGCCGCCATTTTCCAAGATGGCGGCTGGAGCACAACTTGGATTTGTTGGGACTTTTAATATATTCATCAGTAGGGTTCAGTTTACAAGTGTACCAAGTTTCGACTTCCTGCTAATTTGATAGGTCGATTGAATATATTTATCCTAAAATTCTTCCACTAATAGTGGAGTCTGTCCAATAATAGCTTGGAATTTCATAAAGGGCCAAAGATTTTTGCACTGTAACTGCAAGCCAACTAGCAATAACTGCACCCATCAATTCCAACCTTGGAATAGAAAGCCTTTTCAAAGGTGCTACGCTGCTCTTTGCAGCAACCAACCTGCAACTTACTTCTTCTTTGAATGTGCCTCTAATATAAATACAAGTTACATAGGCTTCCTCACTTGCATCACAAAAGATGTGCAGCTCCAAATTGTCTGGACTATTGTTCAACTCTCCAAAGTACCATCTTGGGATTTCAATGTCTCCAAGATGTGCCAATTCTTCGAACCAATATTTCCACCTTACCACCATATAATCAAATAACTCTTGGTCCCAACCAAGTCCAATTTCCCAGAGGCTCTGAAACCAAATTTTTTACTTTATCACAAATGGAGCCAGGAATCCAAGAGGATCAAAGACCTTCGAAGCCAAACTAAGAGCTGTACGTTTTGTCCACCTTGTCTCATTCTCAGCCAGCTATACTAAAGATTTCCCATTGAAGGTAAACAAATCCTCTCCTTGCTGCCAAACAATGCCTAGCACCTTTGTGTCTATTTCCCACAACTCCTTAATACCAGAATCCTCAATACTTTCTGCTGCATCAGGTCCTACACAGTACTAACTCATAAACTGTTATAATTGAGAATGATTGGTCTGCCATTTTCAAAGCTCCAGGCCAGCCTCCCTCATTATAGCTCTAGCCTCCATGAATATCTGTTTACAGGGGCGTATTTAACGTTGGTGTAATCGGTGCATACACCGACGGACCCTTGACACACGGGCCCCTAAGAACAAAAAAAAAAATCAATATTAAAATTGATGGTAGATCGAGCACAATAACAAAAAAATAAAGCATCAAGTGCGATCGCCTCTTCGTTTATGTAAAAGCTTAGTTAGAAAAAGAAGAAAGGATCGCTTAGCGAGTCATCCCGCCTAGCAAGCGAGCTTCTAGTTGTCAGCTGTGTGTGTTTACAATCAAACATTCCCTCGCATGTCATGCACGTACAGTACGTAATTATGCTAAATATTTTGCAGCTATTGATATATTTCTTCAACAGTTGGAAATTTTGTGCTATTTTGCCAAACTGTTGAAAAAAATGTATAGATGTGTTCAGACGGTAACAACGCCGTGATTCAGATGTCTACCGCTACGTCGTATTTAGACGAGCGAACTGACGCTAAAGAAACCTAACCTAACCCTACCTAACGAGTCCTCTGGTTACGCATACCTAGATCATACCAATACTAACCTAGCTGTTGAAAACTGTTATATGTGGTAAGTTTTTGGAAAAAGTGTATCTAATGATAAAATTGTCTTGAGATTACTCTGTGTTGAATAAATGGGTAGTCCCGGTAATTTGTTGAATGGGTAGTCCCGGTAGTCCAGGTAATTTTGTTTGTTGATAAAACCGTGCTGTTGAAAAAAAGTGTGTTGAAAAAAATGTGGTAGTCCCTCCAACTGCAATTAAACCAAATATTTCTTAATCCAAATATTAAGAAAAATATACATAAAATATTCTACTTAACAAAATATACGTTATGTTAGATATACTATTATGTTACTTATTAATTTACAATGATGTTTACTTATGTGTGTTTTAATTTCAGATAATTTCAGTTAAAGTAAATGGGATATGAGCTCAAGGAAATCTACGTATGTTCATAAATCTGGTGCCGCAAAACGAGCTGCTCAACAAAAACAACAATTACAGAAAGAAGCTAAAAAATGTCGAAAAATATTTGAATACATACCTAAAGGTGATCAGGATCAAGATTCCAGTCCAAAACATGTTGAAATTTCAGATGACGAAGCGGAAATTTTGCAAGCAGAAGAAACTATAATCCAAGGTGTTGAAGTTCAAGAGCCAACTGAAACTGAACCAACTGGAGAACCATCAACACTGAATGTAAATGAAAATCACCTGTTTGCAAAAGTGGAAAGTGAAGAGAAACAAACTCCTGATTACGGATATTTTGAAAATATCCGACTGAACCTATTACAAAAGACTGCATTGGCTAAGTGCGGTGCGCACCAACCACGCATTGTCTTCCCAAAAACTAATAATCGCAGTTTTTCGTAGAAATACTACATCTTCACCAACAACTTAGGTGAACGTCGGCCTAGATGGTTAGCATATTCGGAAGTTCTTGATGCAGCCTACTGCCACTGTTGTTGGTTATTTTCGTCATCAGAGCCTTCTCTTTGGAAAGACTGGCCTCACTTGTCAACCCGACTTGCAGAACATTCGAAAAGCAAACTTCATATCGAATCAGCAACAGCTATGAGAACATTTCTAACAGATAGGTCAATCGACTCGGCTTTGAAGAATCAATTGGAAGAGGAACAAAAAAGGTGGAAAGAAGTATTGTCAGTTCAGTTTGAACTTTTGAAGACAATAAAAAGTTTGAATTTCCCACTTCGAGGAAAGTATGCAGATATTACAAAGGCAGACTGTGGTGTGTATCTCACATTTATATGTAAAATTGCTTTCAAAATATGTACCACAACTTGAACAGCATCTGCAGTCAAAAGAAAAAATTAAGTACTTGAGTCCCACAATTATGGAAGAACAAATCAAACACTTGGCGATGCATGTGAGGAACGTTATTTTGAAGGAAGTTCGGGATGCAAAATTCTGGGCACTCATTGCGGACAGCACCACAGACATCTCAAAAACAGATCAGGTTGCTGTATTGATTCGCTACGTTTCTTTGAACGTTGAAGATTCCACTGTTCATGTGAATGAATCATTTTTGGATTTTTTGAATTTAAAGGACCATGGTGCTGAAAGTTACGTTATAGCTCTACTGGATACTTTTGAAAGATTGCAGTTAAACACAGATAATATAGTTGGACAGGCATATGACGGGGCAAGCGTTATGAGTGGGAAAACTGGTGGTGTGCAAACTTTATTGTGTAATAAACTCCGCAGTGATGATAAAAAAGCCTATGCACCCTACGTACATTGTCCACCTCATCAACTCAATCTTGTCTTAAGCCATGCTGCAGAAAAATGTGCATCCGTTCAGGTGATGAACTTTTTTGGTGTTCTGCAGTCTTGCTATACATTTTTTGCTGAATCTCCTCAGCGACGTTGGTTGGGTAATGCTTAATTAAGAATGCCTGCCAGTCTAATGATCGTGCTAATATGATTTTGAAGGAAGTTTTACAGGAAACACGGAGCTGAACAGATTGAACACGAGCACCAAGAGGCCACAAATCCTGTGATAGTGTTGAAGCAATTGTGTGCGACACGTTGGTCTTCAAGAGCAAAGGCAACATGTGCTCTGCTTATCAACTTCGAAAATGTTATTGGCTGCCTTGAAGACATCGTTGATATGAAACATAACAATGATGAAGTCTCCCAAGAAAATGCTTTGCTGCAAAACTTGAATTATGAGTTCCTGGTTACATTAATGTTTTGGAACCAAGTTCTGCAAATAACTGATGTCACCGCTAAGTTGTTGCAGAAAAAAAATAATGACCTATTTCAAGTTGTTGCTTTTATGGAACGCACCAAAATTGAACTGCAAGAATTGCGATCAGATTCCGCATTTGCAGAGATAAAGAATTCAACTTCGAAACGATGGATTGATGCAGATTTTGACAAAAGTGAAATGGTTTTTCCAGAAAAGAGAGTCCGCAGGAAGAAAAAAATGGCCGGTGAACGAGCACAAGACGAGTCAATAACGGTAGCGGAACAGCGATTTCAGGTGGATGTTGTGAATCAGACGTTAGATGGAATGATTAGCGAACTGAATGACAGAATTAGTGGTTTAAAAGAAATAACAAATCTTTTTGGCTTTTTGCACCCAAGTCGCTTTAAAACACTGTCTGCTGCTGACATTGAATGTAGAGCGGAAGAATTGCGCAATGAATTTAACTTTCTTCTGCCATCACTAGCAAATGAAATGATTCAGTTTCAGTCTTTGTACTTTTCAAGTGAAAATTCAGTTCTTGATCGAGGAATACTAGGATATCTTGAGTTTCTTGTGAATGAAAAAATTTGTGACGTTTTTCCTAATTTAGAACTAGTTTTTCGTTTGTTACACTTCCAATCGGGATATCAAGTGCTGAAAGGTCATTCAGTGTTTTGCGCAGGATTAAAACACACGTTCTAGCATGACAAGGAAAAGAACATCTGATTTGGCTCTGTTAACTATTGAAAGAGATAAGTTGTTTAATATTGACATGGAAAATGTTATCACAAACTTTTTGTCATCTAAAGCAAGACGCGGTGTTTATTTGTAATAAATGGCATACATCGGTCACGATCGGTGAGTAGGGAAGTGAATCTGAATTATAGACCCTTCGACCATTTCTGATCATTGCAGATCAGGGAATTTTCCATTATATATGACAAGTGTTTGTAGAATTTTATAGCATTTTCATACTGTAGGCAAGATGGAAACTACTCCTAAAATTTTTTTTTATATTTGTGTTGCTTTGAAAAAAATCTGTAACTAATTTATTCAAATTCAAGTTATATGGAGACAATAAGTTGCTCATACTAGTCAAGTAGTCATACAGAAGTCCAATTTTTCTGATTCACAATAATATCAGTATAATACAACAGTAACAATGCATATATATATTTATACATCTTCGTTGGTTTATTGTTTTTCTACTCCTTTGCTTTTAGTTAAGTTTTAATTCGAAGCTAGTGTTTGCATAACCTTACAAAATTCTTGTTTATTGCGAATATATTTTTTTTTTGAAAAGTGTTCTCTGTCAATGTTAATTTAAATTCATATGCATATGGAACATAACAATTTGTAAGCCTGATAGGCTTCACATTATGCCCTGCTTCTACATTTGTGCGTTATTTGTATAAGGGTTATTGAATGCAAAGCTATTATGCAATGTAGAAATAAACGTTTTGTTGTTGTCATTGTTTTTAGTCAATAACATATCTGAGTTACGGGCCCTTAAAAGCACCTGCACCTTATACTTTGAGACCTTAAATACGCCCCTGTAGACTGTTTAGCCATTTCTGTATTATCCACGGAACACAGCAAATCATCAACATAAAAATGTTTCCTTATGTGTTCAATAGTGTTAGGATAGACTTCAGAATATTTCTTAAAATGGTACTGCATAGTAGCTGCCAACAGAAATGGACTAGAGCTGAGGTCAAACAACACTGACTTCATTCTATATGCCTGAACCTTAGATTCATTTTCCAACAAGTCTTTCGTATCCACCCACAGATACCTTACTGCATCTCTGTCTTCTGGTTTTAACTTTATCCGCAAAAAGGCTTGCTTCACATCTGCAGTCAATGCTACTCTACCAAACCTGAATCTCAGTAACAAAAAAAATAAATCTGCATTTAAATTTGGCCCAGCATCCAAACGGTCTTTCAAGGACACACCACCTTTGTCCTTGGCTGAGCCATCAAAAACTACCCTCAGTTTGGTGGTAGTTTTGTCTTGCCGTACCACTGCATGGTGTGGCAGATAATGTGCCTCCTGGCTCCCCAGCTCACCTTCCACCCTTTCAGCATAGCCCTCCTTTACATAGCTTAGGATGGCCTCATTGTATTCAATTAACAACTCCTCATTTTTTCTTAGCCTGTGCAATGAAGTCTCCAACCTCCTATTAGCTAGCTGAAGGTTTGAACTGGGTTTGCAAGAATCCTTCCAAGGGAGGCCAGCTTCATAGCAACCATCTCTAAACCCAATCCCTTTTACAAATTGCTCTAAAACATCACTGTTCACGGTACTCGCCTGCTTCTCCTGTTTGTCCTTTATGCCAATGGATTCAAGTTCCCAAAAGGCTTTCAAATGCCTTTCCAAACCATGGCTGTTCTCCTCAATCTTAACAAAAAGAGCTTTAACCTCTATTTCATTGCAACAGCCACCATGTAGCATCCAGCCTCAGTGGCGGTCCTAGCTTACATGACGCCCTGGGCGAACCTCACCTTCAGCGCCCCCCCCCCCTGTTCGCCAACACACACACATTCGAATCCCCCCAAAATAAAGGACAGACATAACTCTTTCACAAAATAACTTTTTATTGGACTAATTGTTGGAACTTCAGAACCAAAACAAAGACTCAAATTTCTGAATTTTACAAATCCTTCATCACGTAAATAGAATAACTCACTTAAGAGAATGTAATTATGATACTATGAACAGGAAAAATACAAATTAAATTGCACAACTGCCATAAATAAACTAGAGAATCAAATTTCTAAATTGTACAAATGCTCTATCACATAAATAGAATAAGACACTTAAGAGAGGGTAATTATTATGCTACACTTTGAACAAGAAACAAAATAAATTGCACCACAGCACAACTGCCATCTAAAGCCTGACTCTTCTTACCTTCCTTGATGCAAAGTCATGAATTAAATCATCATATGAAATCTGCTCAGCAATTGTATGATTTATACTGATGATGGCCAGACCGGTAAGGCGTTCCTGTGACATAGTTGACCTCAGGTAGGATTTGATGAGCTTCAGCTTTGAAAAGCTCCTCTCTGCTTCAGCAACAGTGACTGGAAGAGTAAGACCAATTCTGAGAGCAGTCCACAAATTTGGATATATTTCAGAGAGCTCCCTTTCATGGATAAATGTCAGCAGTTCAAGCAAGGATATGGTCTTTGATGGCAAGTCAGGCAAGTTTCTTCAGCTCCTGTGCAAGCTCTCTGCCATCCAAGTCAGATTGTCCCTTAAAGTGTAGTGTAGTACTAAGGTTCACACATTGTTCTGTCAGCTCCTCAAATGTGAGATTTTGGAAATGTGTCAGCACTCCAAACTTCTCTCCCACAATTTCCAACGTGGAAAATCTTTCCTGAATGGCTGATGTTGCAGCATCAACCACTGCATTGAAAAATGTCACCTCCAGCTTCTTCAAAGCATCAATCAAGGGCTCATCAGATGCTTCATAATATACATTTCACTATTTAACCAAACCCAGAAAAATAACATTACATATGTTAAAGTATGGGCCTTTATTCCCAATAATATTAATCTGGAAGCATTTTGCATTGTTTAGGTCTTTTATGGGAAGGTTTATGGAAAATGCAATAGATGGTTTTTTATTAATAAAAATATATTTATTGATCTTTTATTATTTATTTTATTTTATTTTTTATTTTTATTTATTTCTTTATTTATTTATTCTTATTTTTATTTTTATTTTTTTTGCAGGCGCTCATGCCGCCCCTCCACAAATGCCGCCCTGTGCGGCTGCCCATATTGCCCATATGAGGAACCGCCACTGTCCAGCCTAGCTTACTTTCAATAGCTACAGGACCTCGAGATGTGCGGACAATATTACCAGTGGTGAAGTCCCAATAATATTCAGCTTCAATCAAAAGACTAATATCTTCTGTTCCTTCAAACTTATTATTGCCCAAATTAATTCCTTTAACTTGCAATTCTTGGACACATGCTATATCTAAACAAGTAGTGACTGGAGCACAAAGTTCCTCAATCTCTACAGCTTGGACCTTGATAGTGGGACCTTGTGGTAACAACCCTTAACCAGAACTTCTACCTTCTTAACTTTGGTTAGGTTTTGAACAGAACCCCCAAACCCAGAAATTCTTAAATTTTCCCTTAAAGTTCTTTAAACTTGAATTTTCTGGAAATTATGGTCTTAATAAAGCTACACTGGCTACCACTATCAAACAACACTCTTACAGTAGCTTCTCCATCATTCCCAATTAATAATGCTGCAGCTGTTTGCAATAATCCCCCTTTACTTTTACGCCCTTTCATAGCAGTGGCATGTGCCACTGATGTCTCTACTTCTGGGGTAGGCCTACTAGGAGTGTTTTCACACAATAATGGCTGATGCAGGCCATGGCATTTTTTGCACAAAATTTTAAACTTACAAAACCTTGCTCTGTGACCTTTCAAAAAACATTTAAAACATGCTGTGGACTTAGTTACCCTGTCCTTTCTCTCCTCAAAAGGTAAAGCCTCAGCCATCTCATATTTATATGACTTGTGGTTGCCTTCACAAAATATGCATTCCTTGATTCCCTTTAATTTATTCTCAGAGGATGCATGTAGAGCTGACACTGTACCTGGGCTATTCCTTTTTGTAGAAACTTTGGTACTGTGCCTGCCTTTGTCCCCTTGTTTAACATCCCACTGTGCAAACTCAATTCCCTCTCGTCTTGCTAATTCTGTGCTTAAAAGACTTAACATCTGCTGAAGGGGGACGTACACATGTTCTGTAGAATGTCCCCTACTTAATTCAAGCAAAATTGAGGTAGACAATTTAGACTCCAGTATAGTGACCAACATTATACCATACCTTTCCATTCCTACACCCAAGTTGTCCAGGGACATAGTTCTAACTTCAAATTCATCATATAACTGCCGTAACTCCTTGACACTATTGGGATTATTAACAGGAGGTATAGCTAAAAGTTCGCGGAGGTGGCTTTTAATTAAGATCTCTGGCTTACCACACCGTTTCTTTAATATATCCCAAGCTACATTATAATTAGCCTCTGTTAATGATAATCCTGCTATTGTCTTTGCTGCCTCCCCTTCCAAGAGGGACTGCAAATAATTAAACTTCTCCACCGCACTTAACACTTGACTAGAACGAACTGCTGATTGAAAACTGTCTGCCCATCCTTGCCATTCCTGAATACTCCCAGAAAATGTTTTGAGTACAAGCCTCGGTAATTGAACTGCAGATCTGTTAACGTTAACTTCACAAACGCCATTTGTTGAGGGTTGTGTTTCATTATTAGACCTAGGCTCTAACTGTACTGAGCTGCTAAACTCTTTTGCTCTGTGGCATACTTTAATTGTGTCATCAATAATCTCTTCAAAGTAAATTATGTTATTTTCTATTTCATCCTCTTCTATAAGAGCCTCAATTTTAACATTTACTTCGCTTAGAGCAACCTTTTTAGTTTCTAATATGGAAAGCTGTGCAGTCACTAAGCTTAAATCCTCTTGCTCTATGGCAGAATCTATAGTGGCAATGACCTTTGTAATTAGACCTTTGTAGGCGCTTCTCCTTTTTCTAAACTTGTTCAATTCAGCTGCACTCATCTTCAATGCAAACAACAATTGGGCTCAATGCCAAATAAGCTGAATTGGCAAAAATACTTAACTAAACTGATAAAACTCAAATTTTGCTTTTTTCAAATAAACTGAATTGCTTGGTTGGGGTGCTGACCAGCTACCAGTATAGAATACCAAATTTTCCACCCAAGTAACTGGCGCAATGAAGTCTGCAACCTTTGCCTACGAACAATAAACCAAATTAACCAAACCGGTAAAAATGTAGGCCCAAAACAACGACAGACTAGCGGCCAAGTTTCGCAATTGGGCGACCAAACTTTCTACCTGGGACCTTAACTCAATTATGCTCAACCCGTCCAGGCCTAAATTGGCCGACAATTTGCACAATCAGAACTTTGCCGGAAAATAGCCACTGACTCAGTCTTGGGCTAGAATCCGGTTTCGAAGGACCATTTTATTTTTTATTTTATTGGGTTCAGAATCCCAGCTGCGCCGTGAACGGCCAAGCTCTGAAGGGCCAGTTCAACCTACACCCCAAGTTAAGCTAGACTAAAAACTTACGGACTTGGAAGTCCTATTAGGTCCTACCTCAGGGTTGCTGACTCGATGTGGGCCTACCTTAGGCCTCAGTTGCATAAAATTAAGATAAAAGCAAAAGAGGCACTATTTATGATCTTTCTAAACCTTGCAACGACAACACAACCTGCACCATTGCACGATGCAACAATCTTGTATCTAAACAACCAAACTGAATTGCAAGAGAGCTCTCTATAACAGAGCTGGGCACTTGCGGCATATTTTGCGGTACTGCGGTACTGCGGTACTACCGCACTACCAAACCGGAACCGCATAACGCAGTACCGCAAAGGATCGCTGAAAGTACCGCAGTACCGCTACCGCATTCAAATTTCCGCGTACCGGTTTGGTACCGGTTTGGTAGTGCGGTAGTACTGCAGTACCGCAGTACCGCAAAATATGCCGCAAGTGCCCAGCTCTGCTCTATAAGACCACGCTCTGTAAGTGCCGCATTCAACAAACGAGTAGGAAGGACGCGCAGTGCCCCAAAAAAATGATGCCACAAGAGTGCCCAAACAATGATGCCACAAGAGCCCAAAAGTGCTAGCTCTAAATTAAGTGAATTTTTCACTAACCTTACAATTATGAGATGGATATATATATACCTTAACTTAATATATACAAGCAATGCTGCATCAATCAGCTTAGTCATCATATCGCCTTGGGACAACAATGGCTCTTCCTTTTCTAGATTTTCTAACACATACTACCGAATGCTAACATAAAAAATTATGAACTCGAGGTGGGGCTATTTTGCGATGCTAACTGTAGGTATTGCTCACAGTAGGATTGGGAAAAATGTTTTCGGGGGAAAACGCTTATGAAAGCTAGATTAACACTTGCCGGAATGTGTGACTTCGCTAGCCACGTACCCTTGAAGATACTGAGCCCATAAATTTACACGGAAACAAACTCTTCTGCTTGTTTTTTGGAAATTTGCGTTTACACACGAAAACGTCTCGGTCACTACGGAAATAAAGGGGCTGGGAACACTCTGGACAGTTTCGCGTACGGGGAACGACACCGAGTTCTTGAAAAATGTGAACCGCTCGTGAATCGTCTCCTAAAATTTTCAACACTTCAACGTAGCCTAGGTCACAACTTTCACAAATCTTACTGCATGTTAGAAAATCTAGAAGAGGAAGGGCCATTGTTGTCCCAAGGCGATATGATGACTAAACTGATTGATGCAGCATTGCTTGTATATATTATGTTAAGGTGTATATATATCCATCTCATAATTGTAAGGTTAGTGAAAAATTCACTTAATTTAGAACTAGTATTTTTGTGCTCTTGTGGCATCATTGTTTGGGCACTCTTGTGGCATCATTTTTATGGGGCACTGGGCGTCCTTCCTACTCGTTTGTTGAATGCGGCACTTACAGAGCGTGGTCTTATAGAGAGCTCTCTTGCAATTCAGTTTGGTTGTTTAGATACAAGATTGTTGCATCGTGCAATGGTGCAGGTTGTGTTGTTGTTGCAAGGTTTAGAAAGAAGACCATAAATAGTGCCCCTTTTGTTTTTTATCTTAATTTTATTCAACTGAGGCCTAAGGTAGGCCCACATCGAGTCAGCAACCCTGAGGTAGGACCTAATAGGACCTCCAAGTCCGTAAGATTTTAGTCTAGCTTAACTTGGGCTGTAGGTTAAACTGGCCCTTCTGAGCTTGGCCGTTCACGGCTCAGCTGGGATTCTGAATCCAATAAAATAAAATAAAAAATAACACTGCACATATTTACGCGACAAAAGTTTTTCCGGGACTAAACGGTCGGGGAAAAAACTTGATAAGTTCTTTAAAATTCCTAATTGGGTGTCATTGGCTCATTAAGGCGTGGTTGTTTTTGAGTGTTTAATAGCTTTAAAATTCCTAATTAGCTGTCGTTGGTTCATTAAGGCGTGGTTGTTTTTGAGTGTTTAATAGCCTACTATTGGTTAAGAAAAGGTGCACTGTGATTGGTCGTCCACACATTTCCAGAAAATTGTCTGAGAGCGAGAATGTCTTATGCCTGCTGGCAGGTTGCAAAACAAAAACATGGTTAAAACTTAAAAAATCAATAACTTCGTTAATTTTGAATTGCGGGAAGTCTGCTTTCAACAAATTTATTCTATTGCTGTATACTACCGAATGCTAACATCAAAAATTATGAACTCGAGGTGGGGCTATTTGCTGCATATTAACTGTATTTTGGTGTGTTCTGTTCAAATATGCCCTTCATATCTTGCGCAAATGAACCGAAACAAAGTTATGAAACATTAAAGTTTTTCTATGTTTTGGTTCATTTTCGCTATAAATGAAGGTCATATATGAACCAAACGCGCCAAAATACATTAGAAAAATGTATTTTGGATATTAACAAAAACCTAACCTAACAGCCCCTAACCCGCTTGCTTTTTTTCAGTTTAGTTCTTCGCGTACAATAGAAAATGTTTTGATCCGCGCGAAAATAACAATCTAAGGTAACTGTTGGTGAAACATTCAATAATAACCTTTTTGTCAGTAGTATTCACGGCAAAAGTAACATAACCTAACGAAAATAACACAACTTAACCTAACCAATTGTCATGGGCATACAGTTGACCTAACCGGGCATGGGTACCCCTAACCTAACCTAGGCCTAGTCGGAAATATTATCAGTGCACTTATGTTAATTAAGTTCATTACCACACTGAGGACACATAAGAAAGGTCTTGATCACGCTGTGAGCTCGAAATATAGTGACAGCAGGGTAACTATGTCGCAAATGATATGGCCTGAAGTTGAAATAAAAAATACATTTTTCTAGTGTATTTTGGTGTGCTCTGTTCACATATAACCTTCATTTCTTGTGCAAATGAACAGAAATACATGTTTGGGACATGCAATGACAACTGTATTTCTGTTCATTTGCACAAGAAATGAAGGTCATATTCGAACAAAGCACACCAAAATACACTTGAAAAATTTATTTTTGACTACATTTTATACAATAAAGCATAACCTAACACAGGGCCGGCCAAGTTGTTTTGTCAGCGGGCCACTTTATAAAAAAATAAAAGTCAAGCGGGCCACCTTAATATTTTATTATTATCATTAAAATATCACAATTAATAACTGCAAATAACCGTTTATCAAAGTAAATTTATACTAAACTTTTGCCAAATACAAAATCTTAAAAATTACAAATAAAACTTACTTCTGAATACAATGTTCCGTGTGGTAAAGCGATCGACAAGAAACAACGTCAAGGTGGTAGCAAAGTCACTAAGATTCTGAAGGGTAGGGAAATATTGGCGTCTAAAACAAACAGTATATATCACTGATTGTGCATATAATAATTATTTTTTATTTATTTTTTATTTAATTTTTTATTTATTTCAATTTTTTTATAGAATTAATATATTTTTTTATTTATTATTTCTGAAGCGGGCAACCTCCAAAAGTCAAACGGGCAACTTTTGGCCCGCGGGCATGAGGTTGGCCGGCCCTGACCTAACATATTCATGTTACGAGATCTCGTAAACGATGCATTACCACAGGAAACGTGCAAAACACCTCAAAATTAACCAGAAAAGTTTGCTCTCGTCATTTTCGTTTAAACTAACAAAAATATCATGACTTAACCTAACCAATCATCAAGGGCGTACAGATGACCTAACTAGGCATTCAGTTGACCTAACCAGGCATTCATTTAACCTAACCAGGCATTCAATTAACCTAACTGGGCAGTAGGGTGGAGTGATTGTTTAGTTTAAAAAATCAGGGGGTGTTAAATAGTTGTCAAATGTCTAAAAATGAGCATTGGTGGTGGTTTTTGGTGGTTGCTGGTGATATCGCATCAGCAACCACACTCTATATGTGCCACGCCCACATGCGACTCAAAAAAAACTTTATTTTGCCTATTTGGGGCTCTATAATAGCTAGAAGCACAATCTAAAAAGTGCATCTTATGATTTTTTGATGCTGAGAACAACAAAATTATTTTCAAAAGTGTACATTGATGTATAAACATATTTTTTGAGAGTTAAATTAAAATCAGTAGCTGTTTTTGTCCAACCTACTTTATATTTACTTCTATTTTTCAGAATTTTTATAACCTATTCAATTAACACTAGTTTAACGTCTTCAAGATTTTTAGTTACTTATGAAACGTAGGAGCCAGACAACAAAAGTCTTACACGGTGGCCATAGTTTTCCATCCATTGACAGTTTTCCTAATGGAAAATTACCTACCGCTGGACAAGTTGTTCAGCGTCTATTTAAGGAGCCAAACTGGAAAACCAAGGAAAACATCACAAAAGTTGCAGATGAGTTGAGGAAATAATGGATTTGGTATAATGTTTATCCACTATCCTTGCGCACCATTGAGACGAAGGTGGACAAACTAGCAGCAGATTTTTCATGGTAAGTCATCATAATTTTCTATCCTGGGTAGTACTAAATTAGTACAAGAATGTCTTCTTAGCCAATAGTAAGTTTTTTATTTTAAAAATAATTTTGTTGTGATATGCTCTGTAAACCTGTGAATTAATTTATCTATGTATTTCAGCCAAAATTTCTAAACTAAAAAATATTTAAATGATTTGTGACCACAATTTTTAATTTCTAATTAAGAAAATAATATTGATTTTTTTAATATTTCAACTTCGAAAATGCATCAACAGGTTTCATCGATACTCTGTCACAAAGAGAGGAGAGGTTCAACCTATTTGGCAAAACTAGAATTGTTTGTCAAAGAGCTTGATTGTTTATTTGATATTTTTTCTGAGGATCTTTCTCAACGACCAAAATTGGAGAAGGAGTTTAAACTGAGGATGACTCAGGATGATTTCTCCTTCTATGAGGATCAAAAATCTGTGAGGCTAGGATACTGTTCAAGATTTGAGGAAAAGCTCACAGAGGCAGATGTTAGATACAGGAGAAGAATAATTGACGAACAACGAGCGGAATTATGGTTAGTCAGAGAGTACATCATGACTTGAACCATTTTAATTAAACCTTTGATGTTATATATATATATATATATATATATATATATATATATATATATATGATACACACAGACAGTGCATGGAACAAGGAACTCTTCTGGGATAATTAAATCCACTATAGTCCGAATAAGTAATGGTAAATGACAAATACCATAGTTTTTCTTTTTCATGATGCTAGCCCGACGCGGGCAACGGGTCACTCGCAAAGAGGTCCCATAAATATAGCTTCCCTCACCAGCTATCTGCAAAGCAGACAGGATCCAGCTTTGGGACATGGATCTAGGGTTAAAGCAACTTAGCCCTGCTACATTTAGAACCTCAATATAAGCAAAAGACTCGCTGCCTTCACGTCAGATTGAATACATAAAAGAAAAAGGGGTAACTATTATATTTTTAGCCAAAAACCAAAACTTAAACCTCAACTGGTAGAATTGAGCGTCCACTTTTCAAGGCACATAACATGTCCGTTTCAAGATGGGAATGAACTCAGAATGGTCCCCTGAGTTTTTTATGATACACACAGACAGTGCATGGAACTCATAAAAAACTCAGGGGACCATTCTGAGTTCATTCCCATCTTGAAACGGACATGTTATGTGCCTTGAAAAGTGGACGCTCAATTCTACCAGTTGAGGTTTAAGTTTGGTTTTTGGCTAAAAATATAATAGTTACCCCTTTTTCTTTTATGTATTCAATCTGACGTGAAGGCAGCGAGTCTTTTGCTTATATTGAGGTTCTAAATGTAGCAGGGCTAGGCTGCTTTAACCCTAGATCCATGTCCCAAAGCTGGATCCTGTCTGCTTTGCAGATAGCTGGTGAGGGAAGCTATATTTATGGGACCTCTTTGCGAGTGACCCGTTGCCCGCGTCGGGCTAGCATCATGAAAAAGAAAAACTATGGTATTTGTCATTTACCATTACTTATTCGGACTATAGTGGATTTAATTATCCCAGAAGAGTTCCTTGTTCCATGCACTGTCTGTGTGTATCATAAAAAACTCAGGGGACCATTCTGAGTTCATTCCCATATATATATATATAATATATATTATATATATATATATATACAGTATATATATTGGCATAGTAAATCTAGTCATCTAGTCATACTAATTGTTCAGTGAACGAAGCCGGAGAGAAGCAGCAAGTGCATCACAACCTCAACCAGACAGTCCAGACACTACTGGTAGCTCTAGCGAAACTCCATCAGAAGACTCTCGAGATGATCCACAGCCTGCTGGTTCCTCTCATTGTAATTATCAAGATCTGGAGAACCTGTGCAGAGCTGTTGATAGCTAAATTAGCACTTGTGAATTGTGATTGTTCTTTAATAACTGTACTTAGTTGTATGTGCCATGTCATTTCGGTAGACTTAAAATGGATATCATTTTTCTCAACTTCAAAATACAATCTTGCAGGTATTCAATTTCCGACAGAGCAGGTGCAGCGGTAGCGTCAGCAGTTTTAAAAGATTTTGGCATGATCACTGATGATGACAACACTAACGTCATTGACAGGTAAGATTTCAAAATTATCATGATTACATTTTCATCCACATTTCCTAAGCTTTTTTAACAAAATTACAATTACTACTACTAATAAGAAGTAAAGTAATTTTATTTAATTATACATATTATACATTGTAACATGAAAAAATAAATTTCAAATATATTGGGCTCAGGCATAAAAGTCAGTGTATTTAGCACATCACTGTTCATTGTTTCCTGTTGTACATATTCCTGTTTATCAGTGCTACCTCCAGCCTTATAAATTTGTAAACAATTTTCATTAATACAGGAGTAAACTACGAAGGCAACGGTGTAAGTACCGTGAACAGATCAGAGCTGAGGAAGAAGTATTCTTTGGTTTAGTGGGCAGCATTTATGTTGATGGCCGACAGGATGGTACTGTGACAATTACAAAGTTAGAGGGGCGACATTATCAACAAACCAAAGTAGAAGAGCACTATGCTATAGTCGGAGAACCGGGTAAGCCACTGTTTTCTGTATGGTATGTTTTAAATTTTTAGTGGATAGCATAAATTTGGTCTTAGTAACATTAAGGAGTAAGAACTATGCGATAGTTATATATGTTCATTGGTCATACCTGGTAATCTACTGATCTCAAATACATTTATTATTTCCTTAAATTTTGTTTAAAATGTTTCAGGAGGACATTATCTGACACATGTTACCCCAGAGAATGGGAACGGTGTATCAATTGCACTAAGTCTCTATGAAGCAGTGAAGGACACTGATCTGGAAAACAACCTGCAAGTCATGGGGTCAGATGGAACTGCAGTGATGACTGGACATAATTCAGGGGCGATCAGAGTCTTTGAAGAGCTTATTGGAAGACCACTGCAAAGGATCATATGCCTCTTACATTGTAACGAGCTACCTCTTCGTCATGTTTTCATGGAGCTCAATGGGACTACGAAGAGCCCTGATAGTTTTTCAGGGCCAATAGGAAAACAGCTAGGTGGTATGGTTTCTGAATGGGATGTTGTCAAATTTAAGCCAATCAGAAATCAGAATTTCGCTATATTGCCCAATGATGTAATTGATGATCTCAGTCGTGACCAATACTATGCTTATAGAATATGCATGGCAGTCATGCTAGGGACTATTGAAAAGGACATTGAGCTTTTAGAAGTTGAGCCACTAAATCCCTCAAGATGGCTGACATTAGGTTGTAGAATACTCAGATTCTATGTTTCACAGAAAAAGCCGAGTTCAGTATTGATAACTGTTGCTGAGTTCTGTTTAAAAGTGTATTTCCCCAGCTGGTTTGAAATCAAGAAGAATCACTCAGTGACCGATGGTTCAAGAAACTTCTTTTCAATGCTGAGCAGAATCTCCAAGTTTCCTAATAAGAAAGTAAAAAACATTGCCCTAAAAACCCTAAGAAGGAATGCTTTTTTTGCTCACCCCGAAAACATTATAATATCAATGCTTGGTGATGAGGACAGGGAGAGAAGAAACACTGCAGTAAATAAGATCTTGGCACTGAGGGATGAAGTAGAGAAAACAACCCAGGACATCAGAGTCAAAATGGATTTCACCGGCGAAGATTTGGAAGTTGAGGATGATGTGAATGATGATGATTATGACAGTTTGAGTTATACAAGAGACCGCACTGTCAGGAAATTTAAGGTGCCTATAATCAATGAAAATGCTAAATCGTATGACAAGATGAGTAAACTTGATAACTTGACAGCAGAGCCTCCAATAGTTACCCATCTTACATCAACTGAACTTGCGAACATTAGAAAAAATCCTTTGAAGTTCAAACAGCCATGCCACCATCAAGTGGTAGAACGCCATATCAAGCTTGTGACTGAGGCATCTGCATCTGTCAGTGGGTTCAATAGAAGAGATGGCATGATCCGGCAGTGTATAAAATCCCGTAAACTGATAAAAAAGTTTAATTCAAAGCAAGAATTTGTTTAGATTCTACATTTATTTCATGAAATTTTATAGTGTAAATTTGTAATATATGGCCAATATGTATTACTTTTTCATGAAAAAACACTCTGTTTTACACTTTTGGAAATAATTTTATCAGTCTCAGCATAAAAAAAAATCATAAGAAACAGTTTTTAGATTGTGTTTCTACCTATTATAGAACCCAAAATAGGCAAAATACAGGGTTTTTTACAGGTGCGTATGGATGTGGTACATATAGGGTGTGGTTGCTGATGTAGTGTCACTTGCAACCACCCAAAACCACTACCAATGTTCATTTTTAGACATTTGACAACTATCTAGCACCCCTGAGTTTTGAAATATTGATTTTCATAAAAATACACTCCACCCTACTGGGCATTCAATTAACCTAACAGGTTAATATTGGTTATTACACCTAAATATCTCCCGATCTTTTCGTGTTACGTACGCAATGTCACATTTCGGGCAAGTTGAGGATGAGAGAATAACGCCATATTGGATAAAAACATCCAATGCTTTGTCTTCATCTAGGGCACATGATGAATCAAGTTCTCAAAATCGAAACCACATGAATGGCACGTCATAATTCTATCATAAACACCACCAAACTGAATCCAATTAGAAAAAAAATAGCCAGAACAGAAACCAACAAAGTAATTAAGTCGCAGAGTAGCGAAAAAATAGCCCAAAATTATACTCGTTGGACCAAAAATGAGTGTATTTATATTGTAATAGCTTGGGGTTAGTGACCCCGCTAAGTTACTAGTTTTCTAAACAACAAACAAAGGCACTTACCGGTGCGTTGAATCAGATATTCTTTAGGGCCTACCATAGATTTCCTGCGTCCCACAAAGCAGTCTACCTAAACTCTCTAACTTTACTAATTTAGAAGCTATAGACATTACCCCTAACTATTATTATTTACTGACAACTTTCTATACATTTGTCACCTTCGAAACATCACCAAATTAAACTTAGCACCAACGATTTAGTCAGATATGAATAACCATGCTCTAGTCCAGCCAAAACCAAACGAATAGCCCGCGTTGCTCTTTTTATCCCTTAGTGTTGCCATTCAGCTTTCTTTTAGTGATTTTTTCACTTTAGTGACTTTAGACTATATACATATATACACACACATGTCACCTCACTCCTCCCCTACAAGTTTAGTCTGTCAGGGGGATGAGAGACCCTAGACGACCTGCGGAGCGGGTTGATGTAGTAGGAATAGGTGCAACGTGCATAGGCGGGCGAATTGAACCATTTTCCAGAGGATCGGTTCTCTCTTCCGGAAGACTCCGGTCATTCTGCAATTCACGTTCCCATATCTGGTCCTGATGGCGTTTAATAGAACGACCATCTTCTAGTTGGCACTTGAAGAAAACAGGGCCCGTTCTCTCTTGCACAGTTGCAGGAACCCATTTTGGTCCAGCCCCATAGTTGCGAATCATAACTGGATCATTAGGTTGCGCTTCTATAACTCTCCCTTTTTTAGTGTCGTGGTACAACTTCTGTTTTTCCTGATGGCGTAAAACTCGTCGTTGTAACGTTTCGTTTGGACGTAACAAATCGAAAATTGAACGAATTCCCCGACCAATCATAAGTTTAGAAGGAGACACCCCCGACGTTGTGTGAGGTGTTAGTCGATATCTAAACAAAAATTTATCCAACACCACTTGCATTTCCTCCCCACGAGAATGACGCAAGGCCGACTTGAAAGTACGGACCATGTTTTCCGCGAGACCGTTAGTAGACGGGTGAAAAACACTAGACCGGACATGTCTAATGCCATTTAGGTGGACAAAAGAACGAAATTCCTCACTGGTAAAACAAGTACCATTGTCGGAAACCAGGACTACGGGTAAACCCCATCGAGCGAAACACGAACGGAGTAAGCGAATAGTAACACCCGAAGTCATGGAAGTGGTTGGAAATATTTCCACTCACTTAGAGTGGGCGTACACAATGACTAGGAAATACATATTATTTATAGGACCTGCATAGTCAATATGGATCCTATGCCAAAGATGAAGTGGACTTTTCCTTGGGAGATCTCTGTTCTCTAAGCAGCTTTGACAGGAACGAACCAATAAATAAATCCCACAATTTAGGTGATAAATCCCACAGGCTCAACACAAGTGTTGTGGAATATATGGAGGCAGCATCTTGGGTTATGGGTATACTCTCTGTCCTTACACACCCAATTTAAAGAGATTCCTCTGCTGAGCAGTGTTCCTCATAGTACTGTGAGGTATTGAAAAACTCATGATCTTCACTTGCCCCACAAACACCTTTAAATGGGAGACCCAAAATGGGTGCACACACATTTCTACATTACTGTACAGTCTTTACAGCTACACCTACACTTTTCCTCCTAAGTATATATATTGTAATGTATATGGTTGTAAATTGTGACTTGTTCCGCAATTGATATGGACCGTGACTTATTTTTGGTTGGCAAGGTACTGGTATTGATGGGTACCGTAATGAAATTGACTGGATTCTTTGGATCTGATATATTTGCATGTCAGTTATATATATATATATATAGAGTGTAACATATTAGAGGATAGTAGTCTATTATGACTTTGATCCTCTGGATCCAGTGATTTTATCTCTAGTTTTAAATTGATAATTAATTAGTTTTAAATTGCGCAATTGCGCAAGTGTGATTTCGGTTGCGCATTTGCGTTTGCGCCAATTCTTGCGCAAACTTGCGCATTTGCGTTTGCGCAAGTACTTACGCAAACTTGTGCGCAAACGTGAAAAAAAAACAAATATTAAAAATAGTGAATTTAGCTCATAAACACGTGACTGCCAGACAGGTGGCGCCGCCAGACAGCAGTGAACACTCTGTATACCAACAACGTAGTGAAACACGTTCGTTTGATTAGTTGATTTTAATTTTATTTCAGAGTTCAAACTACTAACTACTCTAGTAACTTCTAGGAACTTCATAAGTCATAACTACTGTCTATAACTATGGATCGTGTGTCTGTTAATAAAGTCTTTTGATTTGATTTGATTTGATTTACTATAAATTTAATTTTATGCAGGGTGTCCCCAAAAAAACCGCACCTATTTTGTTTTTGGAAAACCCTGTATATATAAATAGTTTGCGTGATAGTGGATAGTAGTCTATTATGACTTTGATCCTCTGGATCCAGTGATTTTATCTCCAGTTTTAAATTGATAATTAATTAGTTTTAAATTGATAATTAATTAGTTTTAAATTGATAATTAATTAGTTTTGTAAAAATTGGTTGTTGCCAATGTACAGGCAGTTTTTACATAGTAGAGCCACCTCGATGGGCCGAAGTGTCCCATAGTGTGCCCACAATAAAATTTTCTTATGCTCTTATGATTCGAGTTCTCCATCTAAACCGGGCCACCAGAAATAAGCTCTCGCCAGCTCATAAGAACATAAGAAATTTTTATAGTGGGCATACTAGGGGCCACTTCGGCCCATCGAGGTGGCTCCACTATGTAAAAACTGCCTGTACATTGGCAATAACCAATTTTTACAAAACTAATTAATTATCAATTTAAAACTAATTAATTATCAATTTAAAACTAATTAATTATCAATTTAAAACTAGAGATAAAATCACTGGATCCAGAGGATCAAAGTCATAATAGACTACTATCCATTAATATGTTACACTCTATATATATTTATAACTGACACGCAAATATATCAGATCCAAAGAATCCAGTCAATTTCATTACGGTACCCATCAATACCAGTACCTTGCCAACCAAAAATAAGTCACGGTCCATATCAATTGCGGAACAAGTCACAATTTACAACCATATACATTACAATATATATACTTAGGAGGAAAAGTGTAGGTGTGGCTGTAAAGACTGTACAGTAATGTAGAAATGTGTGTGCACCCATTTTGGGTCTCCCATTTAAAGGTGTTTGTGGGGCAAGTGAAGATCATGAGTTTTTCAATACCACACAGTACTATGGCCTGCAGTGCTGGGCACTTGCGCAAACACTTGCGCAAAACGCATATGCGCAAGTGTGATTTCGGTTGCGCATTTGCGTTTGCGCCAATTCTTGCGCAAACTTGCACATTTGCGTTTGCGCAAGTACTTACGCAAACTTGTGCGCAAACGTGAAAAAAAAACAAATATTAAAAATAGTGGATTTAGCTCATAAACACGTGACTGCCAGACAGGTGGCGCCGCCAGACAGCAGTGAACACTCAGTATACCAACAACGCTAGTGAAACACGTTTGTTTGATTAGTTGATTTTAATTTTATTTCAGAGTTGAAACTACTAACTACTCTAGTAACTTCTAGAAACTTCATAAGTCATAACTACTGTCTATAACTATGGATCGTGTGTCTGCTAATAAAGTCTTTTGATTTGATTTGATTTGATTTACTATAAATTTAATTTTATACAGGGTGTCCCCAAAAAAAACGCACCTATTTTTTTTTGGAAAACCCTGTATATATAAATAGTTTGCGTTTGCGTTTGCGCAAGCGCAAGTTTCGAGAAGTTTGCGCATTTGCGCTTGCGCAAGGTATGGGTTTGGGTTTGCGCATTTGCACTTGCGCAAGTGAATTTTCGTTTGCGCTGCTCAGCACTGACTATGGGGAACACCGCTCAGCAGAGGAATCTCTTTAAATTGGGTGTGTAAGGACAGAGAGTATACCCCTAACCCAAGATGCTGCCTCCCTATATCCCACAACACCTGTGTTGAGCTGTGGGATCTATCACCCAAATGCACATAATATATATGAAATAAACTAGTTACTAGTACCATTCATGCAATAAAAATGGGCTTAAACACCATCACCAGATGTCCCTTGCAGACAGGGTTGCCAGATCTACAGATATATCTGTAGATCTACAGATTTTATGAAGCAATTCAGATTTTCAGATTTTTTCAATAATTTATGCATAATCTACAGATTTTTAATCCAGCAAGCAATCATTATTATTTACTTCCAAAATTTACAACAAGGAAATATTAGGCCTACAGTCTCAATCAATAGGACACAAATGTTCTCGGTATTCAGTTTCAGAAGTCGAGTCGACTCGCTTCTGACTACGATATACATGCCGATTAAATCATTTAATCGGCGCTGATTGGTTGATATTCCCTCTACGTCATGGTAGCATGGAATGTTTTTGTTTTTGTTGAAAAAATGATATTTATCTGTTTAAATCTAAAAAGGATTTTTTTTGGTTTCATTTATGTGTATGAATTAAAGAAGTATTCCGGTGTTCTTATAGTTATTACAGCAATAACCAAAAGGTATTTCCTTTGTCACAAAGTAACGGAATTCAATTTGTTTACTTTCATTTACTTTACTTTTTTTTATGTTAAAGTGCCATATTTATATAAGTTTATAAAAATAAAGAAAATATTATACAAGATTTTATCATTGATAATACCTTAAGACAGTAAATTAAATAAAAATATGTCAAAATTATTATTTAGATAAATATTATAAATGTACAGATTTCTATAGATTTTTTAATCAGATTTATCAGATTTTTAAAAATTCCATCTGGCAACACTGCTTGCAGACATCAAACTATCCAACCTTCTTTTGAAAGAATCAAGTGTATCTGAAGTCACCACTTCTTCTGTCAGACTGTTCCAAAACTTAATTACTCTGTTTGTAAAACTATGTTTTCTTAGATTTGTTCTACATCTTGGCTTAAATAATTTCATACTATGACCTCTAGTCTGATTATTGTGATCTTTAATGAAAAGAGACTCAAAATCTATCTTATCCAACCCTTTTATCATTTTATACACCTCTATCATATCACCCCTTAACCTCCTCCTTTTTAATGAGAACATGCTTAGATACGCCAGTTTTTCCTTATATGTCAATTGTCTTAGAGATGGGGTCATTCTTGTTGCTCGTTTCTGTACTTTTTCCAGTTTTTCAATATCTTGTATCAAATAGAGACTATTAAATTGAATGCAGTATTCGAGGAGCGGTCTCACATATGAAATGTATAGTTGCTTTATAATATTGGGTGATTTGTATTCAATGTGTGTGCATGAGATTGAGTCTAGCATTTGCTTTATTTCTGATTACCATACAGTGATTTGAGGGTTTAAGTTCATTTGTCACAGTGACACCCAAGTCTTTCTCTTTATCATCATTTTTAATCCAAATTCCATTCATATTGTATTCAAATTCTGGATTTTTGGGCCAATATGCATAACCTTGCACTTATCAACAATAAATTTCATCTCCCACTTATCTGCCCAGGCTGTTACTCTGTCTAAGTCTTTTTGTATTGTCATTGCTCCTGCTACTGACTTAACATTATGGCCTAATTTTGTATCATCAGCAAATTTTGAGGTTTTACATGATAGGCCCTTCTCTAGATCATTTAAGACATTTATATAAACAACAAAAAGCAGAGGTCCCAGAACAGACCCCTGTGGGACTCTGCTCAATACAGGTCTCCAAGTCCCCGCAAGGGGGTTCTAAGCTCGTGCTCTTGAGTGCTCTTTGTGCTCGTTTGTACGTGCTTGTTCCTGGAGGTTTCACGTGCGCCCTCCCGGCCCTAGCACCCAAGGATGATGGGGCTCGACCCTGCAGTCCTTGTCATCCTTGGTCTTTTTCCACTTCGACTGTCCCCTCCACCCTTTCTTTTTCCTCTGTCTTTCCTCTCACTTTTTCTTTGTTTTTCCGCTGAGATATGCCCTTTAAATAGAGGCGAATCGGTTCTTCCCGAACTAAAAAAAAAAAAAAAAAAGGTCTCCAAGTAGACTTATTTCCATTTAGATGAACTCTCTGTTTTCTATTTCTCAGCCATTCTTCTATCCAATCAGCTATATGACCTCTTATACCATTGCTGTCCAACTTCTATAAAGCGTGGCCAAGATGTTGCCTATAATCATACACTGTTGGTTAATACGACTTAGGAACCCGCTGAATGTTGTTCTCCCTACTAGAACTGACAAAATAGGGAAGAAAATTCAGAAATTAAATTTGGCAAACGTCCATTCCGCGGGCTGCAAGTTGGACAGCGCTGTCTTATACCATGGGCTTTAACTTTTACCAATAATCTTGCATGAGGAACAGTATCAAATGCCTTTGCAAAATCTAAGTATACTATATCTACTGGCTCTTTATTGTCCAAATGCAATAGGACTCCATCATAAAATTCAATCAAGTTGGTTAGACACAGGGTTTCAGAGCCGGAGTCGGTGGAGCCAGTGAATTTTGCTTACCTGGAGCCGGAGCCGGAGCCAGAAACCTTGAAAATACGGCTCCATGGTCTGGCTCCGGGCGATATATTGCTACCTAAATTGTTATTTGTTAAATATAGGTTTAGTTGCAAATTATAATTCTTGTAATATATTACGAAAAATGGTACCATAGGATTCTTGGATTTTATGGAGGTGTGGGAGTTGCAGGAATAATCTGCAAATTTCCATTTTTTAATCATTAAATATTTGGGAAGATTTGTCTTAACAACACTTAATTATATAGGTAAATTTTTTTTTATGGCGGTGGAGACCTTAGGTAGGTAGGTACTAACTATTTATCTAAGTAGGTAACTACCTAGATACATACCTAGTAAGGTTGGTCCTTCTGACTTGGATTGAACTATTTTTATTTTTAGGTCAATTATCTTGTATTGCTAAATTTCGTTTTTTTCAGATTCTTTGTAATTTGTACTTGATTCTTTAATTATAATTATCAGTCTATGACCCTTCATAATGGATAGAGATTCAATAAAGAAGTCTGATATATTCAAGTATTTTACTGAAAGTTCAGATAAGAAACACTATGTTTGTATTTGTGAAGTTTCTGATGCTTCGGGAAATATTTCAACGTGTGGAACTAAAATTACCAAGCCTCAAAGCAAAAAGCCTGATGTCTCCTCAAGAGCATATAATTTGAAAAGACACTTGAGTCGATTACATCCTGAAATATCAAAAATGATGGAAGAAAAGAAGCAAATGCTTGAGCTTTCAAGACCCAGTACTTCTGCCAGTTCAAAAACTAAAGCAAACCAGCAAAACATTACTAAATTTTTGATGTCTCAAAAAGTCACTATCTCAATGACTACAGATAATTTTAGAAATAGCATAATTGAGTTAGTTGTTAAAGATTCTATGCCTCTATCTATGTTTGAAAAGCCAGTTATGCGCAGTCTACTAGAAGAAATGGCTCAGAAATTCAAGATTAGTTTAGATAAAGACAATATCCGTCATTTAGTGATAGAAAAATCAAAAGAAGAAAAATTTGCTCTCAAAGAGCAATTAAAAGGGCGCTTCATATATTTAAAAGTTGATGGTTGCAAACGAATACGGACACATTATTTTGCCATCAATGTCCGATTTATTGATGATGATATAAAATCCTCACCCGCACTATAGCAGTAAAAGATACACATGCTCAGCAAACTAGTGACTACCTGCATGATCTAATTATGAGAACTCTGGAAGAGTACGGCATACCGAAAGAATTTGTGCTCTGCATTGTCAGTGATAATGCATCAAATATGATTAAAACTGTTGAGAAGTTGAATGATAATCAAGAGGCAACTTCAGAAGATGATATACAAACATTTGGTGAACATGATGATGATTCAACAGACACTCAGGAAGTGGCATCTTGTGTAGAAGAAATTGACAGTATTGTATCTGAAATTTCACACTTCTCCAGAATCAACCACATGCGTTGTGGTGCACATACCTTGCAACTTGCTATTTGCGATGGATTGAGAGATAAACATGCTACCTCTCTCATAGGTAAGTTGAGACAGGTTGTAGTAGCAGCAAGAAACCCAAAAGTGGAAGAAATAATTAAAAGACGTGCAGGCAAGGTTGCTATTTTAGATCAACCTACTCGATGGGGCAGCACTTATTTAATGATAGAGCGCTTATTAGAATTAAAACCTGTACTCTTGGACATGGCAAATTCAAATGTGAATCTTTCAGAAATAATGTGGGAACAAGCAAGAAGATTGGAAAGAGTACTGTACCAGCCATATATACAGGGTGGGCCGTAAGTTTCCATACATAGGAAAAATAAACATTTTTTTATGGACAACCATTTTTATTTATATAATATGCTCTACATGGTTGCCATTGTTTTGAAAACACATTTCAATACGTGTTCCCCACTGTTGATGAACACGCATTAGCACAGTTGACGTTATGCTTGTAATGGCGTTGGTGATACGTTCCTTTAGATGATTTATGTCTCGTATCTTTTCCTGATACACCATGGCCTTCAAGTGCCCCCAAAGATAGAAATCAAGGGGGGTGAGATCTGGGATCTGGGAGGCCACTCCACAGGACCACGCCGACCAATCCAAGCATCTGGAAACTGCTGATCCAAATACCGATGCACGTGAAGACCATAATGAGGTGGAGCTCCATCTTGCTGGAAGTAAACTGGGAAGTTACCTTCCTCATTTAGCAGGGATGGGAAAATCTCTTCTTGCAACATGTTAAGATACCTTTCGGCATTAAGATTTCCACTGACAAAAATTGGTCCAATAATTCTGTCACCCCATATCCCGGCCCACACCATCACTTTACCGGCACCTTGCATCTTCGTCGGACTCAGCCAGTTAGGGTTAGCATTACTCCAATAACGTATGTTTTGCCGATTAACCTCTCCATTGACGTAAAAATTTGCTTCATCAGTAAACAAGATCTTACGTCAAACGCATATTCTTAGGGTATCTGAAACATAAAAACAAACGTTTAATTTTTCCTATGTATGGAAACTTACGGCCCACCCTGTAGTAACAAAAAAAATTCAAAGTAAAGATTTGACTCCTGGTCAATTTTTGAAAGAGTGGAAGTCTTTGATGTATTTTCTTTCCAAGATAGAAGGCACCATAGCTGATGACATTAAAAGTTCCATGGAAAGGAGAGAGAATATTTTACTTGATAATGAAGTATTGCTTGTTGCTGTTTATATAGATCCTAGATATAGATGCTTATTAACATCTGAACAGGTAGTTAAAGCCAAGGATGCCCTATGCAATATAGCAATCAGAATGAAAAGTAACCTAGACCTTTCAAATAAAGTCTCTCTATTAAGAGAGGAATGTGGAACTGAGATTATTGCATCATCATCAAATTCATCATCTCCTTCCACCACTTCTGATGTCAGCGAGTTTGATTTTGAAAAAATTATTGATATTCAACATGGTAAGAAATCAAAACATCCTCGTTTAGAAAGTGAACTAATACCACCTCTCAGTCCAATGTGTACCCTCAAATTGCAAGTTGAGGAATCTTTTCCTGAGATTGAAAATTTGACCATTCGTCAAAACTGTCTTTTGAACAAGTAATAGAAAGGTATCCTAAAGTTATAAGAGATGTTGCAAATCTTCTAGTAGCTATGCCTTCAACAGAAGTCAGTGTTGAATGGCTATTTTCAGCACTGAAAATTTTAAAATCTGATTTAAGGGCACGTATGAAAGAAGATATTGTTGAGGCTATGTTATTTTTAAGAACAAATGTTTATAAGTAAACTTAGATAAATAATTTTAATTCATAATTTTTTTATGGAAACAGATTTACAAGGAGAATATCCTGATTTTATGTTTAAAAATTAGTTTCCTACCTTAGCTACATTAGTAAAAATTTCTGCAAAAGTTATTTTTGCTTTCATTTTTTAATACAAGGAGTATTATGATTTATGATACTGTAAATGTATCATTGAATTGCAAACTTTTTAACTTTTTAATATGTAGTTTGAACTTTAAAGATAAAGTCTGATTTAAGGTTACACTTAAAAAAAATATAATTGAGGCCATCTTGTTTTAAAAAAAAAAATTATAAATAAACTTAGTAATTTTCATTTTCAATTATTTTAAGGAAACAGATTTACAAGAAGAATATCTTGATTTTATGTTTAAAATTAGTTTGATTATACCTTAGCTAGAATAAAAAAAATTTTGCATTAGTTTTCATTTGTTAATCCAAGGAGTAGTATTGATTTTATAAGCGTAGGGTAAATGATTTTGTAAATTTTCTTTTATAATATGTATTAGTAGTTTGAACTTTTGACTTTTAGTTGAATTGCTTTTGTTAATTAAATTACAAAACTTTTTGACTAAAAGAAAATCTCTTTTAAGTAAATAATATAACCTATTAAAAATTTAAAAACTGAATTTTTTGAAATATTCAGCTCTTTTTCAAGCCAAGTTGGCTTTCATGAAGCTTTCAAGTTTCAACACTTAAAAAAAGATGCATATATTATCTCAGAAAGTTTGATTGTTACTATTTTCCATACGAGAATTCTTAAGTTTGAACTTTGAACTAATTAGGAGGCAAGTTTCTCTAATTTATATAAGCTACCATTGTTAATAAATATTTAATATTTAGTTTTCATCATTTTCCTTTAGTTATTTAAATAACTTCATTCTATCATTATATTTGCCTAATTTAAAATCATAAGAAATTTAAATTTTGAGTATTAAAGTGATTTAATAATAAAATATTTTTGTGCAATATTTTAAATTGGACAATTAGTTATATAAATCTAGATATTTATTTTATAATTAACAGAATTTACTATAAAAGAGCCGGAGCCAGAGCCGGAGCCAGAGCCGGAGCCAGACTGTAAAAAATTTCTGCTCCGGAGCCGGAGCCGGAGTCGGAGCCAGAAGTTTTTTTACCAGCTCCGAAACCCTGGTTAGACAGGACCTTCCATTTCGAAAGCCATGCTGGCTATCATTTATAAGGTTGCACTCTTCAAGGAACTCAGTAACTTTACCTCTAATGATACTTTCAAGTAATTTGCAAATAATGGAGGTGAGGCTGATGGGTCTGTAGTTTTTTGCCAAGTTTCTATTTCCTTTTTTAAAGATTGGAGCCACATTTGCTTTCTTCCAATCCTTTGGAATTTCAGTACATATCAATGATTTATTAAAAATAATGGTAATTATTCATTTTTTGACCCAGTCTCTCTTTATAATGAGAGCAAACGTTTCTGGTCAATTTGGAGGTGCTCTGCACGAATCTGCCATCCGTTTCCTGTGCAAATGCGTAGTTTTCGAGATATCGTCATCTCGAAAACTACGCATTTGCACAGGAAACGGATGGTAGATTCATGCAAAACACCTCAAAATTGACCAGAAAAGTTTGCATTCATGCTAAACACAACCTAACTTAACCTAACCTAGCCTAACCTAACTTAGCCTAACCACCTAACCTAACCAGTCACCTTATTTTGGAGGATATAGTTCTGCAATTGCAGTAAGGAAGTGATGCAGAACTGTAGAATTGTCAGGATGTTCTGCCAGGAACAAGTATCGTGCGAAATATTTCCGGTAATGAGGACGTCTATTCCCAGCACGTAAAACTCACGATTTCACATCCTTCCATTTTTTTTACAGCACCTAAACACCTTCGAGTCTTGTCTTAAAATATAGGCAGTATTACATTTAGGGCAAATCACGGATGTTGGAATTATGCCGTGATTGGAAAAAAAATCTAAACTTTTATCTTCATCGAGGCTAACAAGGCGGATTAGGTCTTCGAAATCAAGTTCACAAGATTGACATGTCATACCAGTAGAACGAAAATTACCACACTAACCAGAAACAGAAAGAAGTAGCCAAAGCAAGAAAAAGTAGCCAAAAAAAGCCAAGAAAAATCTCCAAAAAAGTCGAAAAAAGGTAGCCCAAATAAACAAACCAACCGAAATTTATATACATACATATTAGAAAGTAGAAAATATATTTTTAAAAAAAGTACATTTTATATAAATTTGCACAAGATAATATATATATTTTCTTATTCAGCTTTGATTGGTTATTCAATATATATTGCTGTTATAGCTGGGTGTGACTGGGTCAAAAAACGAATATTAACCAAAATAATTTCTAGTGCCTGTGCTATATTCTTTTTGGCAGCTTTTATGACTATTGGATGCATTTCATCTGGCCCTAGAGATTTTTCCATTTTTAATTTATCTATTGCTTTTAGGATATCTAGTTTTGTTACCCTTAATTCATTTATTTCTCTATCTTGTCCTGGTAGTATAAGATCAGGAATATTATTTAAATTTTCATTTGTGAATACTGATGAGAAGTATTTGTTTAGTTCTTCAGTTATTTCAAGATCATCATCTATAGTTTTATCATCTATATGGAGGGGGCCAATTTTCTTTTTCACTCTACTTTTCAAATTAAAGTGACTGAAAAACTTCTTAGGATTGTTTTTTGAATTCTTGGCTAGGCTTTTTTCCAGGTCTCGTTTGCTATCTCTGATTACTTTCTTGCAAATGCTTCTTTTACTTTTATATATTTCGGAGTCTGTGCCATTTTTAGTTCTTTTGAATTTATGAAATGCTTTTGTTTTTTCTCTGATTGCTCTTTTTACATTGCAGTTTATCCAAGGTTGTTTTTTATTTTTTCCAGTTCTGATTTTACACTGTGGGATATGCTTCCTTTGTATGTTCATTATTATGCTTTTAAATTTTTTCCACATACTAGTTACTGTCTGTTCAGGCTGTAGAATATCTGTCCAATTTATTAGACACATCATTTACTAGTCCATTTATATTTCCTCTTTTAAAATCTGGAATTACTTCTTTATTTTCACTAGGTCTTGAATTACAAACAATATTAAACCGAAGGATACAATGATCACCTGAACCTAGGGTTCTGAAACGGAGATATCCTGGAAGGTATCTGGATTATTTGTTGGAATTAAATCTAGAATGGCATCAGCCCTGGTTGGCTCCTTTACTAACTGGGTTAAACCATTCTCAATTATACAGTCTAAGAATCTCTCATTACTTTCTGGTATTTGCAATATTTCCCAGTCTATATGCCTATAATTGAAATCTCCAGCAATTATAATATTGCTTGTCATTGCTTTATTTATTTCATCAATAAGTTTATTTTCTACATACTTATTTTCTTCTCTACTTTTGGGGATTCCTCCAACTGAACATCCCTCAGGTGGTCTATAAATACCCCCTATCCTGATTTTCCTGGCATTTTTATGCCCAATATCTATCCATACAGATTCAACTATTTCCTCTTTAATGGAGGTAACTTCAACTGGATTCAGATTTGTCTTGGCATAAATAAATACTCCGCCACCCTCTGAATATTTACGTTCATAATAAAAAAGTTCATAGCCATCAATTTCATAAGTAATGGTATTATCTCTCTCACTAAATAGACTATTTGTATCGTACTGAATTTTGTCCAAGTTTCAGTGACAATCATAACATCAGGATTTTCAATACCTATGTATGCCTTGAATTCACTTATTTTATCTCGGCTACTTCTTGCATTTACATAGAAAAATGACAAAGAACCCTTGGAATTTTTTGCTTGTAATTTGGTCTGGTTCTTGTTCTGTGATGGTATATTATTTGCATCTCTTTTATTATTTGCATCTTTTATTTTTGTTGCACCCATGTGTTCAGCATGAAGTTCCTTCACTAAATTTGACCTGCCTTCATTCGGAATTATCACACTGTGTCCCCATAAGAGAGAGCCATTTTGGATCGAGAGTCCAGACTGACATTGATAAAAAGGCTGTAATTCACTCTCAACCTTAGTAGGCCAACCAACTGAACAGTAATGGATGACCCTAGACAGAATAGGGTCTGATTTTGTCCCAGGGTTGCCAGATTGGCCATTTCATGGCCAAATTAGACAAATTTGGCCATTTTTTAAGTACTTTGGCCATAGAAAAACAGATTTGGCCATTTTGGGAAATTTGGCCATATTTTGGCCATTTCTGAAAAAGGTGCTGACCCACGGTCGGTCATATCACAATGAGTAAAGTTCATTATGACCCACTGGTTTGGCTCCACTGTAGATGAACGCTAAGTTTGTATGAAAACAGAATGCATTATACAAGGTGGCCCAATATACGATAACGTATTTTCTTGGGAGACTTCATCATTGTCATGTTTCATATCAACGATGTCTTCAAGGCAGCCAATAACATTTTCGAAGTTGATAAGCAGAGCACATGTTGCCTTTGCTCTTGAAGACCAATGTGTCGCACACAATGGCTTCAACACTATCACAGGATTTGTGGCCTCTTGGTGCTCGTGTTCAATCTGTTCAGCTTCAGTTTCCTGTAAAACTTCCTTCAAAATCATATTAGCACGATCATTAGACTGGCAGGCATTCTTAATTAAGCATTACCCAACCAATGTCGCTGAGGAGATTCAGCAAAAAATGTATAGCAAGACTGCAGAACACCAAAAAAGTTCATCACCTGAATGCATGCGCATTTTTCTGCAGCATGGCTTAAGACAAGATTGAGTTGATGAGGTGGACAATGTACGTAGGGTAGGGTGCCACTTATTTGGGGTGTTTTTCATTTTTTGGGAATTTCTATCAGGACGGGCGCATTTCTGGTGTCATTCCGTCTAAAAACATTGTGTGTAAAATATTTTTGAAATAAAATAATAATTAGAACTGCCTCAACGAGGTCAAAGTTTATACTTTTTGTCGAAAAGTACTCATGGCGTTCTGTTATCATGTCAGTTTTCGTTTGATAGCTGCTGTAGTTTCTGAGTTGAAAAATGATAACAGACAGACAGACGGACGGTCAGAGTCGTTGGTTTAGTCTTCCGCACTGGTGTACAGAAGACTAAAATGAGGTATTATACAGGGTGTAACACGAGTTTATCCAAATATTGATACAGGCGAAAGAACATGTTATTCTAAGTAGAAAATGGGTTGGGACGAGTTTTGCCAACACTAACAGTGTTTCATTCTCTTTTTCAGTGAGTTCTGAAACGACGTGATGGCTTCGGCAACAAGATCTAAAACAGCAGTCTATCTCCTGGGGACCGTGGACCACAGCATCACAGGAAGCATGCTGCCTACGGGAAAGCAGGCGCTTCAGTACTTTTTCCACCTTCACCTTGACGTCAAGAAGCCGATCAAGGAAGCAGCCGCTGAGACAGTGACCGCAGTCAAGGAATTCTGGGAGCGGTCCCGTATTCCTACGCAGAAAGACCAACGCGCAAGGGACAAGGTTCTCCGAATGTACGAGAAGTGGCGGGCTCTGAACAAGAACTCGAAACGGCGCACTGTGACCCAAATCAGGAACGAGGCCGAGTTCCTCTCATCCCTTGACCGCCTCTTCGACATCGCACACGAACAGGCGATGTCGATGATCACAATCGAAGAGGACAGGGAGTTCCTGACGGGACAAAGGGCCGAGGTGCGGCGCGGCCGCATCTCCTCCACACGTGACATGACGCTGCACACTGAGGAGGAGCGTGCGAGGAGACAGGAAGCGGAAAGGAGCCGCCGGCAAGATGATGAAAGGGCGAACAGAGAGAGCCGAGAAGAACTCGTCGAACTGGCATCGAGCTCCAGCTCAGGTGCAAGCAGCCCGACTCGGTCACCGACACGGCGTCGTCGCCGAGAAGAAGAGGAAGAGCTCTCTCTCCCGGGCCCGTCCACGTCGAATGCAGAAGCATCTACGACCCCTTTACCACCCAAGCGATTCCGCGCGTCGAAAAAGATGATCACCCCTGATCTCTCCGCAGCGATGGATCGGACGAAACTTACCGACCGAGAAGGTGTTTTTTTGCTGTCGGCGGCTGCGAGGAGCTTGGGCCACGACCCTGAGGAGCTGGTCTTGAACCGCGAATCCTCCCGCCGCGACCGAGCAAAGTTCCGTGCTATGGCAGCAGCGGAAATGAAGGCAGCCTTCCATCCTACTGTGCCGCTGACCGTTCACTGGGACGGGAAAATCGTACCAGCGGCTGACGGAGGCCCTGCTGAAGATCGCCTTCCAGTTCTGGTGTCTGGGAGAACGTCGACAAGCTTCTGGCTGTGCCCAGCCTCCCCGACGGCACCGGCCGCGCCATGGCGGAAGCCGTCCTCTCTGCCCTCGAGGATTGGGACATCAAGGGACGGATCTGTGCCCTCTCTTTTGACACCACCGCCTCAAACACAGGACTCTCAGGAGGAGCTTGCTATATCATTGAGCAGAAACTCGAGAAGACAGTGCTTCATTTGGCTTGCCGCCACCACATCCACGAACTGGTGTGCGAGAAGGCATTCACGGTGTGCCTCGGTCCCTCTACTGGTCCTGACATCCTCCTGTTCAAACGATTCGCCGCCCAGTGGGACTTCATCGATCAAACCAAAGCGAAGCCCTTCGAGGATGGAACCATGCCGCAGCACCTGAAGGACGCCCGCGACGACCTGCTGATCGAATTCAGCCGCCTCCTCGACGGTCAACATCCACGTGATGACTACAGGGAACTTCTGGAGCTCTCTGTAATTGTGCTGGGCGGTCCGAACAAGCGGGGTGCCCGGTTCGCTCGTCCCGGCGCCTTCCATCGCGCGCGCTGGATGGCAAAAGTCATCTATGCCATCAAACTGTTCCTGTTCCGGGAACAGTTTCAGATGTCGTCAGGCGAAGCGGCTGGAATCCGGCGATTCACCATCTTCGCCGTGTCCATCTACGTGACGGCCTGGTACAAAGCGCCGCTCCCGGCAACGGCCCCAGCCGCGGACCTCGCGCTGCTCAAGACCCTCGTCTATTATCCGGACTCAGCGGTGGCCAAGGCGACGGCGACAGTCTTCGCCAGGCACCTATGGTACTTGAGCGAGCACCTCGTCACCCTGGCCATCTTCGACGAGGGTATCGACTTGGCGACAAAGCGGGAGATGATTAAAGCGATGGAAGAAGAGGAAGGATCGGAGGATCCCCCGCGGCGTATCAATGTGGACCTGTCCACCGCCTCAATCGCCAACAATACATTGGCCAAGTTCACAACGACTACATCAAAGGAGTTCTTCAAGGTTCTGGACATCAGCACCGCCTTCCTGCTCAAGGATCCGGAGGAGTGGCGGACGGACCCAGCCTTCATCGCCGCATCCCGCCGAGTCCAGGCCCTTCAAGTTGTCAATGACTTCGCGGAGCGCGGGGTGGCGTTGATGCAGTCTTTCAACCTGGCCCTTACCAAGAGTGAAGACCAAAGGCAGTTCCTCTTACAAGTGGTCGAGAAGCACCACTGTGACTTCCCAACCGCCCGCAAGTCCACCGTGACCTCTGCAAAGTAGGCAACAATGAGAGGGAGATGGGCGCCCATGATACCCCCCCCCCTTGAGGGGCTAATACTCGAGTTGAGGGGGACCTAGAGTTGAAAGTATGAAGTCCAGTTATATGTTTTAGGTCAAGATTAGTAGCTTGAACAAACTAGAAGTGATATTTTATTTGCTAGAGGCATAGAACATCATGATCTAAAATTTCTACTTTTCGAGAAAATATACAAACTTTGACCGTATTGAGGCAGTTCTAAATATTGTTTTATTTCAAAAATATTTTACACACGATATTTTTTGACAAAATGGAACCAGAAACGCGCCCGTCCCGATAAAAATTCAAACTTTCGAAATTAAGTGTCACCCTAACGTAGGGTGCATAGGCTTTTTTACCATCACTGCGGAGTTTATTACACAATAAAGTTTGCACACCACCAGTTTTCCCACTCATAACGCTTGCCCCGTCATATGCCTGTCCAACTATATTATCTGTGTTTAACTGCAATCTTTCAAAAGTATCCAGTAGAGCTGTAGCGTAACTTTCAGCACCATGGTCCTTTAAATTAAAAAAAATCCAAAAATGATTCATTCACATGAACAGTGGAATCTTCAACGTTCAAAGAAACGTAGCGAATCAATACAGCAACCTGATCTGTTTTTGAGATGTCTGTGGTGCTGTTTGCAATGACTGCCCAGAATTTTGCATCCCGAACTTCCTTCAAAATAATGTTCCTCACATGCATCACCAAGTGTTTGATTTGTTCTTCCATAATTGTGGGACTCAAGTACTTAAATTTTTCTTTTGACTGCAGATGCTGCTCAAGTTGTGGTACATATTTTGAAAGCAATTTTACATATAAATGTGAGATACACACCACAGTCTGCCTTTGTAATATCTGCATACTTTCCTTGAAGTGGCAAATTCAAACTTTTTATTGTCTTCAAAAGTTCAAACTGAACTGACAATACTTCTTTCCACCTTTTTTGTTCCTCTTCCAATTGATTCTTCAAAGCCGATTCAATTGACCTATCTGTTAGAAATGCTCTCATAGCTGTTGCTGATTCGATATGAAGTTTGCTTTTCGAATGTTCTGCAAGTCGGGTTGACAAGTGAGGCTAGTCTTTCCAAAGAGAAGGCTCTGATGACGAAAATAACCAACAACAGTGGCAGTAGGCTGCGTCAAGAACTTCCGAATATGCTAACCACCATCTAGGCTGATGTTCACCTAAGTTGTTGGTGAAGATGTAGTATTTCTCCAAAAAACTGCGATTATTAGTTTTTGGGAAGACAATGTGTGGTTGGTGCGCACTACACTTAGCCAATGCAGTCTTTTGTAATAGGTTCAGTTGGATATTTTCAAAATATCCGTAATCAGGAGTTTGTTTCTCTTCACTTTCCACTTTTGCAAACAGGTGATTTTCATTTATATTCAGTGTTGATGGTTCTCCAGTTGGTTCAGTTTCAGTTGGCTCAGTTTCAGTTGGCTCTTGAACTTTAACACCTTGGATTATAGTTTCTTCTGCTTGCAAAATTTCCGCTTTGCCATCTGAAATTTCAACATGTTTTGAATTGGAATCTTGGTCCTTATCACCTTTAGGTATGTATTCAAATATTTTTCGACATTTTTTAGCCTCTTTCTGTAATTGTTGTTTTTGTTGAGCAGCTTGTTTTGCGGCACCAGATTTATGAACATGCGTGGATTTCCTTGAGCTCATGTCCCATTTACTTTAACTGAAATTATCTGAAATTAAAACACACACAAGTAAATATCAGTGTAAATTAATAAGTAACATAGTAGTATATCTAACATAGTAGTATATCTAACATAGTAGCATATCTAACATAGTAGCATATCTAACATAGTAGCATATCTAACATAGTAGCATATCTAACATAGTAGCATATCTAACATAGTAGCATATCTAACATAGTAGCATATCTAACATAGTAGCATATCTAACATAGTAGCATATCTAACATAGTAGTATATCTAACATAGTAGTATATCTAACATAGTAGTATATCTAACATAGTAGTATATCTAACATAGTAGTATATCTAACATAGTAGTATATCTAACATAGTAGTATATCTAACATAGTAGTATATCTAACATAGTAGTATATCTAACATAGTAGTATATCTAACATAGTAGTATATCTAACATAGTAGTATATCTAACATAGTAGTATATCTAACATAGTAGTATATCTAACATAGTAGTATATCTAACATAGTAGTATATCTAACATAGTAGTATATCTAACATAGTAGTATATCTAACATAGTAGCAGAGGCGTACCAATACTTTTTGCCGCTCGGGGCGAAAATGCCAATGCCCCCCACCTCCTGCAACAATTTTCAATTTTAAAAACAATTCCTTTACAAAAATACACTTCTAAACAAAACTTTTATTGGAAGAAAAACTTAAATAAAGCAACTTCAATTTTAACAATACTACATAATGTACTGTACATAATACACTACATAATTTTAACAATAACTATATAATGTATAATGCCTAGTTAAATTTTCAGACTTTCATAACAGAAAATTCATGAATGATTTTTTCTATGTCCATTGTCTCTGAACTTCGCGTTCAATTGAAATAATCGCCAAATTGCTCAGTCTAGATTGACTTATAGTTGACCTGAGGTAAGTTTTTATAAGTTTCAGTTTCGAGAAACTTCGTTCGCAACTTGCCATGGTCACATGACTCCAGATTCCTGGGATCTTGGGAGCATTGCTCCAGTAAATTTGACCATGAGAAAAAGTAAATTTGGGTTTGGGTTTTGTTCTTCCGCTAGACGTTATGCAATTTTTTTGCATATACGTTCTTGCACAAACCAATTTTTTTAAATTACAAATTTAGTTATTTTAAGTTTAGTTGGTAATTCCATATTTAACAATTATTTTTATTTTTTGTTAAGCTTCAATGTTTTGATAATTAAAATTTTATTAAAACGTATATTTTTTTAATATAAAATTATCAGGATTGGACTATGTTCCATTGATCTCGGCCAGGTTTGATAAATTGGCCAGATAATTACTTGTGCGGTTTTAAGTAATCCATCATGACTCTAGAATTGAAAAGTTTAGTTAAGTTTAAACTTACTTTTACTTACTTTAACTTACCTACTTTTACTTACTCTTCCTTACTTTTACTAAGTTTAAAGCACTTACTTTTACTTACTTTCATTGTACTATATTTACTTACTTTTACTCACTTTTACCATACTATATTTACTAACTTTTACTTATTTTGTATTTTTTCAGGTAGTCAATAATCAATAATGGATCCTAATATTGATGAAGTTGGAGAGAAAAGTGAGGGTGTTAAAAGGGGTTACTTTTGTGGTCAATGCAAGAACAAATATTCAAAGAAGCAAAACTGGGAGGAACATTTTAATTCCCCAAAAAATATTTGTTACAATACAAGAGGTCCCAGAGTTTGGGCCCACAGCTTAGATATTGCAGTAAAGAAATACCAGGATGAAGTGCAGCAAAGAGATACGGCAAAGCAGTCATTTAGTTTGTTCACAAAATGTGCTAGTGCTAGACCTCAGAAAAATGAACCAACTTCATCAACTGCTAATCTAGAAAATGAAACTTTTTCACTAGATGTTTCACAGACTGAAGAAAGTGCTTCTCCTCCACCTAAGAAACAAAAGGTAAGTGAGGAATCTGCGCATCAGACTAACAAAACTGCTTTAGAGGAATTTGAAAATTCCCAAATCCAGAAGACATTGAATGCAATTTTGCGCCTAACAA
Organism: Bathynomus jamesi; assembly: GCA_023014485.1. Taxonomy (NCBI): domain Eukaryota; kingdom Metazoa; phylum Arthropoda; class Malacostraca; order Isopoda; family Cirolanidae; genus Bathynomus; species Bathynomus jamesi. The sequence goes on from JAJOZX010002929.1 coordinate 455,854, forward strand.
AAGAAACTCACCAAGCTGTTGTGGTTAATAAAGAGAAGAGTCAAAATATGCCTTCAAGTTCAAGTGTTGCATCCAAATCTAATAAAGCAAAAGCAACAAATTTGACATTTCCATAGCCCATTTAAGCAAGTGTAAATCAATACAAGAAATCCTGAACAATGATTTGATCAAATCTACATTCAAATTGGTGGAAAAGAAGGATCTAGGGCATGCTGATGATTCATTTTCAGTACCAAGTGATATAATGGAAAACATTGCAAATAGTGACACTAATATGCCTGATGTAGATATAGCTGTTGAGGATGAAGATGATGATAATCAAGAAGATATTGATGATGCTTCTGATGATAAAATGTTTACATTATATTGCATAGCTTGCACAGACCCCAAAGCATGTGCTTCAGACAAACATTCTAACATAAAAGGTTACTTCAATGTTAAAGATTTAACCTATGTATGCAAACAAGGAGAAAATCAAGAGAGATGGTTTAGAAATCTGAAAACCCACCTGAAGAGACATTTAATTAAACTTCAGCATCATCAAAGAGCTGCTGTTTATGAAGTGATGAAAACATCTTCTCGGAACACTACTAAACGCATAGAAGACTTGTGGCAACATCTTATACTACATAATGAAAACAAACACTGCATGGGCTCTATATCCAGTACTTCTAGCTGTATTACATAGGTCAGGTTGTGAGGTTGGAAATTTGAATCATAGCACACATGCGTGCGAGACAATTTGTGAGCTATTAGATAATCAACTTAAAGAACAAACTGTAAAGTGGTTCTTAGAACAAACTTCAGTAACAATAACAGCTGACATTGGAACAATTTTGGGATTAAGCATGCTAGTTGTATTAGTTATGAGTGAAGAAGATAAGACTGTAAAACTTGCTGGGATAAATTTAGTACGCAGCAAATCAGGAGTTTATTTGGCCAATGAAATTTTTGATGTGTTGAAGTCTTGTAGTGCCTTGCACCACAAGATTATTTTTTATTAGTGAAAACTGCCACAAATTGGCATGAGTGAAATATTTAAATCTAAATAAATAAATAAATACAAGTTAAACATGTCCAGTGATCAAATTTAATTCTTAAGCATTCAGTGTGGTGTGACTAGACATGAATTGGCTTTTAAGGATTATTTTGGCTTGTTGGTAAAATTGTATAGTAAAAACAAGCTTATGTACAAGCTTATGCAATACCGCATACTGCAGAGATTAACAAGCCTCATAGTGTTTGTGATTAGTACTGTAAGATTCATACTATAAATAATACTGTACAATTCATACAATAAATTACCTTAGGCTAAGTTAGGTCTATCTAGGCAAAAGCCAAATTGTAACACTAGCCTAGCTGAGGCCTACCGTAGCCTTTGTTTTAGATTAACCTCAGCTCTATTATATTGAAGAGGCATAGGCCTGCCTATTAATTTTCTTAGTATATGTTACTTTATAATATAAGCCTATTATGTTTCATGTATTTTCTTAGCAGGTGGCCTACAAAAGCCAAATTGTAACTCTAGCCTAGCTGAGGCCTACCGTAGCCTTTGTTTTAGATTAACCTCAGCTCTATTATATTGAAGAGGCATAGGCCTGCCTATTAATTTTCTTAGTATATGTTACTTTATAATATAAGCCTATTATGTTTCATGTATTTTCTTAGCAGGTGGCCTACAAAAGCCAAATTGTAACTCTAGCCTAGCTGAGGCCTACCGTAGCCTTTGTTTTAGATTAACCTCAGCTCTATTATATTGAAGAGGCATAGGCCTGCCTATTAATTTTCTTAGTATATGTTACTTTATAATATAAGCCAATTATATTTCATGTATTTTCTTAGCAGGTGGCCTACATACTTCCTTAGTTTTCCCACTCAACTTAACACAATCCCATAATGAGAATCAACTGTAATTTATCATCCACAGGTTACTGGGCCTATATAGCATATGTATATTAATTATTAATTTTTGCCATTTTTATTATTCTTTTTCTCTGAAATATCACTGACAGTATTCTTGTCTGTCTCTTTGCAGACAAGGTTGTCATTGTGGCTATTAGTGTTACATATCATTTGTACTATTATTATTTGTATTATTACATATTTATTATTATTATCAGTATTATTTGCAGACTGTTATATATTAGCTAAACGGGCCATTATTTAATCTCGCATTTATATGTCCATCAAAGTTGTTACGGGTAAAAATCCCCTTTGCATTTATAAATAATTGTTGCATATAGTTATTAATTGTTGTCAATAAAATACAAAATTCATATTGATGATTTTATAATCAGTCCTTCCCTTCTTTTATTAAAATTAATTTTTGCGCTGCAGTGCTGGATGCCAATCTAACATTTGGGCGCTGGTGACCCTGGCATTTAGTTAATTATCTACGTAAACTTGTAAAGGTCTATAATAATAAATCTGACTCTTACAATTGGTGACCTCTCCTAATCACTTGAAACTATCTGAAGAAGCAATTAAATCCAAGGTATCTGGAATGGTTGGAGATGGGGCTTTTTGTAAGGACAACGAGCCATTTAAAAATGAAATGAAAAAGTTGTTTGGAGAAAATTTCAAATTTCGATGGGACTTAATGCATCTTGTGAACAGAGCCCACGTTGATGCATTGAAGAAAATTTGTAAACTAAGTGAGCTTTTAGACTTTATTCAGAATCACACTTCAAATCTGAGATCAGGCCTTGACTATACCAATATGGTTCTTGACAATATCATTGGTTTTAAGAGACCATAACTCAAATCTGATACTCGTATGGTTAATTACGAATTTGATCAATTTGACAGATTTGTGGAAAATTGTGTGTTTTTTGATCATCCACAAGAGAAAGAAATTAGTGCCAAGTTCTATGTATTGATTTCCTATGTAACAAAGATTATGTTGCAAGTAGCTCAAAAAACCACAGTTAGTGCAGAATTTGTAGAAAAATATTTTATAAAGAAGGAGGGAAAACTGTTATGTTAAGAGTGATGGAAACAATTTCCAAATTAGCTAATGGAGGAAATGCAAATGATGTAGTTTCTGAATTTAAGCACGATACCACAGGGCAGCAAAAGGAACTAACAGCTGAGGATTACATCCTAAATGAAGTTTACAAATACATCAAGAAATGTTCTGATTACTACCAGGTTGCTGAAGTTGCTAGACCATCCAGAATCAGATCTGAAAGTAGTTTTACAAAAGACTCAGTGATAAATTGGCTGACAGAATATATAGAACAGCTGTGGAAAGGAATCACAGAGAGATTAAAGCATTTTGATAAAGATGGATCAACTGCCTGGAGTGAAGCACCAGCTGAAGGGACATTCTCCATTCTTGGTTACATTGTTGAACACAAAGGATCAATTAAGCCATCTCATTTGACTAAGCTGTACAGAATTGTGAAGGAGGGTCCAGCTCCAGGCACTAGATCTGCCGTAATGATCACACAGAAAGCCATTGATCAGTGGCCAAGCATACATGGCGGTAAATTCACAACAAATGCCTACATGCAAGGTCTAACATCGTCCACTGTTGCTGCTGCAATGAATAAATAAACTTAAGGTGAGTTATAAACTGTACATTATTGTATTATTATGTTTAGCTAAAACAATTTGTAATTGGTATGTCGTCAATTCAAGAGTTTACTATCATTAACCTATCTAGTGGTGTAAGGGGAAAAAAAGTAAATTCAGAGCTATGCTCCAGTAAATTTTTTCAAATCTGGAGTCATGGCCATGGACATGCATGTAGTTAGACAGATCCGGAGGGCAATTGTTATATGAGGCAAAGATTCCACTAGATCCCATTTAACGATCCACTGAAGTAGTTTTAACATATCCCAGTTCTTTGGATCATCGTCGACACTTATGCTTTTGAAACTGAGCAAATGTCTGCGCAAATGCTTTATTTCTTCCAGTAGACTTCCTGGATTAATGTCATTGTAGATGGAAGAAAAATTATTGACCTTGGTATTAATTTCTTCATCTTTGGACTGATTCAAAAGGTACGAAGGAGACAGAAATTCAAAGCGATCATTCATGTTTTTAAGACAAACTGTGCGTTTTTCAATTTCTGCTAATAAACAATCCATGATTTCAAAATGATGAGATATAATTTTTTGGAGGGTTGCATTTTAAAACATAAAAACCCAAAATTTTGCATACTGCACCCGCCTGACAGTAATTTGCCGCCCCTTGGGAAGTGCTGCTTGGGGCGGTCGCCCCTCTCGCCCCTCCCTTGATACGCCACTGCATAGTAGTATATCTAACATAACGTATATTTTGTTATTAAATTGAATATTTTGTGTATTTTTTTCTTAATATTTGGATTAAGAAATATTTGGTTTAATTGCAATTGGAGGGACTACCACACCTTTTTTCAACACTTCAACACACTTTTTTTTCAACTTTTTTTTTCCAACACTTTTTTCCAACACTTTTTTTTCCAACACACTTTTTTTTCCAACACACTTTTTTTTCCAACACACTTTTTTTTCCAACACACTTTTTTTTCTAACACACTTTTTTTTCCAACACTTTTTTTCCAACACACTTTTTTTTCCAACACACTTTTTTTTCCAACACACTTTTTTTTCCAACACTTTTTTTTCCAACACTTTTTTTCCCAACACTTTTTTTTCCAACACTTTTTTTTCCAACACTTTTTTTTCCAACACTTTTTTTTCCAACACACTTTTTTTTCCAACACTTTTTTTTCCAACACTTTTTTTTCCAACACTTTTTTTTCCAACACTTTTTTTTCCAACACACTTTTTTTCCAACACTTTTTTTCCAACACTTTTTTTTCCAACACTTTTTTTTCCAACACTTTTTTTCCAACACACTTTTTTTTCCAACACTTTTTTTCCCAACACTTTTTTTCCCAACACTTTTTTTTCCAACACACTTTTTTTTCCAACACTTTTTTTTCCAACACTTTTTTTTCCAACACTTTTTTTTCCAACACTTTTTTTCCAACACTTTTTTTTCCAACACTTTTTTTTCCAACACTTTTTTTCCAACACTTTTTTTTCCAACACTTTTTTTTCCAACACACTTTTTTTTCCAACACTTTTTTTTCCAACACTTTTTTTTCCAACACTTTTTTTTCCAACACTTTTTTTTCCAACACACTTTTTTTTCCAACACACTTTTTTTTCCACACACTTTTTTTTCCAACACTTTTTTTTCCAACACTTTTTTTTCTAACACTTTTTTTTCCAACACACTTTTTTTTCCAACACTTTTTTTTCCAACACTTTTTTTCCTCAACACTTTTTTTTCCTCAACACTTTTTTTTCCTCAACACTTTTTTTTCCTCAACACTCCCTCTTTTTTCCTCAACACTCCCTCTTTTTTCCTCAACACACTCCCTCTTTTTCCTCAACACTCCTCTTTTTCCTCAACACTCCCTCTTTTTTCCTCAACACTCCCTCTTTTTTCCTCAACACTCCCTCTTTTTTCCTCAACACTCCCTCTTTTTTCCTCAACACTCCCTCTTTTTTCCTCAACACTCCCTCTTTTTTCCTCAACACTCCCTCTTTTTTCCTCAACACTCCCTCTTTTTTCCTCAACACTCCCTCTTTTTTCCTCAACACTCCTCTTTTTTCCTCAACACTCCCTCTTTTTTCCTCAACACTCCCTCTTTTTTCCTCAACACTCCCTCTTTTTTCCTCAACACTCCCTCTTTTTTCCTCAACACTCCCTCTTTTTTCCTCAACACTCCCTCTTTTTTCCTCAACACTCCCTCTTTTTTCCTCAACACTCCCTCTTTTTTCCTCAACACTCCCTCTTTTTTCCTCAACACTCCCTCAACAAATTACTGGGACTACCCATTTTATTCAACACACGGTAATCTCAAGACAATTTTATCATTAGATGCACTTTTTCCAAAAACTTACCACATATAACAGTTTTCAACAGCTAGGTTAGTATTGGTATGATCTAGGTATGCGTAACCAGAGGACTCGTAAGGTTAGGTTAGGTTTCTTTAGCATCAGTTCGCTCGTCTAAATACGACGTAGCGGTAGACATCTGAATCATGGTGCTGTTACTGTCTGAACACATCTATACACTTTATTCAACAATTTGGCAAAATAGCACAAAATTTCCAACTGTTGAAAAAATATATCAATAGCTGCAAAATATTTATCATAATTACATACTGTACGTGCATGACATGCGAGGGAATGTTTGATTGTAAACACACACAACTGACAACTGGAAGCTCGCTTGCTAGGTGGGATGACTTGCTAAGCGATCCTTTCTTCTTTTTCTAACTAAGCTTTTACGTAAATGAAGAGGCAATCACACTTGATGCTTTATTTTTTTATTGTGCTCGATCTACCCTCAATTTTAATATTGATTTTGTTTTGTTCTTATGGGCCCGTGTCAAGTAGGCCGGGCTGAAACTCAAGATAGAATTAGAGTCATTAACAGTTGGCTTTTGATATAAAAATAAGATTCCTGAAAAAAATAATTGGTGGCCACCAACGTGTGTCCGGCCACCCCTGTTTTTGTAAAAACATCTAATGCCGCACTAGCAAAATCAGGAAAATGGCAATATCTCTTCTTCTGAACATGCTAGAGAGATGGTTTGCATACCAAAAGATGCAAAGTTTGATTTAGAACAAATTATTAAAAGTGGTATTTTTTCATAAAACCTTTAGTTTTTGAGTTACTTTAGAAAAACTAATTTTTGGGGCCCATAGACCCCCTTTTGACAGACCTTTGTGACAAAAGAAATTCTAAAATAAGCATGATTTGGCTTTTTGAGTACTAACATTACTCTAAAAGGATGTTGACATGGACATAGTGATCACATGATATGACTTTTCCTTGTTATCTTGCATCTATTATGCTTGATTAAAGAATAGAGGGTGGGGCTGCTTCATGAACTTTTTTTAAACGTAATAAATTGAAAACTTGTTTTTTTTTCAGGTGCCTTTGTTATAAGTTTCCAACTGCAATTTGTCATTGAATTCAACATTTGCAATATAAAGTATGACTTCTACAAGGAAAACAGTTGCTAAAGTACTTGATGTATGTTTTATGCCAGCAGAACAGTTTCCTTTAGGGAAATTGCCTACGTTGAAGCAAGTTATTGAAAGGTGTTTGTGTTTCGGAGACTATAAAACAGATGCTGTACTGAGAGCTACTTCTGAGGAATTGCATAAATTGTGGGTCACATATAATGTTTATCCAATATCAGTAAATGCCATACAGAGCCTACTGAAAACCCAAATAAAGGAATTCAATCACCTTCTGAAGTATGACAAAAAGAAAAGGGGACCTAAATATCATCAAGATCTGGATGATTTTCTGAAAACTGTAAACGTTTTATTTGACATATATCAACATGATCACAAACTGTTGGCAGATACAGAGAAAAAGCACTTACTAAAAATGACTGAATCTGATTACCAGTTTTATGAGGTAGGTCTGTTGATTGAATTTCAAGTTGTAAATTATTAATTTAATTAATTAATTATTATTATATTATTAATAATTTGCTACAATTTTTAAAGTGCATTTAATAAGTTAGTAATATCAATAATACACTATTAATGATGTTAATGATAATATTTTAGTATTTTCTCATTTTTGTAAGAATTTCAATTTACATATAGAGACCCATAGATAAAAGATACATTATAGTGTAATGAAATATAATCACTTTGTAGGACCAGAAAACAACTAGGCATGGTTACTGTACCCTGAAAGAAGTCCCAGAAACAGCCACTGACTTAAAATTCAAATCACGGGTTATTCAATCTCAAAAAGCAAAAGAATCAGTTCCTCCTCATCCTCCTGAACCTATGGACATTCCTGAGTTGACAGATAGCGACAGTTGTAATGATTCATTTGATGCAGACTATGTTCCAGAAGTCTCAACATTACAGAACAGAACTAGATTACGCTCATTAGCTGAAGCATGTGACAGGTATAGTACTGAAAGATAAATCTTTTAATACAGCTTAAAGTGAAATCATTGTGACTAAGAGATTAAGATTACCAATAAATTATTCATTGACAATAGATATGTAAATCTACTTTAAATATCCTAACAGATATCAAGTAAGTGATAGAGCAGGAGCGGCTATTGGTTCTGCTACATTGGTGGACTTTGGAGTAATCACCCCAGATAACATACAAAATGTTATTGATAAGTATGTTTTTAATCACTCTAGATATTACATTTCTTAGCTTCTGCTATAAGTTCTAAATCACCAGATTTACTATTATTTTTAATTAGCGTCAAAATTTCTATTTTGTATTTATATTAATTAGTTTCAAACAGGACACTGACATTTGTATTTTGTATATTTGTATAATGCTAATGCAGTAATGCATGGCCAATATTTTTGAAATACTTTTCAGAAACAAGTTGAGAAGGGAGAGAGCTAAATTGAGAGCTGAAAGGAAGAAGGAAGAAGTGATATTTGAAAAAGTGACTGGCATTGGCTTTGACGGTAGAAAGGATGCTACACTTGCTGTTAACAAAGTAAATGAAAAGTATTATACATCCACAATCCTAGAGGAACATTATGTCATTACTGGAGAGCCAGGTAAATGGAAATGATTGTCATACAGTTATAGGCATTATGCTGTTATATTACTGTACTATAAAGTAATATTTCAATTACTTAAAAAATTTTTTTTTAAGTGACAACTGTCCAGTTAACTTTATTCCTTCCTTTTTCATTTTTATTTAATTGTAAAATTAATTACATTTATTTTCAGATGATTTCTACCTCGACCATTTTACCCCGGAGAGTGGCAAAGGCATTGACATTGCTCATGGCATTTATAAGATCATTAAAGGGACAGAACTTGAGGCCAAATTAAACTTAGTTAAAGCAGATGGGACAAATACTAACACAGGACATATGCATGGGTCAATCAGATATTTGGAAATGTTTTTAGGGCAACCTCTTCAGTGGGATATTTGTCTTCTGCATCTAAATGAATTGCCACTTAGACACATCTTCATAACTTTAGATGGGACAACAAAAAGTCCAGACAAATTTTCTGGCCCTATTGGTTCTCAGCTCAATGGGGATGTGTCAGAATGGAATGTTGTGGACTTCAAATCTATACCTTATCCTGCATTTGTGCTTCTACCAAATGAGGTGGTCAATAATTTATCAACAGACCAATACTATGGATACTGCATCTGCTGGGCAATTATTACTGGTGAAGTGGATGAAGACCTTGCACTCTTAGAAGTTGGCCTGCTAAATCACTCTCGATGGCTCACCTTAGCCTGTAGAATTCTTCGCTTTTATGTTTCACAAAAAAGACCCAGTAAGAACCTCAAAATCATAGTAGAATTCATCATCAAAGTATACTTTCACAGTTGGTTCAATATCAAGGCTAAGTGATGGGTCAAGAAACCTATTCAATATGATCCAAAGAGTAAATAAATTCCCTGACAGGAAAATTAGAGAAATTTGTTATGACGTATTAAACAATAACAGCTATTTTGCTCATGGTGAAAATATTTTAGTTGGAATGCTGGCTGATGAAGATGAAGAGGTGAGGAGGTGTGCTGTCAATAAAGTTCTGTGTCTGAGGGGAGTTATAGAGGATTTTGATGATGAATCTGGTAGTAGCAATGATTTTGCAGGTGGAATAATTGAAAGTGATGATGAGAATGAAGAGGATCATGAAGGTGGTACTGATGAATATCCTGCTATAGATGAGAATGTTAGGGTCTTTAGAAAGCCAATCATCAATTTCAAAGCTTCTGCATACCACAAGCTGTCTGCTATGTCCCAATGGGAAACTGTTCCACCTGTATTAAAAGAATTCAGTAATGATGAACTGCGTGATATCATTAATACCGCATTGAAACTGGATCACGAGTGCCACAGTCAGAATGTTGAAAGGCACATCAAGCTTGTCACTGAAGCATCCTTGGCTGTTGTAGGTCATGAGCGTAGAGATGGTCTTATTAGAAACAAAATTAGATCACGTAAATTAATGAAAGATTTTGTGTCTAAAAAATATTTTAAGTTCTAGATTATTATTTATCATGCTAAAATATGACAAAATGACAATTTGTTAATTGTATAATTTAATGTTTGGCGTTTTGGAATGTCAAAAAGCATTTTCAATGAATTTAAAATGGCTGATTTTGATTGCTGATTGAAAACCACTAATACATGTCAATTTGCAGCTTGAGAATGTTTTATTGTGTTGACATTCAGTTGAAAGGGGGTCTATGGGCCCCAAAAATTAGTTTTTCTAAAATAACTCAAAAACTAAAGGTTTTATGAAAAAATATCACTCTTAATAATTTGTTCTAAATCAAATGCTGCATCTTTTGGTATGCAAACCATCTCTCTAGCATGTTCAGAAGAAGAGATATTGCCATTTTCCTGATTTTGCTAGTGTGGCATTAGATGTTTTTACAAAAATGGGGGTGGCTGGACAAATGTTGGTGGCCACCAATTATTTTTTTCAGGAATCTTATTTTTATATCAAAAGCCAACTGTTAGTCACTCTGATAAATTAAAATCAAACAAAAATTATAGTTTCAGCCCGGCCTAGACTGTCAAGGGTCCGTCGGTGTATGCACTGATTGCACCAATTTTAAATACACCCCTGGCTGAGTAGGAATTAGTATTAGAGTTAGGGCTGAGTAGGAATTAGTATTAGAGTTAGGGTTGAGTAAGAATTAGTATTAGAGTTAGGGTTGAGTAAGAATTAGTATTAGAGTTAGGGCTGAGTAGGAATTAGTATTAGAGTTAGGGCTGAGTAGGAATTAGTATTAGAGTTAGGGCTGAGTAGGAATTAGTATTAGAGTTAGGGCTGAGTAGGAATTAGTATTAGAGTTAGGGCTGAGTAGGAATTAGTATTAGAGTTAGGGCTGAGTAGGAATTAGTATTAGAGTTAGGGCTGAGTAGGAATTAGTATTAGAGTTAGTGCTGAGTAGGAATTAGTATTAGAGTTAGGGCTGAGTAGGAATTAGTATTAGAGTTAGGGCTGAGTAGGAATTAGTATTAGAGTTAGGGCTGAGTAGGAATTAGTATTAGAGTTAGGGCTGAGTAGGAATTAGTATTAGAGTTAGGGCTGAGTAGGAATTAGTATTAGAGTTAGGGCTGAGTAGGAATTAGTATTAGAGTTAGGGCTGAGTAGGAATTAGTATTAGAGTTAGGGCTGAGTAGGAATTAGTATTAGAGTTAGGGCTGAGTAGGAATTAGTATTAGAGTTAGGGCTGAGTAGGAATTAGTATTAGAGTTAGGGCTGAGTAGGAATTAGTATTAGAGTTATGCTGGCAGGACCTAAGCTATAGTATGGTAGCTTACCCACACAATCAAACCAAATTGGATTATCCACTAGGCTACATCCAATTTTCCAAACGACCACTTGAACCCAATGAACCAAATTAAATCTAATGAGTCAAATTAAATCTAATGAGTCAAATTTGGTAATGGTTCAGAATACGGGCACCACTTAATTAAGCAAAATTTCGAAAAATACCATAGAGACAAAGTTGTTTCATTAAAATACGTTGATTGCATGTGTCACATTTGTATAATTTAGGTCTCGGGGGTATGGGGGTGGAGTCCCCATAGATCACGCATCACAAAGTGAACCCTATACAGATCAATTTGTGATGCATGATCTTTAAGGGGGCTCCAACCCCATACCCCTGAGACCTAAATTATACAAATGATAATGTAATAACATGTTAAGTTATGCACTTTTTTAGTAATTTTCTAACTTCGTTTTTTTGACTATGCGACACATGCAATCAACGTATTTTAATGAGAGAAACAACTTTGTGTCTATGGTATTTTTTGAAATTTTGCTTAAGTGGTGCCTGTATTCTGAACCATTACACCAAAGGTAATCCAATGAACCAAATTTAATAGCTTGGGGTTAGTGACCCCACTAAGTTACTAGGTTTCTAAACAACAAACAAAGGCACTTACCGGTACATTGAATTAGATATTCTTTAGGGTCTACCATATATTTCCTGCGTCCCACAAAGCAGTCTACCTAAACTCTCTAACTTTACTAATTTAGAAGCTATGGACATTACCCCTAACTATTATTATTTACTGACAACTTTCTACCCCATTTGTCACCTTAGAAACATCATCAAATTAAACTTAGCACCAATGATTTAGTCAGATATGACTAACCATGCTCTAGTCCAGCCAAAACCAAATGAACAGCCCGCAATGCTCTGTTTATCCCTTCGTGTTGCTGTTCAGCTTTCTTTTAGTGATTTTTCCCTTTAGTGACTTTAGACTATATACATACAGGTAAACCTCATTTTACGCCACTTTAAATTACGGCACTTCACTTTTACGCCGCTTAAAGTAAAAGCTTAAATGTAAAATTAAAAATGGTAAAAAGCCTTAAACTACGCAAAATGTGATGATGTAACTGTGCGGGACTACTGGAAGTCATAAGACATTTTAAAAGGCATTTCCAACATAGCCACAGCTTGGAATGAAGTTTCAAAATCATGTCTAAATGGTGTCTGGCATAAGTTGTGGCCTGATTGCATTGCTGATTTTGGTGGATTTGACAGTGTTGAAACTGTGACAAAAGACGTCACTAAGATAGTGAATGAAGTAGGTCTAGGTGATGATGATGATGAACTGCTCAATTCTGCAGTTCCTCAGCAAAAAAAAAGATTTCCCTCTGGGATCTTCTTCATCTCAATAAATCATCTCCATCTCGCCACTCAAACAAGATCAAATAATTTTGTTTTTAATTGCTTTAATTACCAAAGTAAGTAATTTATCTTTAATTCAATTATTTTATTAATATTAAGCATTCTTTTACTAGTTTTAAGCATATAACCCATTAATAATTTTCATTTTATGGAAAACATGGGGTCACTTTTGGAGAATCCTGGAACCTATCCTATTTATTTAGGTAGAAACCCATTATTTTTTAGCTTCAATTTATACCACCACTTTTCGATGGCAATCTGCTGGAACCTAACCCTGGCGTAAATTGAGGCATACCTGTGTATATATATACACACACACACACATGTCACCTCATATATATATATATTATATATATATATATATATATATATATGATGAATAAAACCACGAAGGAAAGGAAACACACAAAGGTGTTCAAGCGCTTTCGTCTAATGACATCCTCAGGAACACTGAAGTACATAAAAGGTTACGGCCTATATATAGGTTACAGAAAGAAAAAAAAATAAAAATAAATAAATAACATACACACAAACATACATATATACATATATATATATATATATATATATATATATATATATATATATATATATATACATATCTACACACATACATATATATATATATATATGCAATAAACGGAGAAGTAAAAATAAAAATTAAAGATTAGAGGATTAACAAAGAGGCATACAGATTTGTAAGAAAAATATCGATTTTTAGCACAAGATCAAATGAATTAAAAATACAAATTTATACTGGAAATCTACCCGGGTTTTAACACTTTGCCTTTTAGAGTCAAGTTTCGATATATATAAAAATAAAATGAAGATTAAAAGTTAATAAAGTAGCGTACAAGTTTACCAAAGATTTAGCATCCTACCCTTTTTATCTAAATTTGTTTTGAAGGAATTCAAAACAACAGGATCGAGTTGAAAAAGACCTTTGCTTATGTTGAAGTTATTTGAAAGTTGGATAATGGCAGACTCAAGAATATTTCTGTTGACAATGTTGCTAGAATGAAATAAAACTGAAGCATTATTCCAATCAATACAGTGGGATAACTCTGACAAATGGACAAAAAGAGCACTTTTACTCGGGACATGACCCCCCCACTAAGAAGGCCATTTTTTCATCAATGTTTCTCCGCGCCCTTAAGATCGCCAGTCCGGAATACATCGATGCCGAATTGGAAAAAATCAACGGTATTGGAAGTGATCTGTGTTACCCATCTGCGTTTATGGAATCTTGTCTCAACAAGGCAAAACGAACTTTCTATCGTGTCAATAATAACACTCGTACTTTGTCAAAAAATATTTTAGTACTTCCATTTTTCCCGGGCTTTTTAGGCATTGCTAATGTACTTAAACTTTTGGATACTAATGTAGTATTTTCATATAACAATATTGTGAAAAATATCATAGTAAAAAATAGCCCTACCAATAATTCAGGCATTATCTATAAAATTGGGTGTAAACAATGTGATTCCTTTTACATAGGTCAGATGGGAAAGGATTTGCACACACGTATAAAACAGCATCAATATTCCGTTAGAACAGGACAGTTGTCCAGTGCTCTTTTTGTCCATTTGTCAGAGTTATCCCACTGTATTGATTGGAATAATGCTTCAGTTTTATTTCATTCTAGCAACATTGTCAATAGAAATATTCTTGAGTCTGCCATTATCCAACTTTCAAATAACTTCAACATAAGCAAAGGTTTTTCAACTCGATCCTGTTGTTTTGAATTCCTTCAAAACAAATTTAGATAAAAAGGGTAGGACGCTAAATCTTTGGTAAACTTGTACGCTACTTTATTAACTTTTAATCTTCATTTTATTTTTATATATATCGAAACTTGACTCTAAAAGGCAAAGTGTTAAAACCCGGGTAGATTTCCAGTATAAATTTGTATTTTTAATTCATTTGATCTTGTGCTAAAAATCGATATTTTTCCTTACAAATCTGTATGCCTCTTTGTTAATCCTCTAATCTTTAATTTTTAATTTTTATTTTTACTTCTCCGTTTATTGCATATATATATATATATATATGTATGTGTGTAGATATGTATGTATATATATACAGGGTGTCCCAGGAGGAAATGTCAAGAATGCAGCATTTCACTCTTTGGGTATTTCTAAGTAGAAAGTATTATATCGATATGGGTCTGTTTCCCAACCATTACCGAGATACAGGCCTCTACATTTGGGTAATTAAAACATAATAAAAAGGCGATCTTAGATACTATTTAATGACACTTGTGGTTTACAAAAAGTACAAACATACAATACACTATTGCACTTACTGCTGAATGGTTTCAAAGTGACCCCCTCCTTCTTCAATGCACGTGGCGAGCCTCCGATCCATCGAGTCTTGCCAAGGAAAACGTGGAAGTTCATTTCTGAGGTTTATGAATGCATCCTGTATACGTGCAACCAACTGCTCCCTAGTTTCGGGCTCACCCCACTGATAAACGTTACTCTTCAAGAACCCCCAGACAAAAAAATAATGTAAATAAATAATGTGAGGATCTGCACAGTTGCCAATGTATCATTAAATCTCATTGAATATTATCTAAGATCGGCTTTTTATTATGGTTTAGTTACCCAAATGTAGAGGCCTGTATCTCGGTAACGGTTGGGAATCAGGCACATGTCGATATAATACTTTCTACTTAGAAATACCTAAAGAGTCAAATGGTGCATTCTTGACATTTCCTCCTGAGACACCCTGTTTGTGTGTATGTTATTTATTTATTTTTCTTTTTTTTTCTTTCTGTAACCTATATATAGGCCGTAACCTTTTATGTACTTCAGTGTTCCTGAGGATGTCATTAGACGAAAGCGCTTTAGCACCTTTTTGTGTTTCCTTTCCTTCGTGGTTTTATTCATCATAAATATTTTTCACGTGTTACTTTCGTGAAATAATTTTCATATATATATATATATATATATATATATTTTATTAGTATCAATTTTCACCATTAATATGCATTTGCACAAAAAATGAGTGACAAATTTGAATAAAGCGACTAAAACTACCTCATAAAAAGTTATTTGATTTACAAGTCCAGCCCATTTCATTTAAAACATATTAACCAACAGCAGTGCTGTTGTCCCTCAAAACTTGTTTAATAACATCCCACTCAGACAGACTTAGAGCATCCACCAGACACAGCCATTCTAAAGCAACTGTTGAATTCAAATTTCAGCGCTAGACATGCGTGGGGCTAATGATAATAACATGACTACACACGCATGGGATGAGATGGTTTACTGAGTGAATAATGGCACTAAAATTTTGTAATTTCGAAAGAAAAAATATCGTGATAAATAGGAATTTCCAGGAAAATTAGTACAGGAATACCTTGAAATATATCATTAATTCGTTCCGGAATAACATGATGAAATTTGAGGTAGATTATAACATGTTTCAATGAGAAAACATTTTACTGTATTATGTTATTAAACAGATTAATTAATCAAATTCTACTAGTTTTTTGGCAAAATATAATGTATATTGCGTTGGTAAACAGTTGAATTTTGTCAATTTCAATAATTTTTTTTCATATTTAAAAAAAAAATGACAAATCTGCGAATATGGACAACGAATTGCGAAACTATAGGTAGTAAAAGATTGATGACGAAATTTGAAATGACAAATTTTGAGGTATTCATGTATAGAATAAAGTATTCTTATTTTATTTTTTTTTTGCTCTATTTTGCTGTATAAATATCTGTATCAAGTTTGGTGGATGTGTTCTACCAAATCTTAACCCGGTTAATATATATGTTTTAAATGACATGGGCTGGACCTGTAAATCAAAATAACTTTTTATGAGGTAGTTTTAGTTGCTTTATTCAAATTTGTCACTCCTTTTTTGTGCAAATGCATATTAATGGTAAAAATTATGATACTAATAATACACACACACACACACACACACACTTATATTTGGTCTGACAAGTATAATTTTGAGCTATTTTTTCGCTACTCTATGACTTAATTAGTTTGTTGGTTTCTGTTCTGGCTATTTTTTTTCCCTAAGTGGATTCAGTTTGGTGGTGTTTGTGATAGAATTATGACTTGCCATTTGTGTGGTTTTGACTTTGAGAACTTGATTCATCATGTGCCCTAGATGAAGATGAAGCATTGGATGTTTTTATCAATTACAGCATTATTCTCTCATCCTTAACTTGCCCGAAATGTGACAGTGAGTGCCTAATATGAAAAGATCAGAAGATATTTAGGTGAAATAACCAATATTAACCTAGTTAGGTTAATTGAATGCCTGGTTAGGTTAATTGAATGCCTGGTTAGGTTAACTGAATGCCCGTGATGATTGGTTAGGTTAAGTCATGATATTTTTGTTAGTTTAATTATAGGTGTATTTAATTTTGAGGTGTTTTGCATGTTTCCTGTGGTAATGCATCCTTTACGAGATCTCGTAACATGAACATGTTAGGTTATGCTTTGTATAAAATGTAGTCAAAAATATATTTTTCATTGACACAAGAAATGAAGGTTATATTTGAATAGAGCACACCAAAATACACTAGAAAAATGTATTTTTGATTTCAACTTCAGGCCATGTCACTTGCGACATAATTACCCTTAACTCAACTGAATGCCCGGTTAAGTCAACTGTACACCCTTGATGATTGGTTAGGTTAAGTCATGATATTTTCGTTAGCTTAAACGAAAATATCATGATTTAACCTAGCCAATTGTCAAGGGTATTCAGTTGACCTAACTGGGTATTCAGTTGACCTAACTGGGTATTCAGTTGACCTAACTGGGTATTCAATTGACCTAACTGGGTATTCAATTGACCTAACTGGGTATTCAATTGACCTAACTGGGCATTCAATTGACCTAACTGGGCATTCAATTGACCTAACTGGGCATTCAATTGACCTAACTGGGCATTCAATTGACCTAACTGGGCATTCAATTGACCTAACTGGGCATTCAATTGACCTAACTGGGCATTCAATTGACCTAACTGGGCATTCAATTGACCTAACTGGGCATTCAATTGACCTAACTGGGCATTCAATTGACCTAACTGGGCATTCAAAAAATAACTAATTTAGTGCATTAAAAGCAATAACCATTTGTCAAATAATTTATTTTTTAAACTAATTTATGGCTGGATTCTGAAGGATCGCCAACTTAAATACCTTTAGAAGAAAAAATTATACATGTAGACTTGGCTGGATTGATTATGTGGCTGAACTTCATAATGCACCCAGAGATGCTTTTTTTTAGGTATTTCTTTACTATTACACCGGTCTCTAGTAGAAAGTTTTAGGTTAGGTTAGGAACAAGGGAAGCCAAGGCAAGACCCTGTATTACAACAGAAACAGGGCTAATGCCAGGTTCAAGTATGCATTAAGGCCACGCTTCTCAAACTAGGAGTCGCGACCCCTCAGGGGGTCACGTAAATATTATTGGGGGTCGCAGAAACATTTGAAAATATTATTTTTTTCATAAATACACAGTGTTAGTACCTATTGCTTTTATGACATTGAGTGAAGGGTCGCGAAAAAATTTGTCTGATCCAAAGGGGTCGCAAGTGAAAAAAGTTTGAGAAGCCCTGCATTAAGGTATATAAAAAATCATGAGGATGAGTTAAGCAGGGATGCTCTGGCTAGAAAGCTTGCCAGTAAGAATCCAAGAAAGTTTTGGGACAAATTAAAAACAATGAATAATAGTGTAATGTCTCTCTCTGCTAATACTGAAAATGTAACTGGGACTGAGAATATAGTCAAATTATGGAAGGAATACTACAGTGAGTTATTCAACTCTGTACATAAGAACAATAATGTTAATTGTGATGCTACCTATAGTCCAGATATAAGAGTTAGTGTATTTGAGACTAAACAGGCCATAAAATGTTTAGATTGTAACAAATCATGTGGTATTGATGGCATTTCTGCTGAGCATCTGAAATTTAGTAGTGACAGATTAGTGCCTCTGTTAGCTTCGTGCTCTACAGGTTTACTCATACATGGTATTTTGCCGGATACAATGTTGTCTGTTGTTTTGGTGCCAGAACTAAAAGATAAAAAGGATAAAATCAACAGTAAAGATAACTATAGGCCAATAGCATTGGCCAGTATTATGTCTAAGGTGTTTGAATATATAGGGTGTCCCATAAGTCCAGCATCATAGGAGAAATTCATATTTTTCTATTTCTACAAACCATAATTCATATTTTTCTCTTTCTACAGGCCATAATGTCTGTGAGCAAGGAAGAACGAATCCAGATAATTCTACTCATAGGAAATTGAAGTCAAAGAGAGGCCACTGCTGAATTTAACAGACTGCATCCAGACCGTGAGCCAATAACACAGAGTTGTGTTAGCAGACTTGTTGTAAAGTTTAAGGAAACAGGATCCATAGAAGATAAACCACACAGTGGACCTTCAAGGAGGTCCACTGATGATGATACAGCGACTGTTATCCTGGTACATTTTAACAGAAGTCCCAATAAGTCTCTTCAGCGATTGTCCACCGAGACAGGAGTGTCGAAAAGTAGCATCCTTTGCATTCTTCAGGCTCACAAATGGCATCCATATAAACTTCAGATCCTACAGAAATTAAGCGAAGATGATCCTGACTGGCGGATGGAATTTTGTGAATGGGCTACGGAACAATATGCTCAGGATGCCAATTTCCCATCCACCATTCTGTTCAGTGATGAGGATGTTTTTTATGGAAATAGTGAGGTAAATCGACAGAACACCCACTACTGGTCTCAAAACAACCCTCACTGGTATACCTCTTCAAAGGAACAAGGTGCATCTCAGGTGATGGTATGATGTGGCATTTGGAAGGATCGCATCATAGGCCCCCTCTTTTTCGATGAACATGTCACTGGAGGCACCTACCTACTAGGGTGTGTCAATTTTGGGGGTGAACTGACTAAATTGAAAATCATGTGACTTGGTAGCAATTTAATGTAATCATTTGGCATACAAAATAATATCCTTGCTTTAAAAACAATAAAAAATAACTCCTACCTACATCAATTTTAATTCAAAAATTCAATTTTTCCGTAAATTCGTAACAAAATAACAAATGTGCGCAAACATCCTATCAACATTTAAAGTGGCAATAAGATATCATTTGGAATCTTTATTTGAAAGTAACCAATGCAGTCATGTCCTTTTTGCTGCGGTTCCTTGACATCAGCATTCGGCTTGCTACTTGCGCTTTGATGTAGCCTTCTCGCCTCTCGTGACTGTAAACTTGACTAGCTGCTTCTGTGACCATTTTCACACATCTTTCCACACTCTGAGTGTGAGAAGGCCACTTTGGCTCTTGCATTGGGGCCTCTCTAAGTTGTGTTAAATCTTTGTTTGTTATACATGTTGTCAGTGGTGGCTCCAAAACTTCCGAACTCAAGTTAACTAATTCTGACAGTCTCCCAGCTGGTCATCATCTAGTGATGTTCCTCTAAGCTTTAGAATGATTTCTACAGCCTCAGTTCGTTCTTTGGTACATTGGCTGCAGAGTATTGCTTGCAAAACTGCTTCTGGCCTAGCATACCAAGCGGACCTTCTCACCACAGGTAACATGATGTCCACCACTACTTTCCTTTTGGGTTCTCAGTAGCTGTAATTGAAACAAGATGTGGTTGGGCCCCTCCATCCACATTGGATTAAGTTTTACATTGAACCAGTGAGGAAGATAAAACCCAATAATAAATTCAACAATCAACATCAAATTCTGTAGCATTTTGCCCTTCAGTGCATGTTTGGAAACCCAAATCCTGCAGAAACGAATCGCTGTAGTTAACCAACGACTGTGACTTACGGGTCCAATCTCCAAGAGAGCCAGATTTTGAGGCAACTCTCCTGATCTGATTGCTTGAACAATACGATAAGCGTAAGATTGATCCGTGCTGAGGTCTTTGATAACTTCTTCAGACAACACTGGAAGGGGAGGGCCTACTTTGACCTTTGGAAATTTTGTGTTTATTTCTAATTCCGTTGCTTCATCTAGCATGTTGCCAAGGGGGCCTGACCACTTGTTGTTGCTCTTTGTAGGACCATCAAGTTCCTGGATGAGACGACGAAGAGGTAGTTCCCCTGTGTGCAAATCACATACAATCCAAACAAGCCTTCTTCCAAGTTTTTTCTCTAAATGCGCCATAACACCGTCCTGCCATCCGGTGTTCACCGCAGTTGAGTCTCCACCAATGGCCTGCAGTGAACTGTCAAGTCTTCTTTCTTGAAGCCAACATATTATTTGATCAGCAATTGCCTCTGCATGTTTCTTGCCTTCTACTTCTGCTTCAGGAACAAAGTGAAACAAATAGCAGCCACCAAGTTCGGAACACACAGAGTAGTGTTCTTCTTTGATGAGACTCGGAAACTTTCTGTCCATTCCCTCTACCTCTAGGAGAACTTTTGTGTCATCTCCTCTTCCATTAAACAAAAGGCAAGAGAGACCTTCCTCCTTCAAATCTTTTTCATGCTGATCAGATATTTCCTTCTTTATTTTTTCTTATGCTCTTCTTATCTTATTATGATCTATCACTAAGGATGTATCCTCTTGGCTGATGAGGCCTGCATCTATCCAAGTGGCAGTGGCAATCTCTGCAGTCTCTCGTAGCCCCGTATGGTGGTGAATACTGGCAAGGGCAATGTTTGAGATGTCTTTAGTGTTGTATTTCATTCTCTTTGGCGAAGGTTCAGATGGCATTTTGGAGCTATCATCTGATGTTGCTTCTTTCTGTTCATCTGAAGAGCTTTCAAAGAAGTGAGAAACCTCTTGATAGAGCTCTTCATCTCTTTGGGTGGCTTCTTCACTCTTCTTTTTCTTCCTTTCTTCCCTCTTGCTGAAGTTGGAAATTAATAAATTAGAGACATATGATGTGTGGTTTAGTGGTTATAGGCACAAAAAATGGAGAAGAAAGGTCTTTTTTATTAAAAAAATCACATACAGAATAAACACAAGGCATTCATATCAGTTCCATGATGTAATTCAAATCATGAAATCATCATATTTACAACACATTGTTCAATAAGCTATCAGCATTACTAGTAACATTGTCCTCTGGTTGTAAGACATTCTTAATAGAATTTCTCAGTTCATCTACACTAACTTTTTCCATTTTGAATTTCCTCTCTCTCACTTTAATGCATTTCATTTGATGAATATCTGGTGTGATGGTGAGTCTCAAATAGGCAATTTCTGTGAGGAGCTGCTTTTCATTCAGTTTGTACGGAGCATCCAGGTTGTTTGGAGTCATAGGGCCTCCATGTTTCTTGCAATTTTCCAAAACCACCAATATTTTGCCAGCTTTTTTCTTTTTGAGCTCTTCTTTTTTTCAGTAGGGACAATTTCTTTGCAGCATGCACAGTAGCTAGCAAATCTTCCTCTAATTTCTTCACTTTCTGGCCCATTTCCAGGATGCCTTCCTATCCTCGAGAGACTGATTCGAATGAAGAGTCTATCAGAAGTCTGTTAGTCACAATAACATTTTTTTTCAAGTGTGTTTGAATGGATGTGCTACCATCACTGGCCCTGATTCAGTTGTCAAGTTATGAAAAATCTGATTCACATCCTAAATTTGTCAGAGGGGCATACATCAAGTTTGGATTAGCATCATTGTCTGATCTTGTTAAGTAGTCCATACAAGACAGCTGATTATTTACAGTATCAATGACTTCCTCTAGAACTAGAGCTTCAAGTTTATCTTTACCAGGTCTGGCTTGTTCCTTCCTTATAGTCATCAAATCATTCAATTCAACCATCTTACCTTCAAAGAAACATTTTACTCCAGACCAAGTTATTTCACTTTTCTCATCACCCTTCTTGTCAATTCCAAGAAGCTCCATCATAGGGAAAATCATCACGTCACCCATCATTGCATAAATTTGGCAACAACGCATGAACCATTGACTTTGGATGAAAGTTGGCACTGCAAGAACTAGCTTGTTACTGTTGACATCTACTACAGCACCAAAGAAAGCTTGGATGGAGTCTCCTTGCCAAATGTTCTTTTGCTAACTCGGTGATTCTTCCAAACCAGTTTGCCATGAATCCTTTGAATCCATCACATTTGAGTTCATTATCTGCCATCCAAGATTTATAGTCATTATATAGGGATATGTACCGAATGGGAGGCATGGCTGGGAGAGAGCAATTTATCAATTGCAATGAGTCCCAAAGTATGAATGGAAGAACCAGGAGAACAAAACTTTTTCTCCTGTCATAACTTGAAGTAGATTATGTACTCTAATTTTCTGTTCCATGTTTTTAAACACTTTGTCTATAGCATGATCTACTCCTAAAATGATATGAGTGCAGCACTTCAAGACATTGTTTGATTCGATTTCAAGATGCTTTAAAAGTACTCCACATTCCAGAGCATTTTTTAAGCTTTTCCCACTGGGTGACAAAGGCAGAGTGGGAAGGCAGGGGTGCTGCCAATTTCTTAACAACTGGTTCTGATACAGATAGGGGTGTAATTTGGTGAGCACCAATGGTGCGAGTCATTAAGCTAGGGGGTCTGGGGTGAATGGTAGTTCCCCCAGTGGGGTCAGGGGCAGAGCCCTGGAAGCCAATACATTTTAGCTTTTCCAAACAGCATTTTGTAACATTTTGGCAGAAATTATTTAACATATTCTTTATACTCACTAATGACATAATTATCTAAAAATAAACTAATTTTTCATCAAAAAGTAGATAAATATTGAAACAATCACTGCTTGTGATACTACCTATATTTTTCTATAAAATCCTGGAAAAAATGAAAAAAAAATTAGATATAAATAAATTTCTACTGACTTAAATATTTGTTAAAAACAAACAAACAAACAAATGGTTTGGTGATCCAATAAAAATTTAACAACTGGTTTGGGCAAACTGGACTGAACCAGTCCCAGCACACCCCTGGATTAAGGATATTATGGATCCGGATGTTCCCTAATCAGGCCACCATCCCCGTGTGGTCTGAAATAACACTAGCATTATCTATATATAAATATTCAATGTAAATTTCATATTTACATTTAGGATAAACAGTTCTAATTGTGCCATATGTGCATGTATTATATGTATTTATATGGCTTCCAAGACAATTCCTATTTCAATTCTATTTTTACAAATTTTGAAAATTCCTTGTCACCCAGTACCCTAAAACTTCATTTATTGGGTGACAAATTTTTTTCACTGGGTGATATTCATGTTGCCCACTCACTAGGTGATATTCATGTTGCCCACTCACTAGGTTAAAAAATGCTCTGCCACATTCACTAGGTTGATCAGACATCCAGAAGTCTATTTGAGATTTGAGTTCATCATTGGTAGAATTTGCTAGTATGGTTAGACAACTCAATTTGAATTCGTAAGTTCTGGCTCCATCCTCTCTGAAATGGCTGATGTTTTCCAGATATCCAGTTGACAGCAACTTTTTCATGCCAGATGGACCAGTGATGGTGATGTGGTCAGTCTTCACATTGTACAGCCAGTGGCTGGCAGCCTTGACTGTATTGTCAAGTCCTACACTCGCAATGTTATCCTCTTTGTTCAGGATTTGTTGAGCTACATACTCTAGATTCAAGTATGAAGCATCTTCCAAGTATTGCATTATTGATCTGTGGCTCGGAAATACATATGTCAAGTCTGAATACTGGTGACAGACTT
Organism: Bathynomus jamesi; assembly: GCA_023014485.1. NCBI lineage: Eukaryota > Metazoa > Arthropoda > Malacostraca > Isopoda > Cirolanidae > Bathynomus > Bathynomus jamesi. The sequence goes on from JAJOZX010002929.1 coordinate 480,218, forward strand.
GTAACTCTTTGTCTTCACTTTCCATCTCACCCTTGCAACTTTCTCATTATCATCTGCCTTCAGCTTCCAATCTTGATCAAAAACCATGTTAGCTACTCTTACTATCACTCTCAAAAGCTCTTCAGGAGAAGTTCTTGTCTCAGCAAGACACTGGACTATACATCGCATCAAGTTCTCATTCAGACTTTTTTTGCCAGTTCTGATTTTCACTGTTGGAAATGTAGGTGGTGGTTGTTTACTCTTTTCCTTGCTTAGGTCTTTTTCCGATGAGTGAAGTTTATGATCAATAGAAGGAACTGCCTTTGCCATTGTTGGTTTTTCAAAACTCAGATCATTTTCAGAATCAACTGAAGTTGCTAACATTTCAATAATTTCTGATCCATCTAGCTCCCTTTGCTCTCTCAAGTTGCTTTCTGTTGTTTTTCAGTTTTTCTCCACTGATTTTTCACAAGTTTCTTTCCTCTTTTACTGTCTCACCCAATCCTTTGATACTGCATTTGTACATATGGCCTTATACACACCAAAGCAATTATCCCAATAAAAGTCTTATCCTCATCAGTCATTTTGACCCCAAATTCTTCTGCAAGTTCTGCTTCATAATCCTCATTGTCAGTTCTAATGTTGTAGATGTTCTTAGTGAGCTGATCATTAAAGGCACTCACCTCTTGGTACCATTCGACACTTTTAGGTTTTTGTTGGCAGCATTCATTCTTTCTCAGTTTGTTAAAATGTTCATAATCATATCTCTCTTTTTTTTTCCACCATTTTTTCATGCATGGGATAGACATTTTTATTAATCCAATCTTGCCTTAGTTCATTTACAACTATCTTGCTGGCATCATCGAGTCATTGACTTTTTCTGTCCTTTTACTCCTTTTTTGCAAAGTGCAAGCATCCTACCAATCACAACTTTCCCTGGTGGCAACTTTCCAGTTGGTTTAAATTCATCCACTTCTGTGTAGGTTCCCCAAAAAGTTATTTTCTGGTGGCACTGCGTGATTTCTTTTCACCAGCCATCATTACCTTACCAATCAGCAGTCACTAAGCATTAGGATGTGCAAGTATAGTAAAACCCCATTAGTCAGCATATGACTCTGAAATATGATAGGTAATACAAATTATAGTCATGCTGGATGTATCATATATATTATTATTATTATTATTATTATTATTATTATTAAAGTAGATTTAGACTATATCAAATATTGCATTTGATATATTAGTTACTATTATTATTAAAGTAATATAAACAATTATTAAAGTAAATTAGCACAACATTGACAGTACAAGAAACCACAAAAGAGAAAGTAGCCAAACACCAGAACAAGCCAAAACACTAAAGTAAGCCTAACTAAAACATCAATATTATGAGTCCAATGCTGGGCAACCGCACACCAAATGGGAGGTTCGCACCCGCACTTTAGCCTCTTCCGAACCCGCACTTCCGCACACCTCTAGGTTTTCGCACTTCCGCACACCTCTAGGTTTTCGCACTTCCGCACAACTGCACCCGCACCCTATTTACATATATAAAGTTTTATCGCAAGGAAATATCTAAGTTTCCATTAATATATTAATACTTTTATAAACTTTTATTTAATATTTAATTGTGAAAATAAAGTTTTAATACAATAAAGTCATTTTTTTGTTATGAGAGGTCAGAAAATTACTAGAATTACTAGGGTGTGCGGACCAATCCGCACACCTTCTGCACCCGCACCTCCGCACCTTTTTGCTGAGGTGACCGCACCTCCGCACCTTTTTGCTGAGGTGACCGCACCTCCGCACACCATTTCACACTTCCACACACCATTTTGCAATTCCACACAGTGCGAATGCGAGGAGGTGCGGAAGGTGTGCGGAACTTGCCCAGCACACTAGATCAGGGGTCCCCAACCTTTTTGTGCCGAAGAGCACATTCAAGACTACCGGTAGTGCGGCGGGCACCATTTACTTTTTCAAGGCAAATTTATAGTTGGACTTAATAATGAACATAATACACAAAAAAAACATTTAATTCCTATGTAAAATAATGAACATAATACACACAAAAAACATTTAATTCCTATGTAAAATAATGAACATAATACACAAAAAACATTTAATTCCTATGTAAAATAATGAACATAATACACAAAAAAAACATTTAATTCCTATGTAAAATAATGAACATAATAAAAAAACAAGGATGGGCTAACTAACAATCTTAGAAAAATTATCAAAACAATAACTTAATTTATTTATAAAGAAAATTATTTTCAAATAAATGAGCATCTGTTTCTGTAATTAACTACTAAAATTTAATAAAATGTTAAGTATGTTACATATTTGAAATATTTAGTAACTAAATATTTAAAATATGTAACATACTTAACATTTTATTAAAAATTTAAATAAAAACTTATCAATCGTAGTCAGTCAGTGGCGGGCACACGCAAAAGGGTCGGCGGGCACAGGGTTGGGGACCCCTGCACTAGATACTTAACAACATTGAAGAATGAACATAACCATGATTAAAAATCAGTTATAAAGGTTTGGAAGTGGGAGGCCTCATTCATCCTTTGTTTGATATGGGTCAGGTATTTTTAAAAATTTTTCATCATTTCTTTGCTTAACCACACTCCTAATGTGTCTCTTATTTGTTAATTTTCGAGTTCAGTGACCATGAAAACATATGAAAAGACGTATTACATGTGAAGGGTGATGGGTTTTTTGATCATTAAAAAAAAATCAATTTTTTTGGCTGCCATTTTGAAAAAAAACCCACTGAACCAGGTCAAAAATTCATTTTAAGTCCAAGAACTAGCTGGATTTGTATTCAGTAGCCAAAATGGCCATAGAAACCACTTGTCCTAAAAAAAAAAATGTTAGATTCCCCCACCCCTATTATAAGCCTGCTGCTGCCAGCATCCATAGCTGAGAGAGCTAAAAGCATTTCCTTATAAGTGAAATGAGGACACAGCTTGGGGTTCAAATCTTGATGATGATGGTAATAATAATACAGGAGTTAGACAAATAAGCCATATTACTTAGCCTGAGTATTGTATTTACCAGTTTATGCCTCTCCTGACTGATTAATATTAGGCTCACTGTCAGAATGTCTGAAAGTAAAAAAAATCCTGTTTCATTTCTGTACTTATAACTTCATTAGTTCTGGCATTAATTTTATTTACAAAGTAAATATAGATAAAAAGGATAGCTAGTGTTGAGAGCTACAAACAGAAATATTACCGTATCTTCCATAAAATTGTTTATCTTGCACTTTGAGATCTTGCAAAATCAATTTTCCTAGTCTGCTTTGAGTTGTGAACAGTGGATTAGTTAGTACAGTATGACATTTTTATTTTTATTTTTCAGTTGTTGGTAGGCCTATTTCCTAAAGAAATAGGATTCTGGGCATAACTTAAGTTTCATTAGATTGTTTTACTTCAGCATTATTGTCCTTACATAATATTGTTTAAAGATTTTGCTGTGACTAAGGTATAGTATTGCTTTTGTCATGTGAAACCTTAGAAAGGTAATGTTAAAAGCACGGAAGATTTAAACAACTAAATCACAATATTGAAAATTTTAAGTTGATATAATCAATTTTGCTCATTAATTATCTAATTTATAAATAAGTGATGGTAGATCGGTATTTATTTGGTCATCGTGGGATTGTGGAAGAAGTTTACCTTCCAGGCAAAGCTATTCTTTCCTTTTATCTTCATGAAGAACCTCAAAGAGCTCTTCTTTGGGTCAAGGGTTTTATTTATCAGGTAAGGCATTTACAGTTGTTTTTAGAAATGCATAAAGATGTCATGGTATCAAAATTGGAGATATCAAAATTGAAATAAAATAATTGTTCTATTTATTTATTTAATTATTAATTAATAGCATTGAAACTATAAATACAGGGCCTAGCCTTAGATTAAACTCAGTTTACCTGTGGTATACAGAAAAAGTTAGAATTAGTTAATTTCTTTTTCTGGGCTTGTTTCAAGGATAAGGATAAAGGAAAGTCTGACTCATTTTTGAATTATTGGCAAACAACTCTTCAGCCAGTCACTTATTTCTCAGCAAAAATCTGGACCCTCTTATCACCATGATTTTTGTTAAGTTGACTCTGTACCCATATGAGGTGCTAGATTGATGCAATTTGGTTTAAGAAATTTGCCCAGAAATTTATGCTGTTCCCACAATTTGATTGCAGGACTCTGTTGCAGGTCACCTATAACTATCATCAATACAAGGTGACAGCTATAGGGGCTGAGCTATGATAGGTTTGCCCCTGTCTAAGACTTTCTTATTGAAAAAACTTAGTTCACCATAGATAAAATTAACTTTTAGTATTATCAGCATTCAGCACCAATCCAGGTCTGGAAATTGGGGGGTTCTTTTTGGTCCAAAGTGGAACTCATTTCACGCATAACTAGTGCCCAGGGATGGAAAAACTCTCTCCAAAATATGTAATGGTTCCTTTATCATTTCACACAAATATTTCCCATAAATTTTCTCTGATATAAGTATGAAAATGCTATTTTCCACATGTATGCACAGTGTTACAAAAGCAGTTGTTATATAATTACAGGCCATCATCAAAAACTTGAGATTGATAAATCATTTAAACAAGTTGACCAACTCTAATTTCCTTGGGTGGAGGTGAGCAAAAATGTCCACAGCATGATCTAGATTTAGTTTCACATCATAATGGATACGTAAAAGAGCAAGTGATGAAAGCCTCTCCTGGCCCATGGTGGACCTCATATAGTTTTTCAGTCTTCTGAAGGTACTGGCACTTCTTTCACACTGTGGAAGTCACTGAAAATGGTACATGCCAGTTTGAGCAGTGTGTGGATATTTGGGGAGGTCATCTGACTGCATTCTTTAATGGCAGTTGCTGGGCTGGCAGGTCTCTTTTTGGTAGGGGTGTTTTGATACCTGAAGCGCAAAAGATATCATTTATTGATTTTGCTTATTTCCTATAGGCCTACATAATATTCTGGCCATACCAAGGATAATTGACATGATCCAACTACCAACATTGGATGTCTCATTATTAAACTATGAATGTGAAAAAGTATGGGGACCCAATGAAACATGACATGCTTAAAGGGATAGTAGAAGTTAATATTTTGTGTGTGCATGTAAATACCTGAAAAAAAAAATAAAATAAAATAGCATGTACAGTAGGGCGGCTCGTTTTTAAACTTTTTTCGATATTTGATTGGGGGTAGTGCGGAAAAGTTGCGATTTGGAGAGAAAATAAAATGTGTAAAATTTTTTTGATCTACGTCAATACCTTCCGGTGGCGGCGAGTCCTTAAAAATCGAAAAATAGGCCTAATGGGGTAGATTGGAAAATGGTTTTAAAGACACAAAATAAACAATAAAAATTTCAGCACATTCTGTTAATAACTTCCGGTGGTGTCTTAGCCGTTAAAATATCCAAAATATTGATTTAAAGCAAGTTTTAACAAGATGTTATACAAATGTTAATTCCGGTATATTTCTGTGCAAACAACCCTGAGAACACTATTATAGGCTTGAATAAATTAATAGCAGTCATTGAACAATGAACATTATATAAAAATTATATAAAATTATATAAAATTTTTGTGTTTTTAGGCCTATTTTTCGATTTTTAAGGACTCGCCACCACTGGAAGGTATTGACGTAGATCAAAAAAATTTTACACACTATTTTTTCTCCAAATCGCAACTTTTCCGCACTACCCTAAATCTAATATCGAAAAAAGTGTAAAAACGAGCCACCCTAATGTACAGTCACCCCTTGCTGCCTGTTTGTGGGTATTTTGTTCCATGGAAACCCCATGAAGTGTGAAATCCATGAAGCATGATACAAAGGTTCAATGGGAAAAGGGGGGTTACGTGCCTGGGGACCCCTGGACACCCCTCTAAAATATGAATACTAATTCTTTGGGGCAATAAAAACATTAATATAATTTATTTTGACATAGAAAAAGGCAAAAAAATTTGCTAATAAAATCCCTTTGGTTGTGAGTTATGAGGGTAAATAGTGTTAGAAAATGGTTTCCCACTGATACTGTATTGGAGAAAATGTACCTTCAGAGGGTTCGTGAGGAGTGACACAAGTACTGTAGTAAAAGCCACCCTCAAATTGGAAACAGATGCTGAGTGATCAGGGACAGTACAGGACTTGCTCCCAGTTGTGGCTATAAACTTTTGGCATTGCTGTGATATATTAATCTTATTTTTATTGTGAGGAATATACCTATGCCTGCTATACTACTGAACAGTACTGGGAAAGAAATAATGAAAATAGTATTTTAGACCCAGATATTGTACATAATTTCAGTAATGACAGAAGTGTGTGTGTGTGTGTGTGTGTCCCCTAAGGTGCCTAGAAGTCTATAAATGGTCAGTTGATTGAGGTTAGTTGCTGTGTCACACCTCTGCAGCCACTTACACGAAATTTCATCTGGTTGCACTAATCCATAGATATGCAAAATTTGCACCAGTGAATTATGAAAAGGGTCACAAATGGTAAACTGCCAATAAGCAGAATCTGTGAAGCGCGAACCCATGAATGTTGAGGGGGGTGATTGTACCAGAGGCGGTTCTTGGACTGGTGCATTGGGTATGCAGAATATATATATATATACACCGTGTATACATTATACATATATAGTTATAATTATATACCTTTATTGAAATTTTATACACGCACACACACACACCACACACACACACACACACACACACCACACACACACACACACACACAGCCACCTCTTAATTTAAGCAATAGTTACATTCTTGAAAATGGTAGTATAAATCAAAAATACGTAAATCAAACATACTTTTCCCATAGGGAATAATGTAAACAGTAGAAAGTGAGGTTAGGGATTTTTGTTATCAATAAGACACAGTACCCAGTATTATACCAATGAAAAACTACAGTATACTGATAAATCTAATACACATACAATAAATTCTAGTAAGTAAAAACAGAAAATGAAAGTTAATTCCAACATTTATCATTGACTGCTGTTCCTGAATTGCTTGGTGGTGCTGGTGGAGAGGGAGGAGGGGAGTGGAGAAGTTATTGAGTGGGTTGGGCTCCTACACTGCCAGATGTTGATGGCTCATTGTCCTTATGAGTCTCCTTTTTCTTGAAAAAGAAATCCAATGTCTTCTGCGAGGCCTTCATCATTTTCTGACGATGGATTTCTTTATAGCAGTTGATGTCAACTAGGACATTTCAGGTGACCTTTGAGCTGCATTCCGTGTTCGGGTTGTCCTCATCAAAAATAGTGAGTGCAAAGTCGATGTAGCGAAATGCTTCAGCCAACCTCTTGCTAGTGAGAAAATGCACTTGCTCAACATCACCATCTGCTGCTACCACCTCCTCCTGGTGTTCCTTCTCCAGCTGAGATCACATCACGTGACGGGTTGCGTTATTCCAATCACCAGCCAGCGTAAATTAAAAAAAAGGTATAAATGGACCAGAGTGTTATTCTAAAAATGTGTAAACCAAACTCTCATGAAATGTGAGGTGGATATATATTATATATATAATATATATATATATATATATATATATATATATATATATATATATATATATATATATATATATTAGGCTGGGTCAAAATTTTTGTATTGAAAAGGTACATATTGTGAGGGTTTGAATGGAACACACGAACCCCCTCATAAATTACTTTCGCTGTTTAAAGCCTCCCACCCCTGGCACAATTTTTCACTTTTTCACCTATATTGAAGAATACTGTATTCCATTTATACGAGACTTACTCTACATTCAGGTTTTTTTATGACAAATCTTTTTTAACATATAATATTTTATTTAATAATGTACAGTATTAGGAAAATTAATTAAGTACAACAATATATTCAAAAGGAAAAATTAGAGGCATAATAAATGTGCTAAAATTCAATTAACTTTTTCATTGTTCCTTATCACATCAAAAGGGAAGAAATTTTCAATATCATTAGGAAACTTTATTTCATATGTTTCTTACTCATTCCATTGGGCCTTCCATTCAAACTTGGGCAGTTTTTGCCTTGATTCTAATGAGTTTAAGAACTTTTGATGGTTGTCATATCCTATTCTTTCCTGATATGCCTTTGTTACTAGGTTCACTGCCCTTTCCACACTGACTGTGGCAATGAAAAGAAGCTATCTCCAGTGGCTTACATCGAGCCTGTAGTAGCTCATCATCGCTAAAATTGTTTAGCAGTGGTGGAGGAGTAATGATCTCTCTTTGCCAATTGATCATTTCAGTGTAGTCAGTAGATTGGAAATTGAGGGTTCGAGGCAACTCAAAGTTTCTGGTACCTGAAAATCCTGTTCTCAAAAGGATGATTTTCTGAATAGCTTGCTCCCTAATTTCTAGTCTCTCGTCAGTTACCATTGATATGAGTATATTTTCTGGGTGGGCAAAGTAGACATTATTCGTTAATACTGGTTTTATGATTGATCTATGTTGTTCATCTAAATTTTGAAGTAAGCACATTAAATGCCAAAAGTTATATGCACCATCAGTTGCATTAGGATGAGATTTTATCCAAAACCATCCTGGAGCATAGAACTGCATAATAATCTTGACTAGGTATATCTTGAAGGTTTTTATCAGGATTTGGCATTGAGATATATAATTGAAGGACTCTGTTGGCTAGAGTTAGCCAGTGAGCATGGTGAAGGGTACCTGGGGATCGAGTGGACAGATCTTGAGAAGTGTCTCCAGTTTGCACTGCCAGACACATATCATAGAGATATCTTTGATCACTGCTTAGCTCCTTCACAACATTTGCTGGAATTTCTTTAATGTTTCCCTTTAAGCAGGAATATTTGACTACCTCCAATTTTGTTAAATCTGTTTTCAGTTTATTCCCAATTGAATCTACAAAAGTATTTGGACCTGTTGTTTTACCATCAATGGCTTTGTAGATGTGCATAAAAGGCAGCTCATTCAAATGCAAGAGGCACACCAACCACGGAACTGGTCTGTTAAGATGAATTTCAACCAGTTTTATGGCTCCACCAATTTATCCTGTATTTACAGGAGTACCATCACACAGTAAAGCTTTGATAGTATCTGTGCTGTTCGAGTCTGTAATAATAATCATCAACTCTTCTGCTATGCAGCGAGCAGTTCCATTATCTGGTGTGACATGGTTGACATAGATGCTTCCAAGTTGTTTCACAATAACATAGTGTTCTTTTATCTTTCCACTTTTAGTTAATGTGTTATCTTTCCTTCCATCAAATCCAAGGCATTCCTTCTGATTTTCAGATTTAGACCTAAAGTATTTGTTTCACCCATGCGATTTCTTTCTCTTTCTAATTTCTTTGTCAAGCATGTTGGTGTGGTTAACAATCCCCATATCTTTTAAAGCTGCATTGACTATTGCAGCTGCAGCTCTACAACTTACACGATAATGATCTGCTGTTAATGCTAGGTTTATATAGGAGTGCCTGTTCTGAATATTCTGTCAATTCTAAATCAGCCTAATAATCTACATCCATGTCTTCTTCGGTATTTTCTATAAATTCCGATGGTAAAACATCAATTGGTGGCTTCAGTCATTTCTTCTTGTGCTTTTAGTTGACAGTTTTGTGCTTCTTGGGCTCTTGCTAAAGATCTCTTCTTTGTTGAACTAGCTATGCGATCAATTGGTCCTAACTGATTTTTTCTTTGTGTTTGACCCACAAAAGACTCCCATTCTGCCATTGGTATTTTATCCTTACACCTGCAAGATTTCCTATCAATTCCCTTATCATAGCATTCACAAGAAGATATATCAAACATTTCATTATACTGAGCTACTTTTAAGTCAAAACTTTCATTTCTTTGATGTAATGGCACCTTGTTCAATTTTGAGGCTTCTTCTATTAGTCGACTGACCTTTGGTGTTAATTGCAGGAAAAGAAAATTTCATCCAAAGGTCTTCAATATCTTTTACAACAACCCTGTAACAATCATTAGCAGTTGCTAATCCTTTTGATTTAGCTTTTTCACAATGGTACACAAAAAGGTGTCTCACCACATCTGCTTTTGAAGGAGTCATGGCTGCTGGGAATTCCGTAGGATATCCAAAGGTTGCATTTGAGGACTTGCTTCTAGTAGTCATAGTTTATATTCAGAAGTAAAATCAAATTATATGTAATTTATAATTTATGATAATTCAAATTATAATTAAAGCAAATGCATATTATTTCAATTTATCTGAAACATAAAAATATCAAGCATTAAACAAACAACTTAGGGGCATTCCAGGAGAGATCACCCAATGCATGTCACCACTCCGACTCGGATTTTGATGAAAATTGACATATGGGGTTCTTCCAGGTGCTGATTTCACTGGTCAAAATAAAAAAGTTCTATGACCCATAGTTTTTGAGATATGGGCCCCCAAAATCTTGGGAGCCCCACTTTACCACGTAACTTTAATGGGCAATAACTCCCAAACATCTTACCGTAGACCTATAAAACTATACATTTTTAGAATCAGCATGAAGAGATCTATTAAATGATACTGCATTCAAATGTGTAGAACAATAATGAAAATTTCCCCCCCCTTTATTTTTATTTTTGACCCCCACACCCCCTAGGCAGTGAAATCTAAAAAAAAAATTTTCGTTTATTAAACTTCCATTGTTAAAAGATACAAACAATAAAAAACTTGGGTATGAAGTTGCAAGATATTTTAAAAATTATTGAAAAAAATATGACATTTTTATGCCTGCAGGCTAAAATAGAGAACTACAAATGATATATTTACATGGATAAAAATAAACAGCAAAAATACAAATTGAACACACATATTACATCAAATTGATTCATAATTACACAAGTTTTTTCAACTCATTTTCTGGGAAAACATATTGAATACGCATTGTTCCTGGCTTTAAAGTTGGTGTGCTCAATAAACCTAAAATTTTATCTCTTGATATGTGGCATGTATCTCTAATTTGTGGAAAGTAATAGTAAACACTATATTCTGATGGGTGCAAAAAGCTAACCTCAAAGTCATCAAATTCCTCATTATAGGAATGTACAAATCCCAACCATTTCTGATCATTGTAAGTACAAACTATGTACTCTCCTATTTTCGGATTAACTTCAACATTATCTTCACCCAGAAAAGCTTTGCTTATAATCCTCACCTCACCAACTTCATCAGAAGATAATTTTTGTGTTCCTGTTAGCCACATACTTTTTTCATATCTGTCACTTAAAAATTTTTCCATAGCTTCAATTTCTTCAAAATTGATTAAAAAAAAAATTTATGCTGTCACTTATATTGTTTGAACAAAATTCAAACATGTCTTCTTGTGTTAATATTTGATTTGCGAATGTTCTCTGCATACTTGCTCTGGCTACAGATCTTTTTACTGTACCCCCAATCCCATCACAAGCACTCTTACCATGGCTTGTGGCTAAGAAATGCCACTCACATTCCAGCCCAAAATCTTCATGTTTACAAATGTTAACAAAGTTGAAACGATTTTTATATTTGATTTTTTGATATGAAGGTGGGATTTTCTAATAATAATAGGTAGAAGTGTATTTAAAAAAGTGTAAACCATTGTAGTGTTATGTTTTGTATTTGGAGATAAAAAAACAACTTGAATGTTTTGTTTCATTACTTTCTGGTTCCTTATAATATAACACAAAGGGATGCACTGTGCATTGGGTATTTTCCCAATGAAAACCTTGGGCTGCATCCTGTACTACAAATGAGTAGTTTTCTGAGAAGTCACCAAGAACTACAGCTGTATGGCTATTTAAATTATTCTTCAAGTTTTTTAGAAATGCTCTCTGATTCTTTGCTATAAAGTGATGATGTGTCAATTTGACAATTTTTGTGCTTAATGAATTTATAAAATCATCTACAGATTCTGTTTTTTCATTCATATTGCATCGATCTGTAGTAACCCATTGTTTATATTTTATTTCCTCACATTCAAGATCGTTAACACTTTGAAAAGTGAGCAAAAAATTCTTAATACCTTGTTCTTTTGGACAGAGATTACATATTTGCATCATGCAATTCCTGTTGTTGACATCACACACTGCTTTCTCCATAAGAGTTGTGTATTCCAACCCTTTGACACCCAAAGCTGAGAATTGTATTTTGGCATTCTGGTGGTATGTACATACACACAGAATGGGTACCAGCAGCTCCAGCTAAAACACAATGTCTGGGGCGAAGGCTGGCAAAACTAGAGAAGCCAATTTGGGGATTATCTGGATTATTTTTAGAGAGACTAAAAGCTTCTATCAGACTCATTAACACCAGTCTTTTCTGCACAGATTCTTTATACCTACTTTCATTTCTGATACTCAGGCAGTCTTTTGTACCTGGGCACAAATGACTAATTTCATCTGATTCAAAAAATTTCTGAACAGAATCTTTAGTACCTTTAGTTATTACTTTTCCTTTTGACATGGGTTCAATTTCAGGAATAATTCCAAGTCTGTTTTATATTTCTGCTTTTCTTAACTAAATATTCAGTTGTCTGAAATAGATTTTAGTTTTTGATATGGTAAATGGAGATAATGTCAATACAGTACTTTGAGTTTCCTCTCATAACTGTCGGTAGAATGGAAAGCTTCAACCAGTTCATTCATGAGATGAATCATTGACCTGAAGCAAATTCATGAATGTATAATAGCTATAAACAAAACATTACATGTGCATATTAGATTTTTTGGATTATAATACTGATTTCAAGTGTAACAAAATGAGCATTCTTTGAGATAGTCAAATTAAACCAAAAATTATTTTGTGACCAAATGAATTCCAAATGATTTAATGGGCCCATTGATCTCCAATCTTTAAGGAGTTGTGCTTCTAGTTTCTACTATCAAAGGTGAATACCTACATTTTGTTTTTATGCTTCAGTTTTAGTTTAGGTATATTCCTACTTAATAATAGCGTATCATTTTAAAATTCATACCTTTGAGTTTCATGATTGAACTTTGTAGCTTCTGATGGGCTTGGGATCTCAATTTCTAAACTTGTTTCTAGCTTTTGTTCTAAAGAACGACATGTTTTTTCTATTGTTTGAATAGCTTTTGCTTTTCTTGAGGAACCCAAACCATCTGAAATTTTTGAATTAATAAATATTTGACTCCATTTGATATATATGGACAATAATAATTAATACCGGTATGTCAACATATTAATTTCATAAGTTTAATAAATTTAATATGTCAACTAGTGATGGGACGATTAATCGGAATCAAGAATCGGAAGAATCGAGCATTTTTCAGGAATTGGAATCGGAATCGAGAGAATTGTACCATGATTTCCGATTCTTAAAACGATTCTTTAACTTTTAATTGAACCAGTTTTGCAATGTAAACTTTAAAATTTAAATGAAAGAGGATAACAAATTTTATTTTTATTGTATTGTAGCTATACATTAAAACATGTATATCCATGATGTGTAATCAAGAAGATTAAAATGAATTGTTACAACTTACAGTTGATTTTTATTTTTAAACCAATCTATTATAATTTATAATTTATATTACCATACTCATAATGTAAATAGTTAATCTTACCAGAGTAAAATATGACAATTTCCAGAAAAACAAGTATAGAATTATATTTAAAAAAATTGAGAATCAGAATCGAGAATCGTATCGGAATCGAGACTTTTTAGTGGTATCGGAATCGGAATTGTTAAAAATTTTGGTATCATCCCATCACTAATGTCAACATATTAATTTCATTAAGTTTTTCAGCAACTGCTGAAAAACTGTCTTGAAAGTAAATGCATTATAAATAAATAATATAAATAAAAAAAATTATAAATATAAAACGTACCTATCATTAAATACTTACGCTTCTTCCCTGGAGTCACAGCAAGACTTTCTAGAACTTGAGAAACCTCTTCTTTGGCATTACTTGATATACTTGGATCATATCCATCGCTTTCTGAAATAACATTCTCAGAAGACTGATTGTGATCAGACTCTTCACTTTGTGATGTTGATAGCAACTCTGGTCTCTGGGTCAATAATTTTCTACAGTTGCTACATAGTACAGTATTCCTTTGTAGTTTCCATTTACATCGATTATAAAGTGATTGGTTGATCGTTCTTATATCCTTGTGTATCTTTTTCTTATGTTTTTGTAAAGGATCATCACAGTATCTAACCATTTTTCATTACTAAAAATACACAATTGTAAATCTCAAAAATAAGATATGATTTGACTCAAAATAAGCACATCTGTAATAAAAATAAGCGTAATTAACAAATATTTGAGTGAGAGACTGCATGAATATGAGTTATACATAGGATGTAAATATATCATTTGTAGTTCTCTATTTTAGTCTGCTTAAAAATGTCAAAATTTCAATGTACAAATGTCAATGTACATATTTTTTCAATAATTTTTAAAATATCTTGCAACTTGATACCCACATTTTTTATTGTTTGTATCTTTTAACAATTAATGGAAGTTTAATAAATGAAAATTTTTTTTTGGGATTTCACTGTCTAGGCGGGAGTAGGGGTCAAAAAGAAAAATGGGGGGGGGGGGGGGGGGTAATTTTCATTCTTGTTCTACACATTTGAATGTGGTATCATTTAATAGATCTCTTCATGCTGATTCTAAAAATGTATAGTTTGATAAGTCTACAACAAGATGTTTGGGAGTTATTGCCCATTAAAGTTAGGTGGTAAAGTGGGGGCCCATATCTCAAAAACTATGGGTCATAGAACTTTTTTATTTGAACCAGTGAAGTCAGCACCTGGAAGAACCCCATATGTCAATTTTCATTAAAATCCGGGTCGGAGTGGTGACAAATTTTTAAATTTTTGGGTGATTTGTCCTGGAATGTAACCAGGGTTGTGGGGTTGAGAGTCGGAGTCATGGAGTCAGTTATTTTTGGGTGGACACTGGAGTTGGAGCCGGAGTCGGTACAAATCTCCCAACTCTGACTCCAAATATTTTGAAATAGTTTCAACTTTCATGTCTTATTTTTATAATTTTATTATTTTATAACTATTAAATAACTTGTGTGTTTTTATTTAATTTATTATTTTAGTTTTTATGGCATTTCATATCTTATATTTTTATAATTTTATAACTATTAAATAACTTTTTAGTTTTTATTATTGTATGAGGAAAGAATAATTAAAATTGAGATTTAAAAATTAAAACTATCAAAATTCACGGGGACTATTCATTTACCTACACCATACCTATACTATATAAGTACATATGCCATATGGTTAGTATATACTACAGTTGAGTTGGAGTTGTAAAATTTTTGGAGTCGGAAACTTTTTTTCATTGACTCCCACAACCCTGCATGTAACATATAACAACATAAACATATGCAAATATGAAGGTAAAAAAGGGAAGAGGGGCATGTGATAGGGGTAGTAGGGTTGAACATGCTTAATTTTTTAATATTTTGTTAAGATGATAAAATGAAACTTCGCACATAGTGTACTTTTTAAGAAATAAAAAATTTCCCATTTTTGACCCAGCTGAATGTATACTTACTGCAATTGAGATTTCAATAAGTGATTTGTATATTCGCCCCCCCCTCCCCCAAATCCATCCCCTTGTGACATTATACACCATTCGCCTATCAATCTTCTCCCTTTAACCCCACCCCTCACAAATTGTAGTTTCTAATATTTCTTCATATGGGATGGCTTGATAATGAGCATAAGCGTGCAAAATGTATCATTTAGTAGGAAAATCCGCACGCTGACTACTGTATATGTACATTTACTCTGTGTCAAAAATGGCATATATCAAATCTGCCACATTAGTTGAATTTATATTATACATTCAAGGTAGGCAGGGTGTTTTAGGTTATAATAGATAATATGAAAAAAAGAAATCATATGATATAGTATTAATATGGCACAATCGACAGATTTTGTCTAATTGTGCGAGTTTATATGAAATATTAATCAGAAATATTGAAAGCTCAGTATGAATCATCTTTCAGTATCCCAAAAACTGACAAATTGATATGTGATAGAAACACATTCTTTGAAGAAGAACCACAAGGGGAAAGTATAATGGATTTTGAATTTACGACGGATGATATTACGCAAGCCATAGGGGAACTAAAAAAACACTCAGTGGCAGGACTGGATAAATGGAATGCCACACTGATCAAAAACTGCAAGAATGCAATCACTGAGCCCCTATACTGGATATGGAGACAATCACTAGACACGGGAGAAATACTGGGCATCCTGAAGAGTGCGAACATAGTCCCAATATATAAAGGAGGAGATCGATCTGAGGCCAAAAACTATAGGCCAGTATCACTTACATCCCATCTCACTAAAATATTTGAAAGAATAGTTAGACAGAAAATCTATGATTTTTTGGAAACTCAGAAAAAATTCAATGATAACCAACACAGGCATGATCTGCCTCACCGAAACCTATCACAACTAATGGAACACTACAACAACATTATTGATTCACTTGAAAGTACTTAATGAAAACTATGATGTACTATACACAAACTTTGCTAAAGCGTTCGACAAGTGTGACCATGGAATCATAATACATAAACTGAAATATATGGGAATAACAGGAAAAGTAGGGAAATGGATATATAATTTCCTTAGTGAGTGGTGGCAAGTCATTACAGTACAAGGAGTATCTTCATCAGAATCAGAGGTCCTCAGCTCAGTACCACAAGGAACAGTATTAGCTCCACTACTCTTCATAATCATGCTAACTGACATAGCTGAGGATGTTACCAGAGACAACACAGTAACATCCTTTGTGGATGACACAAAGATCAGTAGAAAAATAAGAGACCCAGAAGATATAGGATCTCTACAAACTGACATAAACAGAATCTACAAGTGGATGGAAGATGACAATATGAAGTTTAACACTAAGAAATTTCAGCTGTTACGGTATGGAAAAAGAGAGGACCTAAAATCCATGGAATATTATACCCCAAATGGACATGAAATTCAGAGAAATTCTAGAGCAAAAGATTTAGGGGTTGTACTGACAGATGATGCGAAATTTGAAACACAAAATAAGATAGCAGTAAACAGAGCAAAGAGAATAATGGGACAGATATTGAGAACCTTTAAATGAAGGGCTAGGAATATAATGATTCCTCTTACTGAAAACACTGATCATACCTAAATTGGAATACTGCTTGGTCCTAACATCCCCATATAAAAAAGAAGACATTAGACAGCTGGAAGGGATCCAGAGAAGCTTCAAAGCCAAGATCAGTGGGTGCAAAGAACTAAATTACTGGGAAAGGTTACATGAACTAGAGCTATATTCACTGGAAAGAAGAAGAGAGAGATGGACCATTATTTACACTTGGAAAATAATGGAGAAACTAGTCCCCAATCTTACTCTGAACCCTATAACTCCCCAAACAATGGTGGAAGGTAGAAACAGTAGACTTTGTCGTATTCCTAAATTGAAGGTGAGACAGGGAACATCCTTAACCCTGAAAGAAAATAGTTTTGTGGTGAGAGGACCAAAACTGTTTAATCAGTTGCCCAAAGACCTAAGAAACACAAAGGGAGTTGCAGTGGACATCGTCAAAAGAAGACTAGATGCTTGGCTCAGAGCAATCCCTGATGAACCAGGCGTACCTGGCTATGTGAGGTGGAGAGCACACGAAACCAACTCACTACTTCACCAGGCCAACTCGAGAGGAGGGGCAACAAGCTTGACCTTGGCGAAATGAGGAATCATCATGCGAAACCTTTGTAAGGTAAGGTTATCATTAATTTGCAGCATAGCTTTGGCTTTCAGTAATAAAATTATGAAATTGTTTCTTTCTAGCTTCCTAAATTGATCTTGATGCTTGCTTTTCAAGTGTTTCCTTAAATTTGTTGGTCATTCTATGAGCTTCTTTCCCTCCTCTTGATAGTATTGTATTACATAAAATACATTGCGCCTTACTTTTATCATCATTGCATTTTTGAAAATATTCCCACAATGGGCTTTGCTGGGGTGAAGTCATTGTAATTATTATTTAAGTACTAGTGCCTCAGTAAGAAATTAGGAACCAAAGAAATAATTAATAAGGACAGCCTAAATTAGAATACTAGTAAATGGATAGCTAACTGGTGAATATGAAAATAGCTCTGTAAAAACTAAAAAAAAGTTGGATAGATGCTGTCACATAGTGACATAGTCTGTTCATTAGTATTTAGTATTACACTCAAACCCTGTGAATTTGCATTCCATTATTTCATGCTTCAGGTTAGTTCATACATTTCTTTGACCCTTTGAAATATCCAAGGAATTTCAAACTTTATGGTACTAATGTACGAATAATTAATTTATACAGTACAGTTGAGTTACTAAACATTAAATTTAAGAAGTACACCACACATTCATATAAAATGTTTAAATACCCAACAAATTTTGTATACAAATACTTTGATACTTTGTACAAAAGTTTGAAATATCAACTAATTTTGTACTGTCCAGTTAATTTTTACCTTCCACAGATTACACTTGGCAACAAATTTCAACTTTTTTTTTGTTACAGACACGTGAACTACTGATTCCTACTAAAGCGGTGATGCTGATTTCAGATCTGATATCAAAATTTCTCTATCACGTCCAGATTTTGTGTAACCGAAAACCCCTATTTTTCATTTTTTTTTCTCACCCGCTTCTATTACGAAAGCCGTCTAAGCTACTTTTCCGTGCCACGTTTTATGTTAAGCATACTTAAATAATTAGTGAACAGGGATGTCTTTCCTCCTTTATTCTGGCTTAAGACAGAGCGGAATTCCGCTGGCGGAGTTACCACCCCTGCGCCCAACCATCCACCCAAAGCGCGTTAGTATTTTGTTGTTACTACTGAAAGGCAAATTCCTGTTCTTAAGTGAAACTTTGGTGTGTCCTCTTCCTTTGTCGCTTGTAGGATGATGAGCTCTCCTTCTGCAGGAACCAACAATAATCTCCCATCATATTTGGGTTGAAATTACCTTGGTATCTGTTTTCCATAACTGAGATCTGTTGGTGGAAGCGCTCACCATGCTCGTCACTTACAGCCCCAAGGTTGGCTGGGAAGAAGTCAAGATGAGAATGTAAAAAATGAATTTTCAAAGACATTCTGCATCCCATTATTTCATAAGATTTAAGCATGTTTTCTACGAGTTTACGGTGGTTTTCAGCTTTGTGGTTTCCAAGAAAATTTTTGACAACTTCAACGAAAGATGTCCATGCTCCTAGTTCATTCTCATTTAGGTTAGATGGAAACGATGAGTCGTGGATGACACTGCGGATCTGTGGTCCAGTGAAAACTCCAGCTTCTAGCTTAGCATCTGTCAATATTCCTTTGAATTTATCCTTTATATATTGGAAACCACTACCTTGATGATCCATACCCTTCACGAAATTTTTCATAAGGCCAAGTTTAATTTGAAGTGGTGGAAGATGAACTTTCTGAGGGTCAATAAGTGCTGGGTGTTTCACATTGTATTTACCAACAACATGTTCAGTTCTAGATGGCCAATCATGTTTTTTGTAGTGGTTCTTGTCATCTCTGCTGTTCCATAGACACAAAAAGCACATATGCTTTGTGTAGCCCAACTGTAACCCAAGAAGTAATGATACAACTTTAAGGTCGCCACAAATATTCCATGTGTGGTCCTTATATTTGATGAGTCTTAGCAGCAGTTTCATCGATTCATAAGTCTCATTAAGGCCAGTGGCATGTGCTACAGGTATTGAAGGTTTTTCATTGCCGTTGTGCAGTAATACAGCTTTAAGGCTAGCTTTACTAGAGTCAATGAACAGTCTCCATTCTTTTGGATTATAGCGACAGCCAATCCCTTGCATCAGACCACTGATATCGTGGCAGAAACAAACGTTTTCTTCCTGTAAGTAAAATGATGAAAACTGCAAATGGCGATGGCGGAAATGGGAAACTTTGGTGTTTGGTTGGAGAAGATTAAATTCTTGAAGTCTTGAACCAAGCAACTCTGCCTTTTCTTTTGGTAATTCCAAATCGCGCACTAAGTCATTTAACTCCGCTTGACTTAACAAATGTGGGGAAATATTTGCATCTGGAACATATATGCCATCTTTCCCTGTTTCTATATCACTAGCAGAATCTTCAGATGAACTGCTGTCTGTTATCGTTGCTGGTGGAACTGGTGGTGGATTTGTTTCATCATGTGGTACTGGTTTCATTGCTGATTCGCAGTTTGGGTACGTGATCTTTGATTTGTTTTTCTTTGTGAAACCAGCAATCTTTGTCAAACAAAAATAACAATCATTGAAGTGATTTTTCGGCTCACGCCAAACCATGGGGACTGAGAACGGCATAGCTTTTCTTTTACCATTCATCCAAGCTATTAACATTGCATTGCACTGTGCACAGCAAATATGTGGTGCCCAGTCCCTCTGTTGGTCTCCTAACTTAGTCAAAATAACACTTGTAGGCAAGTTTAATCTTTGTTGTTATGTTTCTACGTTGTGGCTTAGGTGTATATTGTCCACAGACAAAACAGAAGTTGTCTGGGTGATTTACACAAGCACGTCTATTTGATGCCATTTTGAATTACCATACAATATCTGAAAAAACGTAGAAAGTAATTATTACGATGTGCAAAATAAAAAGAAATACACACCGTAGTACAAAACAAATGCTATAAAAACACACAAGTCACCACAACCTGTCACTTGCTCATCAGCAGAGAGCTTCAACAACCGTTCTGCTTGACTGACCGTTGGGCCGTTGCCCGTTACTATGCTCTTGACTCAGTGTTGCCAACTCGGGATAAATTTTATTTATCAAAATTGTTCGAATTTGTATATAGTTGGCAAAAAAAATTGCTTTAACCTTGAAAAGCAAGTTTCATATTACTGGCATTAAGCCGATTAAAACCAAAATCTGGACGTGGTAGAAAATTTTACTAAAAGTGATTTGCATTTTACACAAAATCTAGACGTGATAGAAAAAATCTAATTATAGATTTGAAATCAGCATACCGAAATTAGCTAGGAGCACCTATTTGGTCTTCTGTAACAAAATCTTTGTTGCCTAGTGTTATTCAACAAGGGTAGAGCCTCAAAAGTGTTGAATTAACAGGGTTCGAGTGTATTTAAATAATCAGCAGTTTAATTGACTTTGGCAAAATGTAATTGGCAGATTAATCACCTTCAGCAGAAATTGATAACACCAGTACACATTTGAAAACCTGTCGATCGATTTTTACAAACTAGTTGGTGATTCTATATAATTTGAGTGTGCTGATCTAAAAAATATAGTTAGTTTTTCCCTATCACGTATGGTTTTCTTACTACAGGGTGTGTCATAAATACCCCATTTATCCCCAAATGTGAACCATCTTATTGAGACCAACATTGGATTGCACATGCTAAACCATAAATTTTGTTGTTATAGATTACAGTAACGCTTACATAATAATGTAGGGTAAATATATATAACAACCAGTCCTGTTCCCAGCAAAATACTCTCTCCACTCCCATCAATGGGTGGTTAACATTTGGGGACAGATGAGGTATTACAATACCCCTTGTAGCACGAAATCTTTAGGTGATAGAGTAAAACCTAATTAAAGCAGAATTAAATAGCTCCTAGCTCTTGGACAAGCATATTGCTTGTTCATGAAAGAATAAAAAAATAACTGAAAGAAACAAAATATATTTACCTTCTTTACTTGCAAACATTTCAGGACTTATTCCAAAGACTTAAGACTACGAAGGTAGATCTGACTAATGATGACTAAACCGGTGCTTCTTTGATGTTTTCTTATGCTGTGCATTAGGCTGATCTCGTTGCAGATACCAGCAGTAATCCACCATCATATTTGTATGCCATCTTCCTTGATATCTTCTTTCCATGGTTTTGATATCCTGGTGAAATTGTTCCCCTTGCTCCTCACTGACATGAGATTTTTGGGAAAATGATCAAGATGCGAAAATAAGAAGTGAACTTTCAGGCTCATGTTGCAGCCTAAGGTGCAAAACTTTTTAAGCATATTTTCCACCAGTCTTTCATAATTTTGGCTTTTGTAGTTTCCCAAGAAGTTTTCAACAACAACTTTGAAACCAAGCCATGCTTCTTTTTCTTTATTGGTCATTGTGTTCAGGAAATGGTCGTCTGTCAATAACTTTCTAATCTGAGGACCTATAAAAACACCTTCCTTTATTTTCTCGTAGCTAATCTTTGGATATTTTGAACAAATGTACTTGAAACACTCACCTTCTCTATTCAATGCTTTGACATACTGCTTCATCAAGCCTAACTTAATGTGCAAGGGTGGTAGGAGAATTTTATTTGGTTCAACTAGATGTTCATGTAAAATGTTCTTTGATCCTGGGGTAAGATTCTCTCTAGGAGGCCAAGTTTTCCTCTTCCAGTGCTGGTCACGTGCTCGACTATCCCATTCGCAGATGAAACATGGCATCTTAGTGTATCCTGATTGCTGCCCAAGTAACATGCAAAAGACTTTGAGATCCCCACACAATATCCATCTGTGATTTTGATACTGAATTTTTTCCAGAAGCAGTTTCATGTTATCATAGGTCTCTCTTAAATGAGTAGAATGGGCCACTGGGATTGATGCATATTTGTTACCATTGTGCAGTAACACTCCTTTTAGACTGGTTTTAGAGGAATCTATAAACAACCTCCAGTCACTGGTTTGGTATTCGATGCCTAGCTTGCACACTAATCCTGTGATGTCCTTGCAAAATACCAAGGGACCATCTTCTTCGAAAAGAGGCACGAAGTCTTTCTCACGATTTCTGTACCAAGCGAAGTATGTGTCGGATGCCAATAAATTGTTCTCCTGCAATCTAGACCCCAAAGGTTCTGCAGAGTCCTTAGGCAGATTCAATTCTTTGACTAAGTCATTTAGTTCGGCTTGGGTTAATGGTTTAGGATCTCAGTCAGCTGTTGGCTGTTCATAAACATCATCATTGTCTGGATTTGGAGCTGAATCAGAATCTGAATTGTATTGATCCAGACTCCCGGGTGGGTGGGGAATAGGAACTTCTGGACCATGGGGTACCGGCCTTATTGCAGATGGAAGACTTGGGTATTGAAGGCTCTCTTTATTCTTTGCATTATAACCTTTAACATTGCAAGAACAGAAGTAGCAGTCATCAGTATGGTTTCTAGGCTCGCGCCATACCATAGGGATCCCAAATGGCAAACTTTTCTTTTTACCTTTGCTCCAATTCTTTAGTGCCGCAACACACGTAAGACAAACCTTGTGTGGAGCCCAACTTTTGCCTTGATCTCCTAATTTAATTCCAAAATAAGCATGATAAGCTCTCTTAATGAAGGTCGTTACATTTGTCCTTTGTTTTACAACATACCAACCACAAATATAACAAAATATGTCTAGACTATGGGTACATCCTCTAGAAGCCATTATTAAAATTTTAAAGACGTAATGTTAGAATTATCTATCTGAAAAATATGAAAAAACGAAATTAATTAGAGATAAAAAAGGTAAAAAAATTACAAAACACCCCAAAATTGTTTTGCTAATAACTTTAAAACTGTGGGTGATAGAAAAAAACTGGTAGCATTTTTGAATTCAGCGCAGCGAACTGCTTCAGAATCACAACTCAAAATAAAGAAATCGATTTTCATGCAGACTGGTGTAATCTGTTCACCCCTAGTCTGTTCCAACTCAGACATTAAAAGTTCTGTGATTTATCAATTTGTTATGGAAGGTAATTTGAAGATGCTGAACTCAGAGAAACAGGTCTATCACCCTTATATTTTTGTGTTAGGTCTACCATTACCCAACTGTTTCCTTGTAGCTTTTGCTTTGCCACAATAAACTATGTATATATTGTAAGTCTCAACTGTTGTGTGTTGATGGGTGAAATCTTCCTCTTCACTGAAGTTAAATTATAATACTGATGTAAATATCTTGTCTATTCTATCCAAGGTATGGTATGGTATAGTATTGTAAGGCACATAGCTTGTATGAGTAGGTTAATATTTTAATTGCACATTGTTTGACTGGTCACTGCTTTTCAGGGAAAGAATTTGGAGCAGACAGATACTTTTCATGGAAAACTGAGTCCAGGAGATACAATATATTTTGACTGTCACGTTTATGATAGGGTAAGAGTGAAATGGATTCAGGCTGGCTCATTAATTAAAGGTAGTGTAGTATGATAAGTTATTTAAAAATTTGGTAATAGTAAATATGATTATTATTTTAGTTTGCAAATGTTTTAACTTGATTTAAATAGAGCACTTAGGCTGCTTTAATTTGGTTGTTAACTATCTTAATTTATTTAGGTTATTGATAGTGATGCACTGATTAATCTGCGTCGGCATCGGCTATATCGGCCAACTTTTTGCCATTGGCATCGGCACTTGCATCTGACCATTTGTATATTTTGTTTGTGTCCCTCTGCAAGGCCTCCACTTCAT
The DNA here is from genome assembly GCA_023014485.1 of Bathynomus jamesi. Taxonomy (NCBI): domain Eukaryota; kingdom Metazoa; phylum Arthropoda; class Malacostraca; order Isopoda; family Cirolanidae; genus Bathynomus; species Bathynomus jamesi. Next base: position 504,631 of record JAJOZX010002929.1, read on the forward strand.
TTGCATCACTGATTTTTCTGCTGATCTTTGTATCATCTGCAAAGGATGTTACTATACTGTTGCTGTTTACTTCACTGTCTGTCTGTCTGTTAGCATGATAATGATTATTATTATTTAATATTTTTATAAGCATCATTAATATAAGACAGACAAGTTCCTAGTAACTATTGATTTAATTATGTATTTATCACTAGCCCATATAAGTGTGTTTATTGCATTATAATTATAAAACAATTAAAATAGCTATGTTTATTAGTGATGTACTGATTCCAAAATTTAGCTGATGCTGATTCTTTGCCTAGATTTAAAAAAAAATCAATTCCCTTCATGAATTTTCCTGATCTAATGTGAAAACTTAAAATTTTCATATCTTTAAATTTCAAATTTGCTTAAATGCTTTTCCTTAGCTCACTCCACAATATGCAGTACCAGAATCAGTTACTCATATACCATAGCTGAAGTGATGTTAATTACTTTATTACTCATTATTAAAATGATAAAATAATTTTATTTTAGTTTCATAAATTGAATACAAATATTTGAAGTAATTAGTTTTCCTTCTGTTGAAGATATTTTCTTCAACAATGTTAACAACAAAAAATTTTTTCATTAAAATTTGAATCCCCTGGTCGCCTATTTGAATAAAAATAAATGGATAGGCACTATACAATTTTGGTTTATGAAATTATTAAAATACTTAAAATAAATTCAACGTAAGATGGTTTAATATAAAAATTATGAAGTACAACTTAATGTAGAAATATTATTAATAAAGAGTAGGTGATTACAATAGTTTATAATATTTAGAGATTTAGCTAGTTAGAAAAAATGTAAATTTCTGGGTAGATTAACATATTAAGCTTTGCCTTTTTCATGAATGGAAAATGTATTTTATGCAGTTACACTTTGAAATGAGTATAATTGATCATAAATAGTGGTGGTTCGTATGTTCAATTTTCTATAAATATAGATTTTTTGTAATAAAAATTTAAAAATTTCAACTAGAATCTGTTAGAGTACGGTATTGACTAAATTTGGCCGATGCCCACCAGAGATGACCGATTCTGCCGATGCTGATTAATTGGTACACCACTAGTATTTATACATGCTGCTCTTTATTCCTGATAATTTTTTCTGTGACCAATGTAATGAGGCTTTCAAGCTGTTGAAGGCTGTAGGCTCTTTACTATGGTAAATCAGCAAGTTCTTTTTTTCTTGAGGATATGTCCAGCATATTTAAAGAATAAAGTTTTGGGATAGTTATTAAGTTTTCAACTAAATTTTGATAGAGTTTAACTTTGTTACCTAATAGGGAGTGGATGAAATAAAACAAATACAGGTATCTTCGCATAATGCAGTAGATGCATTCCTACAAGAGTCTGTATTTATCTCTAACAGTTCCTAATACAGTATGTACAAAATAATGTATGTACAGTAAAATATAAAAAAAATAGGTGCATGTGATGTTTAGTATTTGTGCCTGGAATCTGAAATTAATTTGTGGCTATTCGGAATAAGATAGTTACCATCACATCGTAAGACCAATAACTAAACAAAACATTAATAATGTACATACTGTACAGTATTACAGTAATAAAACTGTACAATATTACTATTAATATTATGAAAAAATAGTTTAAAAACCTTGCAATAATTTATACAGTACCGTACAGTTTAGTTACTGGACAGTAGATTTAAGAAATACACCACACACTCATATAAAATGTTAAAATACTCAACAAATTTTGTATACAAATACTTTGGTACAAAAGTTTGAAATATCCAACTAATTTCATACTGTCTGGTTAATTTGTATCTTCTGGATTATTTGACAAGGGTAGAGCCCCAAAAGTGTCGAATTAATGGGGTTCGAGTGTAAAATAAAATAATAAATAACACACCATTAGGGTCTCTTGGAGACACTCCATTGTTGCGTTCCGACCCATGACTCTGTGGCACTGGTGGGTTAGTGTATTTTTCCACTACTTCTGCATGCTCTGTTTGTCCTGCCCATCAGTGTCTGCAACCAGTTGACCAAAGGTCTTACGCGGGTAATAAGCCATGAGTTGCAGGATGGATGTGGTGTTTGGTAGAAGGAAACACTTCCACTGGGAAGTTGGTATGTTGAGACTTGAAGGGTAGTTGGGGGCATTTTCAATAATGAAACTGCGTTGTATGGGGCTGCATTAAGTGGGGGATACCTGTATATATATAAAAATGTGGGGAAAACCCTAAAGATTTAATTGTACTTTGTAAGCCAGTTAAAGAAAATGGGATGAAAAACAAGAGGGAGGTAGTGGGGAGGAGAGAACATGAATATCTAGGGCTATATTAATTAGGCTTAACTATTATGCATAAGTTTAAGAAAAGTGAATTCCTCATCCTTCTTTACAAGAATATCAGTTTGCAAGTTTTTTAAGAGTGTCTCACTCTCCAGTAGGTCTAATGGATAATTCATTTATGTAAATTTGAACTAGTGTGTTCTGTAAATAAAGTTAGTAGTAGTTTCTGGTTTTGAAAAATAGATCAAAATCAAAAGCCTAAAAGCATGATACATCCTTCTGATCAAATTCCCTAAAATTGAGGAGCTGAGCTATCAAATTTTACTCGGAGTGAAATGTTTTTGCGTGTTATGTACAAATAAGTGAAAAACAAAATACATCAAACCTCACCCGCAAATGTGTTTCATTTGGAGTAACATTAGTTTGCTCAGCTTGTGGATTTTCGGGAATTTTATCAGGAGCATTAAAATTTGTTTTCAGTTAATGATACAACACATTTATGTTTCAGCATACTTGGCCAGCTTGGGTTCCATTGTAGTATCATATTATTTCAGGAGAAAAAAAATTATGCCACTTTACATCAGTGAAATGAGCAAAGGGCATAAATTATTGGCTCCTGTGGATTATTGAACCTATATTTGCTTAAATTCACTAATATAAATTATTTAGAGTAGAGTTATTAGAACTTTGGCAGCACAAAGCTATGATAAACTAGGCTGTTGAGTTAACTATACACTTTTAAATATTGGAGGAAGAACAGGCTGTTGTACATAAAAAGTTAAAAAGTGTTTTCATCACTATTTTAGTTTGAAACGTTCCTTAAAAGTGTTGAGGAAGGTAACTATGCAGTGACAGGTAGAGGTGGCCAAATGAATATACAGGGTGTTTCACAACTGATCTGCCATACTTTCGGGGGTGATATCGAGTAAAAAGTTAATACAACATAGGTGCTATTTCCAACCATTGCGGAGCTACAGACGTTTTAAGATGTACAAACAACAAATCCCTACTTGTGTGTAATTCGATAGATGACAGCACTAGTGGTAGTTTCAGTTAATGAAGTTACCACTACTTATCCTCAGTTGGTTCTGATCTGTGGTACAAGACTCTGTGTTGTGCTAAGGTGAACAATCAAAATGAATCAACAGTTCACACCAGCTGAATACGCTGATATTCATTTCATTTATGGATTCTGTGATGATAACAGCAGAGTGGCAGTTGAAGAATATCAAAAACATTTTCCGAACTGCTGAAGACTGAACAGGCAAGTGTTTAGTGACACACACCAGAGATTAAGGGAAATGGACAATTGTTCCACGTAACCAAGAACATGTAGCGTGATGGCCTGTTGCTGTGGAGGATTGCCAAATTCTTAATTGCATACTATTTAGTGATGAAGCACAATTCATTGGGGATGGAATTAACAATAGACGAAATTTCCACTTGTGGTCTGCTGATAATTCCCACAGTATCATTGAAGGAAACTTTCAACATTGATCCTCGGTGAATGTTTGGTGTGGTGTAATTGGAGATCAGCTGATTGGACCATTCATTTCGGAACAGCAATTAACTGCTGATATTTATCTGAACTTCCTGATGAATGAATTGCCACTTTTGATGAAGGACATACCCTTGGAGACAAGGTGCAAGATGTTCTTTCAGCATGATGGGGCACCACCACATTTTGGTCATCATGTTACGGATTACTTGAATCAGCAGTACAGGAATTGTTGGATTGGTCATACTGGTCCAATATCGTGGCCCCCTGAGGTCTCTGGACCTAACCCCGTTAGATTTCTTTTTATGGGACCTTATGAAAGAGATACTCTACAAGACCAAAGTACAAATGAGAGAGGAACTCTTGCATTGGATTATGGATGCTGCTGCTTACATACAAGAACACCCTGAAATGATTCAATGGGCAATGGACTCTTGTTTGGAACGAGCAAGGCTGTGCATTGAAAACCAAGGTGGGCATTTTGAACATTCATAAGGTGTATCTCATAAAATGTAGCAATAAATAGCTACATCAGATTAATACTCATTTAATTTTTCCATGCACCTTGAAATGTTTGTAGCTCCGTTATGGTTGGAAATAGCACCGATGTTGTATTAACTTCTTTACTCAATATCACCCCCCAAAGTATGGCAGACTGATTGTGAAACACCCTGTATAATGTGTGTACATACATAATAAATATTTCATGCCTGAGCAATCTTGTGATATTCATGATTACATTGCACTTTGAAAAGTAGGCATATTTCACACACTAATTATAAAAATGGTCATTTTAATTTTAGAGAGAAACAAGAAAAATTTTAAATGCAAAAAACTTCTTTTTTCTATGTGAAGGTCAAAATATGAAAATAAAAACCCACTCTAATAGACAGAGTTTATTTCCACGACAGTTTCGACGCCCACTGGCATCCTCCTCGGGTGGATACAGAAACACGAATGAACCAAAACAAGAGGGAAAACAGTCCAGGGACTGACCGTTAAGAAATTCGCACCTAGGTTAGATCCCATTCTCCCGACACCGGAAGGGCATTTTCATTAAGTACATTTGCGCAAATTTAAAACTATCTTCCTGTTCTAAACATACAGATTCTATTATATTTTTTACATAATTATTGAATTTATTATTAATTTTATTACATTTAATATTGCATAATTATTTATTACAGAAATTATAAATTTATTATTACATTGGTTATTACATTATTGTTTATTATACAGAACTTATAAACCGAAAAACGAATGAAAAAAGCCGATTAGGAAACAATCCAGAGAAATTCGCACCTAGGTTAGATACCATTCTCCCGACACTGGAAGGGCATTTTATTTCAGGGTCCGCTTATAAGTACATTCCCACAAATTAAAACTATCTTCTTGTTCTATACATACAGATTCTAATATTTTGACATAATTACTGCATTTATTATTACATTTACATTTTTTAACATTTATTATTATTACCTTTACCCTAATTATTAAATTTATAATATTACCTTTATTATTACATCTGTTGCATTTATATTTATTTCCATATTTATTACTTCCATTATTACATTTACTAAAGGCGAGTAAGGAAACATTCCAATCCAGAGACATTTAAGAAATTCACACTTAGGTTCGAACACGTTCCCACGACTCCGTAAGGGATTTTTTGACCAAGAATCTCATTAAAGGGTCTAACTTATAAGTACCTTCACCCAAATTAAAATTATCTACTTTTTCTATACACACAGATTCTATTATTTTTCTTTTGACATAATTATTACATTTATAAAGTACCTTACTTGATTCCCAATCTATAGCATGATTATTTTGGCTGGCGTGATAAAAAATGGCATTATTAGTATTACAACTTCTGAAGGCATATTTGTGTTCCTTAATACGGGTTTCAATATTTCTTCCAGTTTCTCCCACGTATACTAAATCACAACTTTTACAGGGAATGCTGTAGGCACAGGCTTGTTCCTCTTTTGCCACGTTATTCCTAACCAATTTACTTTTCACGGTAGACGAATATTTGAACGCCAAAGCAAACTTAAAATCTTTCGTCAACGGTTTTACTCTTTCTAAGCCGGCAATGTAAGGCAAACTCACATATTGTTTTTGGTTAACTGAAGGTTCCCAAGGGGCATAAAAAGATTTTCTGGCTTTAAAATACGCCTTTCTGATAAACCACTCAGGATATTTTAAATCCTTAAAAATTTTCCAAATCTTTGAATTTTCCAGGTCCAGCAAATGTGGGCTACAAATCCTGAGTGCTCTTAGAAACATGGAAGAAATAATTGAGCTTTTAACCCCTTCATCATGATATGAAAAATAATGAATGTACGAATTACAATGAGTAGGTTTTCTATAAACCGTGAAATTGGGCTTTCCGCTTTTGTTAATGACCAAAACATCTAGAAAAGGTAATTGTTTGTCGTTCTTCCATTCATATTTAAATTTAATAGAGGGAACAAGATTATTTAATGACTGAAAGAAAGTGTCAAAGTTGTTCCAGTGGTCAGGCCAAAATGAGAAAATATCATCTACATAACGAAACCAAATTAGATTCCTGGGACATATTGTTTGCAACAATTCCGACTCATAGTATTCCATGTATAATGTACTAAGTATTGGGGATAAAGGAGACCCCATTCCCATACCAAAACATTGCAAATAAAATTCTTCACCGAAGGAGAAGGCATTATTGGTGACACAGAGTTTTATCAGTTCTAAAAATACAGATGTGGGCATCCCTTACGGAGTCGTGGGAACGTGTTCGAACCTAAGTGTGAATTTCTTAAATGTCTCTGGATTGGAATGTTTCCTTACTCGCCTTTAGTAAATGTAATAATGGAAGTAATAAATATGGAAATAAATATAAATGCAACAGATGTAATAATAAAGGTAATATTATAAATTTAATAATTAGGGTAAAGGTAATAATAATAAATGTTAAAAAATGTAAATGTAATAATAAATGCAGTAATTATGTCAAAATATTAGAATCTGTATGTATAGAACAAGAAGATAGTTTTAATTTGTGGGAATGTACTTATAAGCGGACCCTGTAATAAAATGCCCTTCCAGTGTCGGGAGAACGGTATCTAACCTAGGTGCGAATTTCTCTGGATTGTTTCCTAATCGGCTTTTTTCATTCGTTTTTCGGTTTATAAGTTCTGTATAATAAACAATAATGTAATAACCAATGTAATAATAAATTTATAATTTCTGTAATAAATAATTATGCAATATTAAATGTAATAAAATTAATAATAAATTCAATAATTATGTAAAAAAATAATAGAATCTGTATGTTTAGAACAGGAAGATAGTTTTAAATTTGCGCGAATGTACTTAATAAAAATGCCCTTCCGGTGTCGGGAGAATGGGATCTAACCTAGGTGTGAATTTCTTAACGGTCGGTCCCTGGACTGTTTTCCCTCTTGTTTTGGTTCATTCGTGTTTCTGTATCCACCCGAGGAGGATGCCAGTGGGCGTCGAAACTGTCGTGGAAATAAACTCTGTCAATTAGAGTGGGTTTTTATTTTCATAAAGAAAAATTTTAGTTCCCAATTAAAAGTTCTAAAAACTATAAATAGAAACCGCATTTCTAAATATTTTGTCTCCATAACAACTTTTATGTAAGAAGCAGGGAGAAGCCAACTAATCTTCTGCTCTGAAGCCAAGGCTAGGTCCCCATATAGTGAACAGAATAATTTATACTTTCTAAAGACTGGAATGCCTTTCCTCATTTCAACTTGCTTCTACTCATTAAATATTGTGTTGTTACAATTTTGTTACAGGAGTCAAAGGATAATTGTGGATGGTATGCTCCAAAGGCATGGAAGGAAGCACCTGGGGAAGCTCCCCCCTCCACAGCTCCCAGAGTTATGAATCAGACAGGATATATATTTGAATTAGACCCTGGAAAAGGAGTCATTCAGTTTGACCTCAATGATCAGGTACTGTAAGTTCAAGTTAAATTTTCCAGTAAAACAAAATGCTTACTTAATAGCATGAAAATTTAATGACATTTGTAACATTTATTTGGAGCAAATGTTTCAGAAAGTATCTTTCATCAGTGCTTAAAATACAATATGTAGTAATGAAAAGGTGATTTCAGGATTCCAAATAATATTTTTAGGTTACCTCGACCATAAAGAGTGTGCCAAGTGCTCTCACTTCTTTCATTGTATACTCCTTAAGTGTGTTCACTGCTCAGCAGAATACATAAGCAGCTCTAGCTACAAACTCCAACTATGAACTGATAAACATTCAAGGCATTTCCACCAGAATTTCCCAATTGCTTAACAAACCTTCCAATTCAATAATTAGAGACCACTGCATTTCCATTGACCACCCACTTAACCCATCCTCTTTTAAAGGTAATGTACACAGTTCACAACAATTGTCTAAGAGATCTCCAGATACGTAATTTAATTTCTGCACATCCACACTGTAGCTGGTTTGCTAGTGTGGAATTATTCCACACTAGTAAAGCAGCCCTAAATGAGTATTACTTCCTTTTATTTATCCATGGTAAAGTGAAACTGCTCCCTCATAGATCTCATAACAGCAGTGTAGCTCTTTTAGTGTTACCAACAATCTTTACAAGTTTCAGGACTTAGTCATTGATGTTCAAATCTGCGAAGTTAAGTAAAATTGGGTCTGATAGTAGTGAGATGGGGGACTGTCCTCTGCATCCCACATAAATCTATAAGTTTCCTCCGCCATACAAGTATAACCTTAGATGTTGCGATGGAGGTTAAACAATCGCATATAACCCACAAACAAATCCAGTAAGTGTTTAAATCGATAAATAACTTTTCAATGAAGCTATGACTAGTTCTTATCCAATATGATAATTCCTATGAAGTTATACTTATTAATTTATAATTATTTCAGTTGCTCTTTAATTACTTAATCATATTTGTAAATGTTTTCCATGTAGTGTTTAATTTACCCAAAACCTAAGAGTATTATTTGGAATTGTGAAGCCTTATTTTTAAATGTTGTACATTGTATTTTAGGCACTGATGATGATTGTGGAATATTTTCCGAAATGTTTGCACTAAATAAATGTTATAAATGTTTTGAGTTCTCATCTTTTTCCCACACAAGTTGCATTTTTCACCAAAGACCCTGAATGAGAAATGTTTATTTCCAGTCCTGTTGTATGATTATTATTTATGATGATAAATTCACAACTTCATTTTCTAGAATGTATTTCCCTTCAAATTTAAGCTTTAGTATTATATGCATCATTAAAAGTCACTGGAGTTTAACAATGAAAACTGTTCGCGTTTGCTGTTTGTTAATTTGTTTTTATTAGCTGTCCAAAGGTCGAAACAAAGTATGTGTGAAGTTAGATTTTATGATGGAGTTGTCATAAACTTTTCCCAAGTAAAATTTATTAAATATTTCAGCTACCATTTTAGTTTTTTTCGTTATTTTGTTGGTTTTAAAGAAAGGTTATAAAGTATGTAGTTACTGTGCAGATTATTTAAAAAATTGAAGACTACTTATTTTTGCAGTTTGCAGAAGGGTTCTTTTTTCTTCTTCAGTATTGATGGGCAAGAGTAAAGTATATTGAAATATTAACCTATAATTCTGAGTTTTACAGTTTAAGAAAGTGTTTTTAACATGGAATGTGATGTTTCACTAAGTTTTTCATCTCACAATCATAGACTTAGCTCTGTCTCTTATAAACTACAGAAAGATCTTAATAGATTAATTACCTCTGCTAGTAAATGGCATATAGATATAGAATTCAATGCTCAAATGTGAAAGTCCTCTATTTTCGCAGAAATAATGAAACCTTCACTTATGAGATACAGGGAAACTGGTTAGAGGATTATAGTCAGTAGTGATCTAAAGTTTTCTAAGTGCTTAGAGGCTAGAAATAAGGCAAGTAAAATACTAGGTATTATTAAGAGGAATGTTAGTTACAAGAATAAGGAAGTCATCTGTACAATGTACATTGTATAATTCTTATGTTAAGCCTCACTTAAAACTGCATTCAAGCTTGGCCACATTAAATAGGCAAAATATAGATATGCTTGAAGGTGTGCAGTGTAGGGCAACCAAACTTATTCCTAGCTTAAGAAGGTTGGACAGTGAAAGATTAAAGGCATTGGGCATGTTTAGTTTTGAGAGGCATTGTTTGAGGAGAGAGATGATACAGATGTTCAAAATGTTTTCAGGGTTGGATAATTTAGATGAAGGTAACGTTTTCTTATTAGCGTGTGACAGAAGAATGCAATGGCATAATAAGGAAATTAGACTGGATCTACAAAACTACTTTTTTATTCATAGTGTAGTAGATTTTGGAGTGATTTGCCATAAGATGCTGTAAATAGTAACTCCTTAGTTAGCTTTAAGAAAAAATTTAACAATTTCATGAATGAAGAAATTGGTAAATTTAAACTCAAATTTAAACTTTATTCAGAAAAGAATACAAATGACAGAGTTTTAAAATTTTTAGATATTTGTAATGACATTAATACTCATATATTCACAGTACTCTCATCTGAATTTGCCCTTGGAAGCATGGAGGCTTTGTAGGCAAAAATTAATGGCATTTAGCTCATTTATTACAGAAAAATAATAAAAGTGGCAAGTAATAGTAATAGAGACAACAAAAAATAATAATAATAGTAGCAATAATAATAATAATAATAAATACAATATAAAGTTGCAAAATGTTACACGATTTCAAATTAAATGATTTATTGTATATTTAGTAGAAAATATTGCATAAAAGTGAAGATGGCAAATAATAGTAATAGTGACCACAAAAAATAATAATGGCAGTAATAATAGTAAATATTGAATAACATTTATTGATAAAATAAATACTGTACAGTACTCTTTGAATGGGTGATGAAAAAAAACTGATGATGTATGTCGATTTTTGTTGATAACTTTGAATTTATTGACAGCAACATTGAATTTGTATAAGTCATTTAGTTTTAAAATATTTCTCTCTCTAAAATTGGGGAAGTTTGACTTTGTTGTCATTATTTGAGAGAGTTCAGACATTTTTTATGAATTGCTTCCAAAGGATGTTTTATATATTTCTTTGAACTACCTTGTGTTGTAATGCAATATAATAAATGTGGGTGGATGAAGGAATAATATAAGGTAAGGACTGCATTTTGAGGAAGAATCTTTTTTAGTTTAAATAATATAAAAAGAAATCTTGATGATTTGTATTTGATATTTGTACATGACTTTTGGAATTTAGTTTTTCGTCTAAATTAATGCCAAGCATTTGAACCTCACAATAATGTATATTTTAGCTCAAGTAATGTAGACTACTACAGCAGCTTTGTAAATAGTTATGGATAAGTAGCTGACTTAATATTAAAATTTTGCAAGTTTTATAATAAAATACTCGTATAGCTTTAGATCATTTATCTGACCTGGATGAATTTGATAGGCTGAACGCAGGGTTGCCAGGTGTTCGAAAGCATTTTTAGCCACATGAGAGAACCAAATTAGCCAAAATTAGCTAGTCCTCTATATCAATCTATAAACTATATAAATATATATATATATATATGCAAAATGTGAATTTTTTTCTTTAAATCGATTGCATAATGTATACTTACTTTTAAATGATAAAATAAAAATAAGAAATATAAAATGAGTAAATAATTGAAGACTTACCTTCTAATAAATATTGATGACATCCTTATAATGCTAAATACTTTTATTAAAAATTGGTAGAGACGTGCACACTCAACCAGTTTCTATGATAAACTAAATGGCATTTGGTATGGGCAGGCGGCAGAATCTACATGTCTTAAACATGTTCAGACAGTTCAGTTACGTAACATGCGCAGAATCTACTGACCATCATACACAGATTGCGCTTGTCAAAAAACGTTCAGTTACGTTCTCAAAGGTATATTGCATCATAGTGTATATAAATATAGTGTTCATAATGGAAAATATTGGGTGTGCAACCGACCTGGCACGCATTCTGAATTTTGAACAGAAAATTCCGAATAAAAAAGTTGCGTATTGTAGCCCCCAAAATTATTCAAGTAGCCCAAAAAGTAGCGGATAGCCCAAATCTTAAAACTAGTAGCGTGCAGCCCTAAAAAGTAACGTAATCCGCTACTTGTAGCCCAATCTGGCACCACTGTTTGGTAACTTTTAAGTTGCCAGTTGCCAAGTGCTAGAGATGACTAGAGGCGGCCCGAGGACCTGAATTTTTTAAACCAAATCTGGTTTGAAAAAGACTAAAAAGACAACACTGATAGCAAACATTGAATACATTATTTTCTGAAAAGCGTAGACAAATTAATTTTTTATAAGCTAAAAATTTATATGGTAAATAAACTGAAATTAGCCAAAAGTAGCCCAAAAAACGAGTGGCTAGTCCTTATAATTTTTTTTAGCCAGCCACATCTGAAATTAGCCCAAATGGCTAATTTTAGCCACACCTGGCAACCCTGGGCCCGAAGTAGCTACATATTCTTCAAATGTAATGTGATGTGAATGTATTTTTTAATTTGAGTTAACCCGTTAAGCGTCACTGTTTACACTTTTAATACCCACCGATAGACAATATAACTCGTCGATAACGGTTAAGACGTTTGAAGAAATATTAATGCTTGGGGTTGTTCAACATCCTTAATATCAAAGGTCATGCGATGGAGGGACTCTGCAGCTTTGCGTGGAATCCGAATCACATAGGATCACTCCATCTGAAGGCAGAGAACGGTCCCCCATCCAACTATGAAATAGATACAACGTCGTTTCAAAGTTGAAATCGAAGGCAAAATTCAGATTAAAAATCAAAGCTAAAGTGAAAATTTGAAGGCGGTTATAATTCAGTTGAGATTGTGAAGTTAAAATTAAGTTCAAACGCAGTCTTTTCACCCATTTAAACGGACTTCTAATTATTGTATCGACAATTACTTGTGTTGAGAGAAATATAAATTTTTTAACCAGAGGTGGGGAGTCGGAGTCGGGAGTCGGGGCTTTTTTGAAGAGTCGGGAGTCGGAGTCGGGAGTCGGTAAAAACGACCGACTCCCGACTCTTTGATTCAATTTCTCTATGCCAACAATTTACCAGAATACTACTATGCCCTAAATAAATATCTTCCTGAACTAATTCTAGATTCACATTTCCACATTTGATTTATTGTTCTGGTAAATCTTAGCAAATGAATTTCATATTTCTATTTTAGGATACTAGGTACCATATAAAAATTAGCAATATATTAATTATTAATTTAATTAGCCCCTATTAGTAATGAGTCGTGGGCCTAGTAGAAAATCAGCAGTCTTTCAATATTTTAAGCTAAATGAGGATGAAAGTATTTTTATTTGTCAAGTAGAAAAGGATGGTAAAGAGTGTAATGCAAAAATTAGTGCTTACACTGGGAAACATGCTAATGCTCCAACTAGAGCCTCAAACTTGAAACGCCATCTACGAAACAAACATCCCAATATTTATAAGGTTGTAGATCAGCATGATAAGGAAAGAGTCGGGAGTCGGAGTCGGTTTTTAAAAATACCGACTCAGGAGTCGGGAGTCGGTTGTTTTTGGCCGACTCCCCATCCCTGTTTTTAACACATTTCAGAATTTGTTTATATCTTATTTAGGCTTTTAAGTTTTCGTAATTAATTTGTCAATAATTATTTAAACTCGCACCAGATAATTTTCATTTAACTATTTGTGTAATTAAGTAGGATTAGAGTAGCACCGGTAATCACTGGTATACAGGGTGTACATAAAGTCAGGATCTATTTTTGTGAAGCACTTGGAAATTATATGGAATTCAATCATAAAATGATAAAGTGGTAACATTTATTAAATAATTAAGAGTAGGATTCGACGTGACGCCCATCAGTATCCCTGCACAGCTCAAATCGTTCCGCAGCATTTCTAAACACATTCTGGAGCATTTGCGGGGTTATGTTATCTGCAGCAGTTCGTATACGTGTACGTAAGTTTTCAAGACTCGTAATCTTCGTCTGATAGACGTGCGATTTGATAAAGCCCCATGCAAAGAAATCTAAAGGGGTTAAATCTGGTGATCTCGCTGGCCAAGGTCCGTTGCTTCCGCGTCCGATCCAGCGATTTGGAAAACGTCCATTTAGATAATCCTGAACAATTTTGGCATAGTGACAAGGAGCACCATCATGTTGATAGACGACGGTACTAACAATCCTATCCCCGTCGTCTATCAACATGATGGTGCTCCTTGTCACTATGCCAAAATTGTTCAGGATTATCTAAATGGACGTTTTCCAAATCGCTGGATCGGACGCGGAAGCAACAGACCTTGGCCAGCGAGATCACCAGATTTAACCCCTTTAGATTTCTTTGCATGGGGCTTTATCAAATCGCACGTCTATCAGACGAAGATTACGAGTCTTGAAAACTTACGTACACGTATACGAACTGCTGCAGATAACATAACCCCGCAAATGCTCCAGAATGTGTTTAGAAATGCTGCGGAACGATTTGAGCTGTGCAGGGATACTGATGGGCGTCACGTCGAATCCTACTCTTAATTATTTAATAAATGTTACCACTTTATCATTTTATGATTGAATTCCATATAATTTCCAAGTGCTTCACAAAAATAGATCCTGACTTTATGTACACCCTGTATATAAAATTGTATAACCGAGTACGGTAGCTAAGTGCAAGATATGAGAACCGTTCGTCATTGGTGAATAAAAATATTGTTTGTCAAAGATGAGTAATAACCCGTTCATTGCAGGAGCAACGTGTCCTCTTTCTAAGATCGAAATTCTACCACTTCGGGAAGCGTCCTGGAAACAAGCACACACTATCGGAATTCCTTAGCGAGAATGATCCCGTGCAATTGGATGCCGAGATGTGCGAGGCAACATCCGAAAACAAAATGTGTCACTGGTTCGCATCATTGGTCTGGAAGGGGAAAAAACCTACTGGTAGGCTAGGTGACGTCCATTTGAAGGTTGTTGTTTTTATATTGAAACTCTGAACTCTGTTCAGTTAATATTCTCTTTTAAGTGAACATTGGATATGATGGTAATTTTTATATTTTCCCTTTTTTTTTATGCAGGAAGGAGGGGCTAAGGGCGAACACCTGCAAAAACGCCCCTACCCCATAAAGGAAGAAGAGAGCCGAAATCATGGCCCAGAGTTTTCGAGATATCTGGACACTGTGTTTGAAAAATTGGAGGTCATAGACATGGGGAAAGATGGACTGAGGAAGATTGTTCCAGAGTTGACCAGTTGAGTAGATGAAAGATGGAGAATACCGATTCACCCGTACATTAGAGAGTTGGGCAGAAAAGGAATGAGAATGTGTCGAAAGTCTGGTACTGTATTGCATGCGGGTAAAGAGTTCAGAAGGGCAGTGTCTGTTATAATAGCGATAGTAAAGAGAGATTGAGGCAACATTGCGGCGAGGGGATTGAAGACAGTCAGTAAGAGGCGGAGAATTATGAGATGAAAAGCCTTTGATTCCACTCAATCAAGTAGGGCTGCCCCTTTGCTTTGTCCGGAGCTATGGGGGCGAGTTCCTCTATAGCCAATGTGGAATGCATCTTCCTCTGAAGTAAGAGCTCTCTCTGACTTCGTGGACCATTGGACCCGTTTGGGAACCCAGCTGATCACCTGCTTGTGTTTCTTTGTCTCTTTCTACCCCCCCCCCCTTCCCCCTTTTTTTCCTCGTATTTGGCTTTGTTTTGGACCTTGATTTGGAACCCTGGGTAAGGGAGGTGGTTATCCTTCACCCTTGTCGCCCTTAAACCAAACCCAAGCCCTGTCTCTGCCATTTCTCACCGTGCATAGGATGAATGGCTGCCTTTTAGGCACGGGGACTGGGTATGGGTGTATTTCCCATGCGTGACGTCTATTGGCGGTGGAACTGAGTGTGCCCACGATTCGCCTTTCCCTTGTTGGAGTTTGTAGTGGCTGGATGCGCTCGGGGGATGGTTTCCTTTTTTTGCTATGGCTTCTCGCCTTACGACCAATGCATCTAATTCTTGGACTACGGTTTTCGATACTCCTCTCTCTTCTTCTCTACCCCTTGTTTCTTCGGGGGATGGTCCTTTCCAGGCTACTTCCCCTTCGATCTCTTTGTCGGTATCTTCCACTAAGGTGGTTGATTCCCGCCTTCGTATGTCCACTATTGCTACTTTGAGGTACCAATGGCAACGGGTGCCAGGGAAAATTTTCTATGCACTCAAATAGTGTGCAAGATTTGGTCTAACCTTTTCTTGAACTGATCCACAGAGGAACTGTTCACAAGTTCTGAAGGTAACCTGTTCCACGTGTCATAGATCTTATACGTAAAGTAATTCCCACACACACTAGTCCTAAACCGTTTCAAATCCAACTTCCAACCATTGTTGCGAGTTGGGTTATCATTTAAACTAAACATGCTTCTAAAATCGACATCGTTGAACCCGCGTAAGAGCTTGAAAACTTCGATCAGTTGACCGCGCAGCCTCCGAGTTTCAAGCGAAAACAAGTTCAGGGCGCGTAACCGTCGATTGTAGCCCATATGCCTAACGGAAGGGATTAACTTTGTGGCCCTCGCCTGCACTCGCTCCAGCCTCTCAATATCTTTCCTGAGGGTGGGCGACCAGAACTGCACAGTATATTCCAGGTGCGGCCGAACAAGGGAATTGCACAGAGAGAGCACAATCTCCTTGTTCCGAAACTGAAATTGCCTCCTGATATAACTCAACAGCTTCTGGGCTTTCTTTTCCACCTCTACGCACTGTTTCGTAAACTTAAGGTCGCTGCTAATTAGCACACCCAAGTCCTTTTCCAAATCAGTCGCCTCGATATTACTCCCCAACATCGACTAGTCCGACTTGGGATTGGCATAGCCAATGTGCATCACTTTGTATTTACCCAAGTTAAACGGCATTTGCCATTTTTCGGACCACTCTCCTATCCTACCTAGGTCCGCAAGCAGTTCCTCGATCGCTTCGGCCGTCCCAACATTGGCCCCAAGCTTGGTGTCATCAGCGAATTTGGCGATCCGACTGACGATGCCACCGTCTATATCATTTATGTAAATGATAAACAACAGTAGCCCCAAGACGGAACCCTGAGGAACCCCACTAGTGCCCGAGGCCCAACCCGAACTGGCCCCTTTAATTACAACCCTCTGCCGCCTTTTCTTCGGCCAGTTTTCAATCCACCTACCTACTTCCCTACCGATACCCAGGTCGCGCACTTTCGCCATTAGCCGGCGGTGAGGTACCTTATCAAAGGCTTTCTGAAAGTTGAGATAAAGTATATCAATCGCCCTACTCTTATCATACTCACCCAACATGACGTGGAAAAACTCGAGCAAGTTGGTGAGACACGATCTATGCCGTCTAAACCCATGTTGGGAGTCCCCAAGCAGCTTGTAGGAATCCAAATGGTCAACGATCCTATCCGCTGTTATCCCCTCTAATAATTTACCTACAACTGAAGTGAGACTAATGGGACGATAGTTCCCTGGACTTTCGTGATCCCCTTTCTTAAAGATAGGGGTCACGTTGGCTTCCCCCCAGTCACCAGGCACCTGGCCCATCTCCAACGATTTGTTGAAGACTGTAGCCAGGTGGGGAGCCACCTGGTCGCGCACCTCCCGCAACACTCTGGGGAGAAACTAGTCTGGCCCAGGAGCCTTAAACGCGCTCAGTTTGTCTATTTTATCGGCAACGACTGTCGCGGTACATCTAACACTATCCAGGCCAGCACCTTCGTGCCTCACGCCTGGCTCGGGGATAATGCGGCTGTCCTCCCTGGTGAACACTCCCGCAAAGTACTCATTAAGCACATTGGCGATGTCCGCGTCGGAGGTCCGCAGAACGCCGCTTCGGTCCTTTAATGGGCTTCTAATGGGCTTTCTACTATTAACATAACTGAAGAACCCCTTAGCGTTCCCCTTCCAGAGGCTTGCCACCCGTAGTTCTTCGTTACGTTTCGCTAGTCTAACCTTCGCCTTCACTTCCCTACACAGGCGGACATAAGCTTCAGTGTTCCCATGGGAACGATTGGCCTTCGCCCTCCCATACGCTACTTTCCTATTTCGGATAGCCGAAGCGATGTCACGATTGAACCACTTAGGCTGCGTTGAAGCAGGGGTGACCGGTTTTGAGGGTATGGCAGCAGACTGCAGCACCATAAACTCGTCCCGGAATGCACTCCACACTCGCTCAACATCGCCGCCGCCCTTTAACTCCATCCCACCTACGCTATCCCTGAGGCTAACAAAGTCCGCCCGTCGTAGATCGAGCTTACTGCCTCTCGAGTTACTACGCTTCACCCGAGGGACGCACACACGGAACCTAATCAGACCGTGATCACTCCCGCCCAACGATTCGTCAACGGTGAGGCCAGTGACGAGATTGTCTTCGGTCGTGAATACTAAGTCTAGAACGCTTTCGCCTCGTGTAGGCTCATTGACCCACTGAGTGAGGAAGTTCTCATCAGCAAAGTCAACTAGCCTCCTCCCTTCAGCATCAGCAGTCCTGTCTTCCCAGGAAGACGGAGAGATGCGGAGGTCTGTACACCAAGATTAACCTATAGCTCGTCCCTCCCACATTCAGATCGACGCCAAGCAGCTCCCGTTCCGACCGGAACTGGCAGTCAACCGGACTCAACGTGTCCCTGATATTAGTACCCCACCCCCCTCCCCACGGGTGCGGTCTTTGCGAAACATTCTATACCCGGGAATTTCGAACTCCCCAACGTAGTCCCTACGATCAGTATGAATCCAGGACTCGGTGATAGCAACGATATCCTGGTATTCTGATGCTAAGAGCGCCCGTAGCTCGCAAAACTTGTTCCTAATTGACCTAGCATTAAAGAGCATTGCACGGAGGGAGCCTTCCCTATTCAGACTGGCCCCTAGCACGACCCGTTTCCCGAACAGCCAGGGCTGTCAGGAGTTGAAGAGCCCCTCACTAACGAGGGGGCAACTTCCGCAGGAGCCTGAGCCCCCTCCAACGTAGAAGGAGGGTCACCCACCTGTACCTGGACGCACCCTTCAGTTGAAGGTACGTCCGCCACCGGCTCATCATCATCTCTCCCCGGTGGGGCCCCATCATCTCTCCCTGGACTCGACCTCACCATTCTGTATAAGTGCCGGTCGAGCAGCGCGCCTAGCACACCTTTACCCGTGTTATTGAGGTGGATACCATCCCTCTGGTAAAGGTCCCACCTACCCGAAAATGCGTCGAAGGGGTCAATAAACCTCACGCCCAGCGGGACGCACAAGTCTTGTACCCTCTCGTTGATGCCAATGACCTTACTGAGTGCGTGATCACTGGCATTCATTCGCGGTAAAATACCCATTAACATTTCCCTGTCTGTCTTCAGTTTTAGATCATCCGCAAGAGACATGATCTCGGTGATGATCCCCTCTGAAAGACCTACCCTACCGCCTTTGAGGAACAGGTCGTTGCCACCAGCGTGGACAACGATCGCAGTCCTCCGACTAGCCACGCGTACCTTACCTTCCTCCCATCCCGGTTTGCAGAAGCAAAGTACTTCTCCTGGCCCCTGATCTGCGAGTCTCCAATCAAAATGGTGTCTTCCTCCTTCGAGCACAGGAGACTAAAGCGGTTAGAGGTCCTGACAGGGGCAACTGGGGTCTCAGGCTTCGGCTTCGCAGCCTTCTTGCCCGAGACCTTTCGAAACCCGTCGCCACCTATACACACAGTTACACCACCCGACCCACCCCGACCGGTAGCTACATCCTTCGGTTGAGAGAGAGAGAGAGTTACAAGGAGTTACAAGGAGTTACAAGGAAAAGAAGTACCTCAAAAGGCCTTGCGGCCATACCGAGGAGGTACCAGTGGCAACGGGTGCCAGGGAAAATTTTGTACACACTCAAATAGTGTGCAAGATTTGGTCTAACCTTTTCTTGAACTGATCCACAGAGGAACTGTTCACAACTTCCGAAGGTAACCTGTTCCATGTGTCACAGATCTTATACGTAAAGTAATTCCCACACACACTAGTCCTAAACCGTTTCAAATCCAACTTCCAACCATTGTTGCGAGTTGGGTTATCATTTAAACTAAACATACTTCTAAAATCGACATCGTTGAACCCGCGTAAGAGCTTGAAAACCTCGATCAGTTGACCGCGCAGCCTCCGAGTTTCAAGCGAAAACAAGTTCAGGGCGCGTAACCGTCGATTGTAGCCCATATGCCTAACGGAAGGGATTAACTTTATGGCCCTCGCCTGCACTCGCTCCAGCCTCTCAATTTCTTTCCTGAGGGTGGGCGACCAGAACTGCACAGCATACTCCAGGTGCGGCCGAACAAGGGAATTGTACAGTGAGAGCACAATCTCCTTGTTCCGAAACTGAAATTGCCTCCTGATATAACCCAATAGTTTCTGGGCTTTCTTTTCCACCTCTACACACTGTTTCGTAAACTTAAGGTCGCTGCTAATTAGCACACCCAAGTCCTTTTCTAAATCAGTCACCTCGATATTACTACCCAACATCGAGTAGTCCGACTTGGGATTGGCGTAGCCAATGTGCATCACTTTGCATTTACCCAAGTTAAACGGCATTTGCCATTTTTCGGACCACTCCTATCCTACCTAGGTCTGCACGCAGTTCCTCGATCGCTTCGGGCGTCCCAACATTGGCCCCAAGCTTGGTGTCATCAGCGAATTTGGCGATCCGACTGACGATGCCACCGTCGATGCCACCGTCGATATCATTTATGTAAATGATAAACAACAGCGGCCCCAAAACGGAACCCTGAGGAACCCCACTAGTGACCGAGGCCCAACCCGAACTAGCCCCTTTAATTACCACCCTCTGCCGCCTATTCCTCAGCCAGTTTTCAATCCATCTACCTATTTCCCCACTGATACCCAGCGCGCGCACTTTCGCCATTAGCCGGCGGTGAGGTACCTTATCAAAGGCTTTCTGAAAGTCGAGATAAAGTATATCAATCGCCCTACTCTTATCGTACTCACTCAACATGACGTGGAAAAACTCGAGCAAGTTGGTGAGACACGACCTATGCCGTCTAAACCCATGTTGGGAGTCCCCAAGCAGCTTGTAGGAATCCAAATGGTCAACGATCCTATCAGCTATTATCCCTTCTAATAATTTACCTACAACTGAAGTGAGACTAATGGGACGATAGTTCCCTGGAGTTTCGTGATCCCCTTTCTTAAAGATAGGGGTCACGTTGGCTTCCCTCCAGGCACCTGGCCCATCTCCAACGATTTGTTGAAGACTGTAGCCAGGTGGGGAGCCACCTGGTCGCGCACTTCTCGCAACACTCTGGGGAGAAACTGGTCTGGCCCAGGAGCCTTAAACGCGCTCAGTTTGTCTATTCTATAGGCAACGACTGTCGCGGTACATCTAACACTATCCAGGCCAGCACCTTCGTGCCTCACGCCTGGCTCGGGGATGACGCGGGTATCGCCTTCACTTCCCTACACAGTCGGACATACGCTTCAGTGTTCTCGTGGGAACGATTGGCCTTCGCCCTCCTATACGCTACTTTCCTATTTCGGATAGCCGAAGCGATGTCACGATTGAACCACTTAGGCTGCGTTGAAGCAGGGGTGACCGGTTTTGAGGGTATGGCAGCAGACTGCAGCACCATAAACTCGTCCCGGAATGCACTCCACACTCCCTCAACATCGCCGCCAACCTCTAACCACATCTCTCCTACGCTATCCCTGAGGCTAACAAAGTTCGCCCGCCGGAGATCGAGCTTACTGCCTCTCGAGTTACTACGCTTCACCCGAGGGACGCACACACGGAACCTAATAAGACCGTGATCACTCCCGCCCAATGATTCGTCAACGGTGAGGCCAGTGATGAGGTTGTCTTCGGTCGTGAATACTAAGTCTAGAACGCTTTCGCCTCGTGTAGGCTCATTGACCCACTGAGTGAGGAAGTTCTCATCAGCATAGTCAACTAGCCTCCTCCCTTCAGCATCGGCAGTCCTGTTTTCCCACTTTATGCCGCGACAGTTGAAGTCTCCTAAAACTACACACACCCTATCCCCTAGCAGGCTACTGAGTTCGGTGTACAGGGCTGTATCCTCCTCGAGGAGGAGATGCGGAGGTCTGTACACCAAGATTAACCTATAGTTCGTCCTTCCCACGTTCAGATCGACGCCAAGCAGCTCCCGTTCCGACCGGAACTGGCAGTCAACCGGACTCAACGTGTCCCTGACGTATATTAGTACCCCACCCCCTTGCCCACGGGTGTGGTCTTTGCGAAACATTCTATATTCGGGAATTTCGAACTCCCCAACATAGTCCCTACGATCAGTATGAATCCAGGACTCGGTGAGAGCAACGATATCCTGGTATTCTGATGCTAAGAGCGCCCGTAGCTCGCAAAACTTGTTCCTGATCGACCTAGCATTAAAAAGCATTGCACGGAGGGAGCCTACCCTGTTCTGACCGCCCCCTAGCACGACCCGTTTCCCGAACAGCCAGGGCTGTCGGGAGTTGAAGAGCCCCTCACTAACGAGGGGACAAACTCCGCAGGAGCCTGAGTCCCCTCCAACGTGGAAGGAGAGTCACTACCTGCTGTTGGAGGGGGACTAGCTACTGGTGGAGGGTGACTAGCTGCTGGGGGAGGGGGACTAGCTGCTGGGGGAGTGTGACTATCTGCTGTGGGAGTGTGACTATCTGCTGGGGGAGGGTGACTATCTGCTGGGGGAGGGTGACTAACTGCTGGGGAGAGAGAGAGAGAGAGAGAGAGAGAGAGAGAGAGAGAGAGAGAGAGAGAGAGAGAGAGAGAGAGAGAGAGAGAGAGAGAGATTACGCTACGAGCTACATCTAAGTTCGTGTTTGTCTAATTTCTTTTTTTTGCTGGCATGTCACAAGCTGGCATTAATCGTCAACAGACTCGAACCTCGACCATTACCCCAAGAGCTCCTGTTGCTAATTGTTTTCTTAAAGAACGTTAATATTTTTAAAATGCCTGTCTAAACGGTTTTTAAACATATTAACGCTGGTAGAGTTGACGACGGACGCGGGAAGATTACTCCATTTATCAATTACTTTAAACGTAAAAACGTTTTTAGCGATGTTAGAAATGAAACGTCTGCCAGGTAATTTAAATCCGTTATTACGAGTATTACTATTATCGAAAATGAACAAGTTGTCAAAATCTTCGTTATCGATTTTAATAACGATTTTGAAAACTTCAATAAGTTCTCCCTTAATCTCCTAGTTTCGAGTGAATGTAAGTCTAACTCTTTTATCCTATCTTCGTAAGACGTTGCGTAGTGGTAATAATAGTGTGGTGGCAAAATGTTAGAGTGCAAAGCAATTGCATAATGTTTCAAGGCACCCCCATCCCCTCCTTGGTGCCACCCCCACTCGCCTTTGTTACAAGGGGAAACCTCTTTGGGGGAGAAGGTGGGACGGCCTCACCCCCCCGAAAGGGGCATACCCAACCTTAGAGAGAGGAGGAGGGGGTTCTTCGCTCGGCTCTCGCCAAGCGCATATGAGTCCTTCAGCCACCCCGCCGCTCTCTTATAGGGCCCCTAATCAACCAGTTGGCTGAGTTGCCAGATAGCAATATCTGTTTAATTATTCCATATATTCATCCATCAGTTGGCTTAGAAGGCTGAGTTGCCAGATTCGTTATTTATTAAATTATTCCATATATTATTCAGTCAGTATAATCATATTAGTACAGGAAATATATATATATATATATATATATATATATATATATATAATCACACACACACACACACACACACACACAATTTAAATGTCTTTGTGTTCTACGGTGCAAAACGCTAAACTCGCATTTGAAAATATACAAAACATAGTATTATCACTATATTAGTACAGGAAATATATACATATATACACACAACTTCCCTTTGCTTTGTCCGGAGCGATAGGGCGCGTCCCTCTGTGTCGAATGTGGGAATACACCTTTCTTCGGTGTAAGGGCTTTCTCTGCCCTCGTGGACCATTGGACCCGTTTGGGGACCCGGCTGATCTCCTGCTTATTTTTCTTTCTTTCTCCTTTAACCCATTCTTTCTGGCTTCTCTCTGTTTTTTGGCGTCGTTCTTTGGACCTTGATTTTGACCACTTCCTTGGCCCTTGGGTGTGGGAGGTGGTTGCCCTGCACCCTTGTCGCTTTCCAACCAAACCCAAACCCTGTCCCTGCCACTTTCCACCGCGCGTTGGATGAGAGTGGCCGCCTTTCAGGCACAGGGACTGGGCGGGTGTATCTCCCCTGCGTGACATCTATCGGCGGTGGGACCAAGTGTGCCCACATTCGCCTTTCCCTTGTTGGAGTCGGTGGTGGCTGGATGCGCGCGGGGGATGAAGTTCTTTTTTGTTTGCTATGGACACTTCTCCCCTCGGCTTACGACTACTGCTTCTCATTCCCGGACTACTACTTCTCTCAACACTCGGGTGGTGGGCAACCAGGCCCTCGAGTCCTTTACCACTGGAAGACCGCAACCTAATGGGGTTGACCCCCTGTGGAAGCGGAACGCTTGCACTCTCCTTTTCCGTTGCCGACCCCAGTCCGTCCCTCGACTATGCCCTTGGACCTACACTCTCTGGAGCAGGGGTCTCGCCCCAGCCCACTTCAGCCACCTTCGGGCAAGTCAAGTTCCACCGAGGACTTGCCCCCACAACCCGGCTTCTTGCTCTCCCCATATGCCCCCCTCACCCGCCGTCAGCCCACCTCCCCACGGAGAGAGCCTCGCGGCGGACGGGGGAGCCGGCATTCACGGCCGTCCTATCGACCGTTGAATATCCCAGTCCATTTCGACTCTACAGCCTCCCTCTCCCTCCAAGTATCCACAAATTCCTGGTGATTCGGCCTACATCTGGGTCCCTCCCGACAACTCTGAACGGACGTTCCAGGCGATCCGAACCCACAGCAACTCCAGCCGCTATGACGTACGCCCACAGAGGGATGGCTCCCTCCTCGTAAAATCACGCTCAGCCGCAGAGACGAAAGCCCTACTCTCCGTCACTGAGGTCCTTGGATGCTCGGTGTCCGTTTCCCCACACCCTCGCCTGAACCAGAGTCAGGGCACTATTTACGCCACCCGCCTATTGTCGATCGCAGTGAACGAGCTCCTGGAGGACCTCGCACCCCAAGGATCACTAAGATCTATCGTTTCACATCCCGACAGGGAGGCACCCCCTCCCCCACCCCACGTCTGCTCCTTACTTTCAATACACTAATCCCCCCGGCCGCATTGTATGGGGTATGGGAGACCGCGCGTCATGCGAGTTTTCTATCCGCCCATACGTCCCAGACCCGACCCGTTGCTTCAAATGCAATAAATTCGGACACGTTAGCTCCGTTGTCGACAGCCGCATCAATGTGTTCACTGTGGACGACTCGCTCACCCTGACAGGTGCCCAACACACCCAAATGCTCCAACTGTGAAGGCGCACACCCCTCTTCATCCCGAATGCCTTTTCTTCAAGTTCGAGAAGGAGGTCCGAGGCCTACAGGTGACGGACTTCCTTAGCCCCCGTGAGGCACGCGACAGGGTGCGGAGTCGGGAGGTGAGGCCGGGGGTGTCCTATGCCGCTGCTCTCGGCTCTATCATCTCGGCACGCCGCCCTGGCCTGCCGCCGAAACCCCCCCAGCCACTGCTCCCTGTTCCCCCAAAGAAAATCCTCGCAGGACCCGACGGTCTCCTGTCCCCCCACCATTCCTCCTCTTCCCGCACCTCACCTGCCACGAATCCCCAGGTCTGGGACCAGGACACCCAGGTCCCATCCACCTCAAACCCTGCCTTCCCAGTACCCCTGCACACGCCCGAACCTGCCGCCCGGAGCAAGCCGTCGAGGCGGAGACGCCGGAGCGTGTCACCAGACCCTCCGGCCTTCCAACGTCTCTCTCCCTCTTCCCCTAGACCAAGAAGACGGCTCGGACCTCACACCGCCCACCACGTCTACTATGTCCATCTCTCCCCATCGCAGAAGTCCCACCACTCTACCCCACAGACTCTGACAATAGTGGCTGAAATCCACGACCCGCCCCGTACGACGAGACCCAGTCCGAACAATATCCCTCCCCGAGGATCCAGTGGATGCGGCCCTGGCGCAGCTGCACGGTGTGACCGAGGGAAGCTCGGCCGCGCCCACGAGTCTCATGGATCTGCCATTTTCTCCACCCCTCCACGAGACCACTCTGGTTCACCTTTCCACCCCCATCGTACCTACCCCCCAACATCCCCGGCCCCCTCCTTGTCAGCTACCCTGAGTACGCCCTCCCTCCCACCCGCCCGGTCCTTTTGGTACCCCTTCACCACCTAGGGTCCGCCGTGAGACCCCGGACAGGCGGGGTAGCGCCACTTTTGGGGTAACGTGCCCCCTCCTGGCCCGACCATAGAAGCCCGTCAAACACTTCTGACCCTCTCAGCCCACGATGTTCCTCTGCCTGCCGTGATCCACGCCTCCGGTCTCGCTCGGCCGACTCGACCCGCAACCTCCGCGGGGTTCGACAGGCCGACCGATTCCTTCCCTGGTGAACGGTAGATAGCCAGCCATGCTCCCGACCCATCCTTCAATTTCGCGAACTCCAGATCTCCCTTCACACTCCAACCTCCTAGCACCTACACCTTTACCCATCCCCCTTCATCAACTAATGGATCCCCCGAAAACCACAATAGTCCACTGGAACTGTCGAGGAATATTCGCAACTATGAAGGCCTTAACTCCTTGATTGCCACTTCCCGTCGGTGTGTGTCTGTCTCCAGGAGCTAATCCTGGGGACCAGGCCCATGCCCTGCCCTACTGGTTATTTTTGCATCGCCACCCCGCCTCCTACCTGCACTCGAAGGGGAGCTGCCATCCTCGTACACCACGCAGTCCCCTTCTACAATCTCTCCATCCGGTCCCCGCTACAGGTGACTGCCGTCCGGCTCTCCCTGGATAGACAGTACACCATGCTCATCTACCTCCCCCCCGCTCAAGTCTCCCGCGACGACCTGGTGGAAGTCGTGGAACAACTCCCAGGCCCTTCCTACTACTGGGCGATTTCAATAGTCGCCACCCCTTGTGGGGCGACACACACAACCTATATGGCCCCAACCCTGATATCTGTCATGACCGAGCTCTCCTTCGAGTGCCTGAACGATGGCTCTCCTACATTCTACCATGCCACCACCTGCAGTCCGTCCTGTATAGACGTCCCTCGTTTCAACTTATGCCCTCCTAGACTTCACGTGGCAAGTCCTCCGAGAGGACCATGGAAGTGACCATCTCCCCATTCAACTCACGCTCAATCGACCCGACCAGACTGTTCGGGTACCGGTAAGGTTGGTTACTACCAACGCGAATTGGGCCCGAGTGCATCACATACTTCGAGTCCGTCGTTCTAGCGGCCGCAAGCACTAGCGTACCACGATCCTCCGCCTACCCCCGCGCCCGACGGGTGCCTTGGTGGACCCCGGAGTGCGCGGAGGCCGTGCGCGCCAAGAAGGCAACTCGGCGCTTCTACCGAACGCGACTCCCCATCCATCGCACGGAGATGCAGCGGGCCAGGGCTATCGCCCGCCGCACAATGAAGACAGCGCGCCGAGCCTCTTGGCGTGCCTTTGTGTCCGGCATCACCGCCACACACCTTCGGCTACCATCTGGAAGAAGGTGCGGTGTCGAGAGGCGACATGTCCCCTCCCGACCCCCGGTCCTCCGGACTAACGACGGACTCCTATGTGAGCCAAGTCGGTGGCACCACCTTGCTTCTACCTTCGCCGCCGTTTCTTCCTCTGCAGCCAATTCCGTACCCGCCCCTGACGATAGCCCCTCTCCACCGTCCATAGACAGCACCTACAACCGATTGTTTACCATGCGTGAACTACAGGCGGCACTGGCCTCTCGACGATCCCCTTGTCCCGGTCCGGACGGTATTCCGTACGGCATGATCCAGCACATCCACTCTACCTTACAAATTTTCCTGCTAGACCTATACAATCGCATATGGATAGAGGCGCCTTCCCCTCTAGGTGGAAGGAGGCCCACGTCATCCCTATCCCCAAACCCGGCAAAGATTCCCTGGACCCCACAAACTACAGACCAATCGCCCTGACGTGTTGTGCCTGCAAGATCCTCGAAAAAATGGTCGCTACGCGATTATCGTTCGTCCTTGAACATACAATTCCTTCCCGTCTACCCAGTCCGGCTTCAGACAATTCCGCTCCACCACTGATCCCCTCCTGCTTCTCAGCCGAGACATACAGGATGCCTTCGACAATGGACAGTTCGTACTGTCAATTTTTTTGACATCCAGAAGGCCTATGACACCACCCGTCGAGCAATGATCCTCGGTCAGCTCCGACATCTGGGCCTCGTCGGAGCCATGCCGACCTTCATCAGGGGCTTCCTTCTTCCCGGACCTTTAAAGTCCGGGTGGGCTCAGTCCTCTCTGACACCTTCGTGCAGGAGGACGGGGTCCCACAGGGAAGCATCCTCAGTGTTCTCTGCTTCTCCGTCGTGATGAACACGGTCTCACAATGCCTTCCACCCACCATCCGCTCTTCCATTTACGCGGATGACCTTGCGATCTACTTCGCAGGGCGAGAACCGTCTGTCGTTCAACGACAAATGCAGCTCGCCATCTACCGGGTGGAAAGGTGGGCGACGTCGGTGGGTTTCTGCCTCTCCATCCCTAAGTCCAGGTGTATGGTCTTCAGTAGAAGAAGACCCACAACCCTTCCTCTACCCCAGGGTTTCTCAACGGTGGCGATTTCGCCCCCCTGGGGGCGAAAATGAAATTCTTGGGGGCGAAAGTGGGCGAAAATTTGCCTGAAGGGGAGCGAAAATTTATTTAGGCAACGATTAAAATTAAATTATTTTCGAATTGCTCATGAATGGTTTTGAAACACTATTCGGAGTATGTATTGTGCCGTCGATGACGTTAAAGGGAATTGACCAATGAGAAGTGCAGTGGGGCGGGGTCGTCATTCAAAGCATTCTATAGCGGCTTAGTGACGGTTACGCATACGGTGCGTCAGTTCTTACCTAATTAGAAGCGTGGGCGGGTGTTATTTTTTGTGCTATTATCTATTATCATTGATTTTTCTTCTAGTGCTTTAGTGCTTCTTAATTTTCGCGTTTGTCCCTTGTTTCGAGTACGGAGACAATGACCTCGTTGTCACGTTTCTAGTGACTCAATTTAATCACTCAATTAGTGCTTCTTAAGAATAAAATAGTTTCGAATGTTCGCTTTCTTATCTGATAAAAATTTGTAAATAAGGAGTGCTAACACATGTATAAATGTGATTTTCCTTTGAAAACGTTGCAAGGTTTAAGGCGGAGGATGCCAATTTGGCCTACTCGGGAATGAGGCTACTTGAACTTAAAATTTTTTTTGACATCCAGAAGGCTACTAAAATGATAACGTGATTATTATTTTTAGTGCGCTTTTAGTGCTTTTTAGTTGCCAAACTAGTGCCTTTTAAATGTTATTTTTTATTTCACTTTTTTTTGTGTGTGTAGGGGGGCGATTTGAAAATAGTGGGGGCAAATTTTTTTTTGAAGGTGGCGATGGTTAAAAAAAGGTTGAGAACCACTGCTCTACCCTCTGTCACATTATACGGCAGTCCTCTTGAGGTGGTACCCTCCACGCGTTTTCTGGGCATGACCCGAGACCGACGGCTCAGTTGGGTTCCCCATCTCAAGCACTCAAAGCAATCCCTTCGACGCCCCCTCGCTCTCCTGGATCACCTCTCTCACACCACATGGGGTGCAGATCGACGCTCTTCGCCTTTACACTTCCATAGTACAGTCGAAGCTGGACTATGGTAGTGCAGTTTACGGTTCAGCCTCCAACGCCCGCCTCCGTATCCTGGATCCGGTACTTAATAGAGGCCTCCGCCTCGCCACCGGTGCTTTCCGCTCCTCCCCAGCCTCCAGCCTCCATGTGGAATGCGATCATCTCCCTCTCGCCCTCCGACGGGGTCTACTCCTCATGGGGACATACCTCCGTGCACAGAGGCTACCTTCTTCGCTTCTGGGCACGGCGGTTTCAGAACTACCACCTCAGGGACAGAGCTGGCACTTCACTGAAGCGGTCCGCTCTTTCCTTGATCTTTTCAACATGCCCGCCCCCTCAGTTATCCCCATTTCATTCAGCATCTACCCCCCCCTGGATCCTCACCCCTATCAAGTTTTGCAAGGATCTCTGTGCCCTACCGAAGAATACCACGAGCGCCATGATATATAGGTCACTTCCGCGAACACGCAACCCAACACCCGGACGCAGTCGCCATTTACACAGATGGTTCCCGCTCGGAAGCTGGTGTGGCCTCAGTGGTGTTTCTGTTCCAGCCGCTTTCCAGGGGCGTCGGCCTGCCCCGCGAGGCCTCCGTTTTTTCGGCGGAACTTTTCGCGATTACGGAGGCCCTCGATAATGTGCGCACCCACTCTGCCAGCTCTTTCGTCATTTATTCGGATTCCTAAAGTGCAGTTCTCTCCCTAGAAAGATTTAACTCTCCTCACCCGCTCGTCTGTACCATCCAGCAAACCTTCCACTTTTTAACGACCTTCCAACACAAGACATTCGCCTTCTGCTGGGTCCCGGCTCATGTCGGTATCCAGGGTAACGAGGCGGCGGACCGCACAGCAAAGACGGCCTGCTCACTGCCGGCCTCCTTCCGACCCCTCCCCTTCTCCGACTTCTTCCCGACTTTCCGCTCCCACTTCCGCTCCATATGGCAGCGGGAATGGGACCAGGCCACACAAAATAAACTCCACACGATCAAGCCACAAATAGGATACTGGGCCTTCTCATTCCACCGGACCTGCCATAAAGAAGTAATCCTAGTCCGTCTCCGCCTAGGGCACACCCGCATCACCCACACATTATGGCGAAATCGCCAGCCCCGCTTTGCCCTACCTGCCATACCCCTATCACTGTCATACACCTGGTGGAATGCCCAAAGTTGTCTGCTCTTCGTCGCAGGTGTTTCCCCCTCTCGGCCGAAAATCCCATACCCGACCGTCTACGATCCATACTCGCCGACGGCCCCCACTTTTCAACGAAAGCGATTCTCTTCTTCCTTACTCACTCCCATCTGCTCCATCGCATCTAAAACCGTACCCCTCCTACCCACTATCCAGCAACTGACCCTTACTCACCCCCCTAGTCTACCACCCCCAGCACAGTAACATCACCCACTCACTGCCTCGCCGAGATATGTACCGCTCTCTTTAGGTACGAATCGGCGGTAAATTAGAGAAAAAAATATATACATACATACATATATATATATATATATATATATACAGGGTGAGTCAAAAGTAGCGCCCGATTTCTGTTTTTTCGGCTGTCAGATTCTTTCTGGGAAGTCATGTTGTTAATAATTGTCTTGCAGATTATTTATTTTCTTAGTTTATTTATTTTTGTTTTTGTTTTGCAGGTTATTGCTGAGAGTTTGGAAAGTTACTGAATTTGCACCAAATTGAACCATGAATTACCCTTCAATGAATCAACGCATTGCGGCCGTGAAACATTACTACAAATGTAATGAACAACCAACGATGGCGGCACGCCGTTTGGCACAGGAATTCGATATTAACCCACCCCAGGGAAGAAACATACGATTGATTGTCGAGAAATTTGAAGCAACAGGGTCGGTAGCCACTGCAAAGAAGTCCGGTCGTCCGAAAACGGCAACGAATGTAGCTAAGGCTGAAGAAGCCATCAGGAGACTGGAACAAAGTCCGCAAAAGTCAACTCGCCGACAGTTTGGGCAGCCATATCTCCATTAGGGATAATTGGACCCTTTTTCTTTGAGGGATCTGTCACTGCAGAAATTTACCTGGATATGCTGCAAACCTTCTTTTGGCCCAGGGTACAAGATCAGGACTGTTATTTCCAGCAAGATGGCGCTCCACCTCATTATGGGCGTCATGTTCGTCAGTGGCTTGATGAAAACTTTCCCGGAAAGTGGATCGGCCGCCGCGGTCCGATCGAGTGGCCGGCACGCTCCCCAGACCTTACACCTCCAGATTTCTTTCTTTGGGGGCTCATGAAAGACCTTGTTTATCGTGAAAAGCCTCGTACCATTCAGGAATTGAAGGCTCAAATCACTGCAAAGTTTGAGGAAATTGATATCGAACTCTGCAGGCGTGTGTGCCACTCTGTGCCTGCTCGGCTGCAATTGTGCATCGATCACGAGGGAGGGCACTTTGAAAATTGCAAGTAAAACAGCTTGGTACAGTTCCGTAATAATTTTCCCCCGAATAAATGGTTAGATAAACATGTCATTCATTTATTGCTACCTTCTTGTACACTGTAATACAAATGGCAAAACAAACAATCAACTGACAGAAATCGGGCGCTACTTTTGACTCACCCTGTATATAAGTAATTGTAATTGTAAAGATAACATCAGAAAAATATTAAATAATAAACTGCAAAGTATCGATGTCGTCATACAGGAACTAATCGAGAAGCATACAGAGAAAAGACGACGACGCTATAGAGGCGGTAAAGGCTAACTGAAAGTACTTCTATAATTTAGCAAAAAGAAAGTCGAAAACTCATGCGACTATCGGACCTTTAAAAAATGAGAACATTGCTTTGATCTAACAGAAGTATCTGAAATATTAAGAAGTCAGTACGAATCATCTTTCAGTATCCCAAAAATTGACAAATTGATATGCGATAGAAGCGTGTTCTTTGAAGAAGAACCACAAGGGGACAGTATAGCGGATTTCGACTTTACGACGGATATTACACAAGCCATAGGAAAACTAAAAACACATTCAGCGGCAGGACCGGATAAATGGAATGCAAGGAATCTATGAAGTTCGAACATTTTTTACAGCAAAAAAAAATATATATACATACATAATTAAATGAAGATAAAACATATCGTACGAAATAAACGAACAACTCGTACAGAAAATAAATCCTTAATAACCGCAGGTCTAAGGTGAGGATAAAACAATTCGTGCGAAATAAAAAATAAATGATCAATTCGTACGGAAAATAAAGTCCTACCGTAGGTCTAAGGTGTGGGTATTCGTACGGAGAAAAAATAAAAAAAATAAATCAACAATTTGAGAAAATTAAATATAAAACGGCAATTTCAGTTTTCATAACGAATTTAAGAATATTTGTTTTAATTCTATCTTGCATTATTTTTGCAAGAATTCGCGAAACTATCCAACACCACAATGAAAGGTTAGTTATTTAAAATGGTTTCTTTGGCCAATGGTATACCGCTACTTTTGCAGTCAACTAACTAATTATGAATTCTTGCTGATTTTTTTTTAAAATAATTTTTCATATTCATCTAAATTTCGTGTAAACACCCTACGAGGGAAAAGAAAAATAAATAAAATCCCTAATGACCCCCGACACACACACACACACACACACACACACACACACACACACACACACACACACACACAAAGAAAGTTTTGTCAGTCTCTGGCCAGACGACACGCCCCATTGTACTAACTCATGGTTTATTATTATTATTATCAATACCATCGGGAATCGTACCTCAAACACCAAAGCCGTGATTGTTGGTACATCACCGGTATACTACGCAAGGCCTTTTGAGTTCTTATCCATGTATCTCTCAGAATATGAAGAAGTCCCTTCCTGACCCGAGTTCAGTGTTTCCTAGAGCTGGGCGGCGGTCTTCCCTGTATTTTTCAGTTCTGAGTCAACAATACATTCTCTCTCCATATATATATATATATATATATATATGATGAATAAAACCACGACGGAAAGGAAACACAAAACGGTGCTCAAGCGCTTTCGTCTAATGACATCCTCAGGAACACTGAAATACATAAAAGGTTACGGTCTATATATAGGTTACAGAAAGAGAAAAAATAAATAAATAAATAACAAACATATACATATATATATATATATACATACATATCTACACACATACACATATATATATATGCAATAAACGGAGAAGTAAAAATAAAACTTAAAAATTAAGGATTAGAGGATTAACAAAGAGGCATATCGATTTTTAGCACAAGATCAAATGAGTTATAAAAATAATACAAATTTATACTGGAGATACGCCCGCGTTTTAACACTTTGCCTTTTTAGAGTCAAGTTTCGATATATATAAAAATAAATTGAAGATTAAAAGTTAATAAAGTAGCTTACAAGTTTACCAAAGATTTAGCGTCCTACCCTTTTTATCTAGATTTGGTAAACTTGTAAGCTACTTTATTAACTTTTAATCTTCAATTTATTTTTATATATATCGAAACTTGACTCTAAAAAGGCAAAGTGTTAAAACCCGGGCGTATCTCCAGTATAAATTTGTATTATTTTTATAACTCATTTGATCTTGTGCTAAAAATCGATATGCCTCTTTGTTAATCCTCTAATCCTTAATTTTTAAGTTTTATTTTTACTTCTTCGTTTATTGCATATATATATATATATATGTGTATGTGTGTAGATATGTATGTATATATATATATATATATGTATATATGTTTGTGTTTATTTATTTTTTTATTTTTTTTTTATCTTTCTGTAACCTATATATAGGCCGTAACCTTTTATGTATTTCAGTGTTCCTGAGGATGTCATTAGACGAAAGCGCTTGAGCACCGTTTTGTGTTTCATTTCCTTCGTGGTTTTATTCATCATAAATATTTTTCACGTGTTACTTTCGTGAAATAATTTTCATATATATATATATATATATATATATATATATTGGAATAAATAAAACGGCCAACATAGCACTCTTTGGAGTTGCTCCAAGGGATCCACGTCATAAGAATTTCTGGCATGAAGACAAATTTAGAATGTTTTTCAAATCTTGATACAAAATTATATTTGAAAGAATAGTTAGACAGAAAATCTATACCAGTATTTTTAAGTTCCTAGTGACATTCTATATCTATCTATCTCTATCTGTCCGTCCATCTATCTAACCATTCTCTCATATATATATATATATATATATATATATATGAATCTAAAAGTGGTTTCAATAAATGAACAATTCGCACGGAAAAAAGTTCATCTAAAATGAAGGGTATACAATAATCACAGACAGGTTCTCTCTCCATACATCAATCATTTTTGGTTAAACCGTAACAATACAATACAGAAAATGTTTTTCAATCTAAAATGTAAATCTTTACTTCCCTCGCGGAACAGACCTACTAAGTTATATATTTTGGGTAAATACAAAAATTAACTCGTTGAAGTGAATGGGCATTTTTTTTTTTAAATTTCAGAGCCCTCAAGACTTTTTAACATTTTAATAATTTTTCCTAATGATAAAAAACTACAAATATAAGAATGTAGCTCTCTCGCCACAACAATAAGAAATAAAACACGCATTTTATATATAGATAATTCAATCTCATATACAGGACCTACATTGTCTATAAGATACATAAAAAATGAGAGTGCATTGTAAGACAAAAATTCTCTCTCTCTCTCTCTCTCTCTCTCTCTCTCTCTCTCTCTCTCTCTCTCTCTCTCTCTCTCTCTCCATTGTTAAATACTTGAACGCGTGATAAAACATGCAGTTTGAGTCTAAACTCGCTTTCATTTGTCTTCTTGAGGTGATATATGAGTCATACGTTTTGTTTATTGGGTTAAATTAGGGTTGATTTTGTTAAAATCTGGAGGTAGATAAGCGGATGTTAGTTTAATTAAATACGTGATTAGAGTCAAAGAAAATTATTAAAATGAAATTTTTAAAAAATTTCCCACTTCTAAGCGGTCAACTCCTTCCTCGCACTCCAGGGAATTTCAGCATAACCTTTTGAAACTAATTTCTTTCTACCTGGACACTCCTACAGAAAGTATTTCATTTTTTTCATAATTGTTTGTTATAACCCGGATAGTGAAACATTCTTTTTCGAATGACACACACACACATATATATATACAGGGCGTCCCAAAAAAATGTATACACACTTTAAATAATTATAAAGGCAGTGTTTATTAAAATACATTTCATTTTCAAAATGTAATAGAATCTACAGACATTATTTAATTGTTTTGTCAACGCCTGTTTTCAAACTGACGTCCGTTCTGGTCCAGGCACTGCTGATAACGCGAAGCAATGGAATCGCAAACATCACGAAACATTTCGTTTGGTATTTGTGTGCATTCTCGTTCAATGGCTGCTCTCAATTCAGCGACTGTTGCAGGTTTTATAGCGTAGACATTGTCTTTTAAGTATCCCCATAAAAAAAAGTCTAGTGGTGTGAGGTCTGGTGAACGCGGAGGGTATTCTACGAAACCCCTTCGTCCAATCCACATCCACATCGTGCCAAGTACCACTCGCAATACTCCACTCTTCGGTCCGGATCATCTTCATTAATAGCATGGACTAATCTTGGAATGTAACTTTTCCATTGACCGCTTCAAAATGCGTTGGACAGACGATTCTGAAATTCCTACCTCACGACTCGCTTGCCGCACAGATTTTCTTGGACTTTGGTGATACGTTTCCAGTACTCTTTCTTGCTTTGTGGGGCTTGTCGATGTCCGTGGTCTTCCGGAACGCTTCTTGTGGACATTCTGAACAGTTCCATCGGCTTCAAACTTATCTCTAATTCGAGTGATGGTAAGTCGCGTGGGTGGATCTGTTTGAAACTCCCTCCTAAACTGTCTTTGCACTTCAACTGCGTTTTCACACTTCCAGTAGCATTTTAGAATGAATTTCCTTTGTTCAAAGCTTAGTCTGACTGCCATTATTAATTCTAATGGGTTTAACTTGGAAAGAAAGAAACATCAATTGAGCTATCAGCTGTTAAAGTGTGTATACATTTTTTTGGGACGCCCTGTATATATATATATATATATATATATATATATATATATATATATATATATGTATGTATGTATATATATATATACAGGGTGGGCGGAAAGTAGCTCCCTATTTTGGATTGGTAAAAAAATACGTATATTATCCATTTATTTCAGAAGAAATAATATGAAAAGGTAGGCATACATGGTAGGTTTTCTCTAAAATTCAATGTGGGCTCCAACTCTTTCCACCAGCTTCTGGAGCCGCCCAGGAATGGCGTCCACTGACTTTAGCAGGAACTCCGGCGGGATGGAGGACATGACTTCCCGAATTCGGTCCTCCAGTTCTTCCAATGTCCTCGGTTTGGTGCGGTAGACTTCTTCCTTTACCCACCCCCAAAGAAAGAAGTCGCACGGTTACCGCTGAAAAACGGCAGAATCGGTTCAGTGTAACAGTGTGGTGTGGTATGACCTCAGATCAGGTTGTGGGCCCGTTCCTTCTGCGCAACACCATGAATGCTGAGCGGTACCTTGCTATGTTGCGAAACGAGGTCTGGCCGGTTGTCAGCACATGGGAGAACATCGACGATCTGATATTTATGCAAGATGGCGCCCCTCCGCACTTCGCTCTTGTTGTCCGTGAGTGGCTGGATGCCCACTTCCCTGGGCGTTGGATGGGTCGTCGTGGTCCACATCAATGGCCAGCCAGGAGCCCCGACTTGACACCGTGCGACTTCTTTCTTTGGGGGTGGGTAAAGGAAGAAGTCTACCGCACCAAACCGAGGACATTGGAAGAACTGGAGGACCGAATTCGGGAAGTCATGTCCTCCATCCCGCCGGAGTTCCTGCTAAAGTCAGTGGACGCCATTCCTGGGCGGCTCCAGAAGCTGGTGGAAAGAGTTGGAGCCCACATTGAATTTTAGAGAAAACCTACCATGTATGCCTACCTTTTCATATTATTTCTTCTGAAATAAATGGATAATATACGTATTCTTTTACCAATCCAAAATAGGGAGCTACTTTCCGCCCACCCTGTATATATATATATATTATTGTATGTATATATATATATATAATAATGTATAGTATATATATATATATATATATATATATATGTATTATATATATATATATATATATATATATATATATATATATATATTAGTATGTATATATATATATATATATATAGATAATATATAATATATATATATATTATATGTATGTATATATATATATATATATATATATATATATATATATATTATATGTATGCATATATATATATATATATATATATATATATATATATATTATGTATATATAATTTTTATATCGTCAACAAAGGATGCCATCATACTGTTATTCGGACCTGTATCCATTTGGTTGAAGGGATATTCTATTGACATTTTAATAAACAACATAACGAGCCTGACCTAACTTAACCTAACCCCAGTCACCGTCCTCTGCGTTCAAATGATTTTTTTTTTTTTGTTTCAAAGTATGGCCGGTTATTGCCACCAAAAGAAAGGTGGATAGCAGAGCGAACACAGGACGAAGACTATGAAACAGCGAACGGAAGTGAACAATAGACGAGGAGGGGGGGGGAGAAAAAATATCAGAGTCACAACCGGTAAAGAAGTCAGGAGGAAGGAGAGCAACCCGGTTACCGAAAAGTAGGGACCTTCCAATAGAATAGCGCCAAGCCTATCACAAGGCCCGACGCTCCAAAAAGGGAAAATACTCTGCGCGCAGCGCAGAGTAAAGCGGACACTCCACCAGCAGGTGGGCAATTGTGAGTAAGATGTTACAATCGGGACATCGGGGCACCCGATCCCCGGCCATCAAATAGCCATGGGTCAGGTGGGTGTGGCCAATACGGAGGCGGGCCAAAGCCACCTCCTTATGGCGCGACCGATGGAAGGAAGAGGCCCAACATCCCAATTTGGGTTTAATCTTGCAGAGTTTGTTATTTGTAGCGCCATCCCAGCGACTCTGCCACCGGGAGCGCAAAAACCTACGGAAGCCAGGGATATAATCGGAAAAGGGGAGGGACACGGGTGAAACCTGTAGTCGGCACGCGGAACGGGCAGCTCGATCGGCAGCCTCATTTCCAGCCACGTTAACATGTGCAGGAACCCAGCAAAATACCACCTCCTTGCCACCAGAAGTGACAAGGATATGGCACAGTAGCTGGATTCGTCGGACCAGTGGGTGGACAGGGTCAAAACACTCCAGGCCATCCAGGGCACTGCGGGAATCCGAATAGATGACAAACGACCCATCCGGATGCTCCCGCACCACCTCCAGAGCGCTCAGAATGGCATAGAGCTCCGCCGTGAAAACGGAAGCCTCATCAGGGAGACGGGTACATCGGGGAGCAAGGGCAAACGACTGGGGAACAGCCGCGGCCCCAACGCCCCCCGACGACCTCGAGCCATCTGTGAAGACCGCAACACATGCAGAGTGACACGCTGCATGCTGAAGGAACAGAGACCGAAGCAAGGCAGAGTCAGAATCGGCCCTGCGAACGGGGCGCAACGCCCTACAGCACGCAACAGGGGTGCTCTCCCAAGGTGCAACACCCCTGAAAGAGACCGGTATAACGGATGGAGGAGGAGTGCCCATACCATCGAGGAGGGAGGTCACCGTGTCGGTGAAATACCAACCCCCATCCCGGCAGAACGCCCTCTCAACCACCTGGAACAGAGGAGAGGTGGGAAGACGGAGGATCCGGAGATAGTGCTTAGCAATGAGGAACGACCTCCGATCCTCCAAGGGAGGGATGTCGCACTCAACCTGCAGACTATCAACCGGAGAGGAGCGGAAGGCGCCAGATGACATGCGCAGTCCTCTAGAAAGGACCGGATCCAGTATCCGAAGGGCCGTGCGGGAGGCGGAGCCATACACCACACTCCCATAGTCTAATTTGGACTGTACCAGGGACACGTACAAACGGAGGAGTGTCCGCCTATCTGCGCCCCATGTAGTATGCGACAGATGTCCCAGCAAATCCAGGGTACGTCTCGGACTCGCGCAGCCGGCGAAGGTGGGGAACCCAGCTCAAATGGCTGTCGAAAACCATACCCAAGAAGCGTACTGATGGAACGAGGGCCAGAGGCTGACCCCGGAGTGTAAGGTTAAAGGCCGGGATGGCGCCGGATCCCCGTCTCCTCGACGGAAGGAAGGCCACACACGAAGTCTTCAGGGAAGACAGCGTAAGGCCCACCGACGACGCCCAGCGTTCAACTCGATTGACCGCGAGTTGGACTTGCCTCTCCACGAGGGGGGGACTCGTCCCCGCGGCATAGACAGCCAGATCTGCGTAGATGGAACAGCGCACCGAGGGCGGAAGAGCTCCCGGTAGCGCAGACATAACCAGATTGAAGCAGGAGACGCTCAAAACCCACCCCTGGGGCACCCCCTCCTCCTGAACATACAGGTCAGATAGGGCCGCCTCATTACGGACGCGGAAAGTGCGACGGCAGAGGAAGTTACGAAGAAACGTGGGCAAAAAGCCCACAAAACCAAGAGACTTCAAACGGTCCATGACAACTCCCCGACGGGTCGTGTCATAGGCCTTTTGGACGTCGAAAAAGACGGCCAGAACAAGATTCCGGCGGGAAAATGCCTCCCGTACATCATGGCCAAGGAGGAGAAGGGGGTCCAGAGTACCCCGAAATCGACGAAAGCCATACTGGGTCGGGGGGTATAACCCAAGCGACTCCAGTGTAAAGGAAAGTCGGACGGCCACCATCTTTTCAAGGAGCTTGCATAAGCAGCTCGTCAAGGCAATAGGCCGATAGCCCGCCACCTCCGCCGGATCCTTCCCCGGCTTAGGTATCGGGACCACAATCGCCTCCCTCCAACGGGAAGGGAACGACCCCTCAACCCACACCCGGTTGAAAAGATCCAGCAAGAAGTGCAGGGCCATCGGGTGCAGATTCCAAATAAAGTCATACGGAATGTCATCAGGGCCAGGGGCGGAAGAACGACGGGTTGCCAAGGCAGCCCGAAGTTCCCGCATCGTAAAGAGATGGTTATAGGGCTCGTTCCCAGGGGCGGGAACGTGACTCCGATAAAGGACGATCCGCAGCTGAAGGCGAACGGGAAACCGCAGCAAAAGCACCGGCCAGCCGATCGGCCACAGCAGCAGGATCCGAAAGGAAGCCGTCCCCGTCCCGAAGGACAGGGCGACTAGCAGGGACCGGCTTCCCCTCGATACTACGTACCTTCCGCCACACAGCAGCAGAAGGGGTAGACGAGGAAATGCCGGACACAAAAGCACGCCAAGAGGCCCGACGGGCCAACTTGAGAGTCCGGCGGGCGAAAGCCTTCGCCCGCCGCATCTCAATCAAGTGGTCCGCGCGCCGGGTGCGGTGGAAGCGGCGCGTTGCCCTCTTCCTCTCGCACACCGCCTGGTGACATGCTGGAGTCCACCACGGGACGCTACGCGTCCGCGGGTTACCGGAAGATCGAGGAATACAGTCCTCCGCGACGCCCATCACCACCCGCTCGAAGAACTCCAAGCTCTCATCCACAGAGCCAAAGCTCAATACCGAACGGACAATGACGGAACGAGCTCTGAAAGATGGCCAGTCAGCCCGCGCAAGGCACCACCTCGGTCGAGACGAGACGCCCGGCTGCGGTCCGACCGGCTCAAGACAGACTGGGTAATGATCACTGCCATAAGAGTCCCCCAACACCTTCCACGAAAAATCGAGTAAGGCATCGAGGGACACCAAGGAGAGATCAATACAGGTAGATGAACCCGTGGGTTCGTGGAAGTAGGTAGGTTCGCCGGAATTGAGGCACGCGAAGGAAAGTTCCTCCATTAAGGAGAGCAACATACCAGCAACATTAGTCGACCGGACATCTCCCCAAGCCGGGTCGCGACTGTTAAAGTCCCCGAGGAGGAGAAACGGTCGAGGCAGTTGCAACACCAACTCGCGAACCGCGTCGCGAGAAGGAGGGTCATGAGGAGGAATATAAATCGAGCAG
Source organism: Bathynomus jamesi (assembly GCA_023014485.1). NCBI lineage: Eukaryota > Metazoa > Arthropoda > Malacostraca > Isopoda > Cirolanidae > Bathynomus > Bathynomus jamesi. The sequence goes on from JAJOZX010002929.1 coordinate 546,157, forward strand.
GCAGTGTACTGGCGATCTAAAAAGAGCCGCACAGCCACAGCCTGCAAGGAAGTACGAAGAGGCACACCTCGCGAGGGTAATGAATGATGTACATAAATCGCCGCACCCCGCCGGCGTGTGCGCTCATCCGGGGTGCAAGGGAACCAACATAGCCAGAGAGACGAGGGAGCCCCGCGCAGCCAGGATAGTCTCCTGGAGACAAACACAGGAAGGCCGCTCGCTCTCCAGCAGGGAGGCAAGGTTCTCCCAGTTAGCTAAAAGCCCCCTACAGTTCCAATGCAAAATGGAACTGTAAGGGGAAGTGGCATTATAAAAGCAGAGAAGCAGAGAAATAGCCACGGACCAAGCTGAGCAGCAAACTCAACGGTCCGTAACCAGGGACGGAATCGGCTTCCCCGACTCACCCCGAACGGGGGGGTAGGGGCCACCGACCCCGCAGCTGCTTCACCCGTAGTAGAACGAGAGGTAGAAGTGGAACAGGGAGTTCAGAGGGGGGCTCCCCTGAGGGGGGGAGAGACGACGAGACGGGCCCAGCGAAACCCCCGACTCCCCACCAGAGGGGGCCGGGGAGAACCAGATGTTCTAGGGCTCGTCACACCAGACAAGTGCTGACGGGGAGGAGGAAAGGTCCACCACAGGTGGGAGAGGTAGATCCAGGAGAGAGACCCGACCACTCTCAGCAGGAGCCGAAGGGAGAGAGACTCCATGAAGAAGGGCCAGGCTCCTCTCGACCGGGTCCACCATGGGAACCGAGTCAGTAATCGAGGGTGTCATGGGGCGGTGTACCTCAACCGACACCCGGACACTAGTCGGGGCACCGAGAGGCGACCTCACCAGCCCTCCGTATAGGAGGGGGAGTCCCGAGCGGATCAGGAGCGGCGCGCCGCTTCCCTCCGGTGAGAAGGGGAAGCAGGGCGAGCAGCGGTCATGATCGGGTCTGGAGGACTCCGACTCCGACCACGGCGACGCTTCCTCCTCCCCTTCGGGGCATCACCTTCCCCACCCGAGAGACGAGTAGGCAAGATCCAGACCCCAAGGCCGGAGAGGGAGAAGGGGCACTTGTAGGCAGGGAATCAGATGGGATGTCGAAAGTGAGGCAGAGAGACAAGAAGGTCCCGCGGCGCCAGGAGGACCACCAACCCCCGGAACTTCCAGGGGGGGCACCACTCCGGTAGGCGCCGGGGTAGCACGGGAGGGGCCGAGGACCCGCCAGCCAAGAGCCGCAGCATAGGACAACCCCCGCCGCGGCTCCCGGTCACGGACCCTATCGCGCGCCTCCCGCGCACTAAGGAATTCGGTAGTCCTTAAGGACCGCACCTCGAATTCAAACTTGAAAACGGGGCAGTCCCGAGAGGAGGAAGGGTGGGCCCCCGAGCAGTTCGAGCACAGCGGGGGGTTCGTGCACGGGGTAGGGTGCGCAGGCCCACCGCAGCGGCGTTCAAATGATGTAGCGACTCGTGGTTCAAATCCCACGTTAAAAGCTGCAGACCCCATCTGCTATATGAGCATTATTGCTGTTAGCACGGAGCTTAATCACGCAATTCACAGCAATAATACTGCTATGACGATCGTGCTGATCTGAATAAAATTTTGTTTTCATAAACCTTTGTGTGACTCCATAATGCATAGATTTTCTGTTTGGCAATTCTTTAGAATATTTAAGAGAGATTCGCTTTTACTGACACCTGTCTGATTTTCTTTCTTGTCATCCGCCTCAGGATGTTTTGCATATCAGAATATGTCGAGAAATATTCTGTATATATATATATATACACACACACACACACCCTCGATTAGGTACTCCGGCTTGCCGGGCCGAGTGGGCTCGTACACCTTGTGTGTTGTTGGGGTTTCCTCAACTCCTCGCGGGGTGTGGGCGAAGAGTTACCTAGTTGCGTTTGCGTTTTTTTTTTTTTAGCTCCCCCTTTTTTTTCCGTTTCAACCGGAATTTCTTTTATCTTGACTCGGTCTTGTGCCTCTGTCAATTGTAGTATCCCCCCCCCTCTGTGTGTATTTTGCAGTCTTGGGGTAATCGGGTGTACCCGCCGGGGGGCATCGCTCCGTGGCTGAGCCGTGCTCCGGGGACGGTCTGAGCGCTCGGACCGCTGCTGCGTCTGGATTGGGTCTTTGCTGGGCCCTTAACGGACAAATCTCCGTAGTGCCAATTTGCTGTTTTTAAAACGACTCAGGTTGGGGGGCGGGCTACCCGGGACGTTGGACCTGCGCCTTGAAGGATGCAGCGGCGGATGGTGCATTGCCTTGGGTCCGAGGCTGTCTTTTTTGTAAAGCTATTGTTTATGGGTCAATTTCAAACTAAATCCCTCTTGTTGACGACTCTGGCCCGCCCTTGGATTTGGATAAGACTTCTATTTCTGGTCGTTCAGCGGCCTCTGCCTCCGCTGGATTGACCTTCAAGCCGTATGGCCCCCTCTCGTCCTCTGCGGCGTCTGGCTCTCGTGGCCGGACATACACCATATCTGCATATTCGGCATGTGTGAAGGTGTGTGACATTCTTAACACTGCTTCAAACAATGTCACTCACAACAGTCAGCTGTCGATTGGCTTATGTTACATGCTTACATTACAGCTTACATGGTTCAAGGTTATAGGGGAGGAAAGGGGGAGGAAGAGCTGCGCGCGCATCAGATTCAAACAGCTCTATCTCCGTAACCATTCAGAATTAGACACATGTTCATATGAACTTTTTTCTCACAATGACCGATACTATCACCTCCCGAAGTATTGACTTTTCCTGAAACACACACACACACACACACACACACACACACAACACAAAATATTTCTCGACATTCTGATATGTAAAACATCCTGAGGCGGATGACAAGAAAGAACATCAGACAGGTGTCAATAAAAGCGAATCTCTTAAATATTCTAAAGAATTGCCAAACAGAAAATCTATGCATTATGGAGTCACACAAAGGTTTATGAAAACAAAACTTTATTCAGATCAGCACGATCGTCAGAGCAGTATTATTGCTGTGAATTGCGTGATTAAGCTCCGTGCTAACAGCAATAATGGTCATATAACAGATGGCGTCTGCAGCTTTTAACGTGGGATTCGAACCACGAGTCGCTACATCATTTGAACGCAGAGGACGGTGCCTGGGGATAGGTTAAGTTAGGTCAGGTTCGTTATGTTGAGTATTAAAATGTCAATAGAATATCCCTTCAACCGAATGGGTACAGGTCCGAATAACAGTATGATGGCATCCTTTGTTGACGATATAAAATATATATATATATATATATATATTATATATATAGTGTCATTCGAAAAAGAATGTTTCACTATCCAGGTTAGAATTGAAACAATCAGGAAAAAAATTAAATACTTTGTCGGAATGTCCAGGTAGAAAGAAATTAGTTTCAAAAGGTAATGCTGAAATTCCCTGGAGTGCGAGGAAGGAGTTGACTTGAAATGGGAAATTTTTTAAAAATTTCCGTTTTAATTTTCTTTGACTCTAATCACGTATTTAATTAAACTAACATCCCCTTATCTACCTCCAGATTTTAACAAAATGAACCCTAATTTAACCCAATAAACAAAACGTCTGACTCATATATTACCTCATATTACTTCAAGAAGACAATTGAAAGGGAGTTCAGACTCAAATTGCATGTTTTATCACGCGTTCAAGTATTTAACAGAGAGAGAGAGAGAGAGAGAGAGAGAGAGAGAGAGAGAGATTGTCACTCGGAACTTAAAAATACTGGTGTAGATTTTCTAACTATTCTTTCAAATATATTTTTTCAAGATTTGAAAAACACCTGTTCTAAATTTCTCTTCATGCCAGAAATTCTTATCATGACGTGGATCCCGTGGGAGCAACCCCAAAGAGTGCTATGTTAGCGGTTTTATTTATTCCAGTATATATATATATATACCCCTCGATTAGGTACTCCGGCTTGCCGGGCCGAGGGGGCTCGTACACCTCGTGGGTTGTTGGGGTTTCCTCAACTCCTCACGGGGTGTGGGCGAAGAGTTACCTAGTTGTTGTTTTTTTTCATTTAATTTTTTTTTCTTTTTGCTCCCCTTTTTTTCCGTCTCCCGGAAATTCTTTTGTTTTGACTCGGTCTTAGGCCTCTGTCAATTGTAGTATCCCCCCCCCCTCGTTTGTATTTTGCAGCCTTGGGGTCATCGGGTGCACCCGCCGGGGGGCATCGCTCCGTGGCTGAGCCGTGCTCTGGGGACAGTACGGGCGCCTGGACCGCTGCTGCGTCTGGATTGGGTCTTTGCTAGGCCCTTAACGGACAAATCTCCGTAGAGCCAATCTGCTGTTTTTAAAACGACAGTCAGGTTGGGGGGCGGGCTACCCGGGACGTTGGGCCTGTGCCTTGAAGGATGCAGCGGCGGATGGTGCATTGCCTTGGGTCCGAGGCTGTCTTTTTTGTAAAGCTATTGTTTATGGGTTCAATTTCAAAACTTCAATCCCCTTCTGTTGACGACTCTGGCCCGCCCATGGATTTGGATAAGACTACTCCTGGTCGTTCAGCGGCCTCTGCCTCCGCTGGATTGACATTAAAGCCGTATGGCCCCCTCTCGTCCTCTGCGGCGTCTGGCCCCCTCTCGTCCTCTGCGGCGTCTGGCCCCCTCTCGTCCTCTGCGGCGTCTGGCCCCCTCTCGTCCTCTGCGGCGTCTGTCGGTGGCCCCCCCCCCCGTTCGGGGTGAGTCGGGGAAGCCGATTCCGTCCCTGGTTACGGACCGTTGAGTTTGCTGCTCAGCCTGGTCCGTGGCTATTTCTCTGATTTCTCTGATTCTTATAATGGCACCTCGCCTTACAGTTCCATTTTGCACTGGAACTGTAGGGGGCTTTTAGCTAACTGGGAGAACCTTGCCTTCCTGTGTTTGTTTCCAGGAGACTATCCTGGCTGCGCGGGGGCTCCCTCGTCTCTCTGGCTATGTTGGTTTCCCTTGCACCCCGGATGAGCGCGCACACCGATTCTGACTCTGCCTTACTTCGGTCTCTGTTCCTTCAGCATGCAGCGTGTCACTCTGCATGTGTTGCGGTCTTCACAGATGGATCGAGGTCGTCGGGGGGCGGGGGCCGCGGCTGTTCCCCAGTCGTTTGCCCTTGCTCCCCGATGTACCCGTCTCCCTGATGAGGCTTCCGTTTTCACGGCGGAGCTCTTATGCCATTGAGCGCTCTGGAGGTGGTGCGGGAGCATCCGGATGGGTCGTTTGTCATCTATTCGGATTCCCGCAGAGCCCTGGATGGCCTGGAGTTTTGACTCTGTCCACCCACTGGTCCGACGAATCCAGCTACTGTGCCATATCCTTGTCACTTCTGGTGGCAAGGAGGTGGTATTTTGCTGGGTTCCTGCACATGTTAACGTGGCTGGAAATGAGGCTGCCGATCGAGCTGCCCGTTCCGCGTGCCGATACAGGTTTCACCGTGTCCCTCCCTTTTCCGATTATATCCCTGGCTTCGTAGGTTTTTGCGCTCCGGTGGCAGAGTCGCTGGGATGGCGCTACAAATAAACTCTGCAAGATTAAACCCAAATTGGGATGTTGGGCCTCTTCCTTCCATCGGTCGCGCCATAAGGAGGTGGCTTTGGCCCGCCTCCGTATGGCCACACCCACCTGACCAGGCTATTTGATGGCCGGGGATCGGGTGCCCCGATGTCCCGATTGTAACATCTTACTCACAATTGCCCACCTGCTGGTGGAGTGTCCGCTTTACTCTGCGCTGCGCGCAAAGTATTTTCCCTTTTTGGAGTGTCGGGCCTTGTGATAGGCTTGGCGCTATTCTATCGGAAGGTCCCTACTTTTCGGTAACCGGGTTGTTCTCCTTCCTCCTTCGCTCCCGACTTCTTTACCGGTTGTGATTGATATTTTTCTCCCCCCTCCTCCTCCTCCCCGTCTATTGTTCACTTCCGTTCGCTGTTTCATAGTCTGCGTTCTGTGTTCGCTCTGCTATCCACCTTTCTTTGGTGGCCATGAGCGGTCATACTTTGAAATAAAAAAAAAAAAAATATATATCTATTATATATATATATATCTATTATATATATATATATCTATTATATATATATGTATTATATATAATTATATATATATCTATTATATATATATATATATAATATATATATTATATATAATAATATATTATACAGGGTGTCTAGGAATTATCTGTAGAATTTTTGGCTGTTATAAAAGTCAATCATGAAGTGTAGAAATCCAGTGTTGTCCCATTTTACAGAGAATCTCAGTAATTTTTTTCTGATACCAAGTTTTGACAAGTTTTTAGAAATTCCAGTGTGTCCGAACATTATCTGTACAATTCTCTTTTAATAAAATTCTTGATAACACACATAAAATTCTTAAACAAGATATTTAGAATCTGTATTTTCAAAAGTTTCTTTTATTAAAGTAACGTTGTTACAAACATTCGATATGTGCAGCATTAGTGATTCGCAAAACATCAATCGATACTCCAAATGTTGCCAGTACGCTGCAGCATATCACATCAATTCGCTCAATAGCAGCTGTGATTCTTGCTTTAAAATCATCAATGTCTGTACCCGCGTACATTTCTAAAAAACTGTCAAAACGTGGTATCAGAAAAAACTTAATGAGATTCTCTGTAAAATGGGACAACACTGGAATTTCTACACTTCATGGTTGACTTTTAATAACAGCCAAAAATTGTACAGATAATTCTCGGACACCCGGTATATATATGTCGGGGTGTGGAAAATGATTTCTTCTGATTCCACCTTCTCCGACGTTTCACAGGTGTTCTCGGTATGTCGCTTCCTCGCACCAACAAGGAAGTTTATACCGTTTAATTAATTTATTCTGACTGCGAATTTCGAAGAGAACAATTTATACCTTCGGTTGATGGCGTACCCTCTCTCTCTCGGCCCGTTGAGAAAAGGGAATGCTTCTTCTTGGAAGGCTATAAAATGACGCATCACACTTTTGTCCTTCTTTATTTAACACAGAATATTAGAAATGAAATCCTTTACACAACACTTGATAGAGAGAAGTTATTAACGAGCAAATGCTTACATAAAAAAACTAAGGGGACCAGCCGAAAACGGCCCGGCCCAAGGGCGGAACACTCACACCCACTCGAGGCCGAGGCGAGACTCCCACTCCCTACCTCTCGAAGCTGAGGCATGACTCCCTCAAGGCGTGTTCATTTCCTCCTTGAGAAACCCTGTGGTGCCACGTGTTACAGAAGACTATTAAACTTGCAAAATCTTACTCTAATAATTATATTAACAAGAGAATTGGTATAATTGGATATTAGCAAAAGAATTTATACAATTGTAGTTTTACACTTAACTGTTTTATGTGATTTATAATAATTGAAAAGAACATTCACAATTTGGAAATCTCTGTTTAGATTCTAGATGTGGCAACACTGTTTTCGTTAGGCTTAAGAAAAAGGGCGCCAAGCTTTCCACTGGCAATGAGACACTTTATACAAAATTAAGAATGTAACGGAATCATATTTTAATTTAGATGAGCAGAATAATATCTTTTAAAGGATTAATATGTTAATTTATACAAACAGAATGATAATCTTTAAATTTTAACGTAAATTTATTTTCTCGTGGAAACGCTTTTCCACACACACACACATATATATATATATATATATATATATATATATATACATACATACATACATACATATACTGTATATACTGTATATACAGGGCGTCCCAAAAAAATGTATACACACTTTAACAGCTGATAGCTCAATTGATGTTACTTTCCAAATTAAACCCATTAGAATTAATAATGGCAGTCAGACTAAGCTTTGAACAAAGGAAATTCATTCTAAAATGCTACTGGAAGTGTGAAAACGCAGTTGAAGTGCAAAGACAGTTTAGGAGGGAGTTTCAAACAGATCCCCACGCGACTTACCATCACTCGAATTAGAGATAAGTTTTGAAGCCGATGGAACTGTTCAGAATGTCCACAAGAAGCGTTCCGGAAGACCACGGACATCGACAAGCCCCACAAAGCAAGAAAGAGTACTGGAAACGTATCATCAAAGTCCAAGAAAATCTGTGCGCAAGCGAGTCGTGAGGTAGGAATTTCAGAATCGTCTGTCCAACGCATTTGAAGCGCTGTCAATGGAAAAGTTACATTCCAAGATTAGTCCATGCTATTAATGAAGATGATCCGGACCGAAGAGTGGAGTATTGCGAGTGGTACTTGGCACGATGTGGATGTGGATTGGACGAAGGGGTTTCGTAGAATACCCTCCGCGTTCACCAGACCTCACACCACTAGACTTTTTTTTTATGGGGATACTTAAAAGACAAAGTCTACGCTATGAAACCTGCAACAGTCACTGAATTGAGAGCAGCCATTGAACGAGAATGCACACAAATACCAAACGAAATGTTTCGTGATGTTTGCGATTCCATTGCTTCGCGTTATCAGCAGTGCCTGGACCAGAACGGACGTCAGTTTGAAAACAGGCGTTGACAAAACAATTAAATAATGTCTGTAGATTCTATTACATTTTGAAAATGAAATGTATTTTAATAA
>JAJOZX010002930.1:0-257500 GCA_023014485.1 Bathynomus jamesi
TGTTGTAAAAATGTGATTCCTTTTACACCAATATTCCGTTAGAAGGGACAGTCGTCAGTGCCCTTTTGTCCATTTGTCAGAGTTATCCCACTGTATTGATTGGAATAATGCTTCAGTTTTTGTTTCACTCTAGCAACATTGTTAATAAAAATATTCTTGAGTCTGCTATATTCAACTTACAAATAACTTTAACATGAGCAAAGGCCTTTTGTAACTCGATCCCATTGTTTTGAATTCGTTCAGAACGGATTTAGACAAAAGGGCAGAGTGCTAAACCTTTGGTAATTTTCCCTTATAAATTTGTATGCTCCTCTTACAATTTTTATTTTTCAATTTATTATTTTTTATTTTTTTTTTTTTTGTGACCTAATATCATTCAGGCATTATCTATAAAATTGGTTATAAACAATCTATTTGATCTTGTGTTGAATTTGGGCAAAGTGCTAAAATTGGTAGTTTTCCTTACAAATGTGTATGCTCCTCCCACAATTTTTATTTATATATTTACTATATATATATATATAATATATAAATAATAATATATATATATAAAATATATATATATATATATATATATTTTTTTTTTTTTTTTTTTTTTTGTAACTGATATATAGTCTTGAACTCTTATTTACTTCAGGTTCCTGAGGATGTCATTAGACGAAAGCGCTTGAGCACCACTCTGTGTTTCCTTTCCTTCGCGGTTTTATTCATCATAAATATTTTTCACGTGTTACTTTCGTGAAATAATTTTCACATATATATATATATATATATATATATATATATATATATATATAATCATGGCGGTTGCTTCTACAGAGCTTCAATTTAATATTTAGGAGAAATCCAATGACAAGGAGAAATGTAAATGCCATGAAAAGTCTTCTTTAATGCGCAACGTTTCGAGCAATACGCTCATCTTCAGGCTGTTTAATAACAATGTGAAATTAAAATCAATATTGAATGAAAAACAAAACAGAAAATTTCTATAACCTATTCATAAAGACAAATTTTAAAAGACTGAGAAAAGAGGGTTAAATTCTAAGTTATACAGATTTACATATAAAAATTAAGAAGCTATTTTTAAATACATATAGTAAATGTGAAATTAATACACTGGAAAAATTAACAATAGTACACTGGAATAATGAAACTAACTAACCTTACACTGCAGTTTCCGAGGCTAACTGATTGAGCAGAGGCAATACGGGAAAAAACAAGAGATGGCGAGGGCGATTGGGGAAGGGGGGATTATAAGGAATTGGGGAAAGAGGAGGGATCATAGCAAATTGAGGGGGACGGCAGATGAGTCAACATTCAGACTAGGGGACAATGTTTTAATGAAAAGCGATTCCAAAATTCTTAGTGAGTTGGGACAAGTATTACAACCAAGAATTTTAAAATTGTCTAAAGTGACATCAGTTTTACATTTTATGCTGTGTTCGCGAATACTCGAAGCTTCTTTAGTTTTTAAAATTTTACCTGTTCGGCCACTTATTCCCATATGCGAATAAAATCTAGCCCTGAGAGAGCGAACAGTGCTGCCAATGTAATTCCCAAGGAGACACCTAGGGCAGGTAAATAAATATACAACACCGCTACGCAACGAGTCAGGGGTTCGATCCTTCGCTGAGAAAATTGTTAAGGAAATTTTTTTATCATACTGATTTCCGCATCATATTTATTAATAAAACGTCTTTAGGTAGCTTTTTCTCAGCGAAGGATCGAACCCCTGACTCGTTGCGTAGCGGTGTTGTATATTTATTTACCTGCCCTAGGTGTCTCCTTGGGAATTACATTGGCAGCACTGTTCGCTCTCTCAGGGCTAGATTTTATTCGCATATGGGAATAAGTGGCCGAACAGGTAAAATTTTAAAAACTAAAGAAGCTTCGAGTATTCGCGAACACAGCATAAAATGTAAAACTGATGTCACTTTAGACAATTTTAAAATTCTTGGTTGTAATACTTGTCCCAACTCACTAAGAATTTTGGAATCGCTTTTCATTAAAACATTGTCCCCTAGTCTGAATGTTGACTCATCTGCCGTCTCCCTCAATTTGCTATGATCCCTCCTCTTTCCCCAATTCCTTATAATCCCCCCTTCCCCAATCGCCCTCGCCATCTCTTGTTTTTTCCCGTATTGCCTCTGCTCAATCAGTTAGCCTCGGAAACTGCAGTGTAAGGTTAGTTAGTTTCATTATTCTAGTGTACTATTGTTAATTTTTCCAGTGTATTAATTTCACATTTACTATATGTATTTAAAAATAGCTTCTAATTTTTATATGTAAATCTGTATAACTTAGAATTTAACCCTCTTTTCTCAGTCTTTTAAAATTTGTCTTTATGAATAGGTTATAGAAATTTTCTGTTTTGTTTTTCATTCAATATTGATTTTAATTTCACATTGTTATTAAACAGCCTGAAGATGAGCGTATTGCTCGAAACGTTGCGCATTAAAGAAGACTTTTCATGGCATTTACATTTCTCCTTGTCATTGGATTTCTCCTAAATATTATATATATATATATATATATATATATATATATATATATATATATATATATATATAACTGCAATGACCACGCAGTATATTAATGTATAGAAACGACGTAAGTATAGAGGAGTGTTCTGCACACGAGGAAGAGAAATAACGAACAAATGAAAAATGAGGTGACCGCCCGGGAATCGAACCCAGGATCTTCCGATTGCCGGTCAGATATGCTACCACTACACCACGGGCCTCGATCAGTCAGAAGTCGTAATTCTCCTACATAGGGCAGAAACCAATGCGGTAGTGGTAGCATATCTGACCGGCAATCGGAAGATCCTGGGTTCGATTCCCGGGCGGTCACCTCATTTTTCATTTGTTCGTTATTTCTCTTCCTCGTGTGCAGAACACTCCTCTATACTTACGTCGTTTCTATATATATATGTGTGTGTTTGTGTGTCAGCTCAAAATTGATGATGATTGATTTGGAATCAAAATGAATTGCATCTTGGAAGGCTTCAGTTGTATTTTATTTCCAATTTATGGGGAAAGAATTAAATTTGCACAAACTAATCGTACGTATAAAGCCATATATAAACGTTCCTAAGCCAGCCAAAATTGCTTTTGAGTTTTAAGTTAATAACATGTCCTGGCAACCATGAAATAACTGAAATTCCATATAACATCAAAATTTTTTTGTGGTGAACGTTGCAAAGTTATCGATTTTTAAACTTTCTTTTTCAAATATCTTTAATGAGAGTAGTAATAATTTTTACAATGGGGGGCCTATGCTCCCTATGCCCCCCTTATGTACGCCACTGCCTGTTGCTAATTGTTTTATTATTTTAAACGACGTTAATATTTTTAAAATGCCTATCTAAACGGTTTTTAAACATGTTAACGCTGGTAGAGTTCACGACGGACACGGGAAGATTATTCCATTTATCAATTAATTTAAAAGTAAAATAGTTTTTAGCGATGTTAGTAATGAAACGTCTGCCACGTAATTTAAATCCGTTATCGATTTTATTAACGATTTTGAAAACTTCAATAAGCTCCCCCTTAATCTCCTAGTTTCGAGTGAATGCAAGTTTAACTCTTTAATCCTATCTTCGTAAGACTTGTTGCGTAGTGACGGAATTAGTTTCGTGGCGCGTCGCTGAACCCTTTCCAACCTATCAATATCCTCACGCAAATACGGGCACCAAAACTGAACGGCATATTCTGAGGCCTGAGTAGGGACTTGTAAATGGGCAATATACTATTCTTCGATTTAAATCCGAAATTACGCGCTATAAGCCTAACATCCTATTAGCTTTTGAGCAAGACTCTAGGCACTGGTTCCAAACTTTTAAATCTTTAGATACGCCTACGCCTAAATCTACTTCCTCGTCAACGCTCACTAACTGTCTATCATCCATCGTTTACGTGTAATTGTTGTTACGAGAACCTATATGCAAAACTTTACATTTGTCTACGTTAAATTGTATCTGCCACTTATCTGTCCACTCCATAATCCTATTTACATCGTCTTGGAGCCTATTTCTATCGTCCACGTCAAGAATTTTACCGCCTATTTTGGTATCGCTCGCGAATTTTGACACGTTACTGGTCAAGCCTACATCTATGTCGTTAATGTAGATTACGAATAGCAATGGGCCTAACACTGAACCCTGAGGGACACCGCTACCTACATCCAACCACCTCGATTCCCTACCATTAACAACGAGCCTCTGTTTCCTGGCACGAAACCATTCCTCTAACCCAGGGGTGGGGAAACCCTCGCCCGCGGGCGAAATTTCGCCCACGAGCTAATTTCAATTCGCCCGCTTAGGTATTTATTATTTACTAAAAATTATTTATTTACAGCCCAGTAAATAGCTTTTTAAAATACATCATATATACAGCGTGTCCCAAAGAAATGTATACCCACTTTGTTCGATAATACCAGCTATGAGGATAATAAATATATTACTTTTTATATGTGTTTTAATAAAGAATTTTCTCCTGAATCTAAATATGTAATTATTTTTATTAAAAATTGAAAAACAAAAACGTTACAGATGTTTAAATTATAATTATTATTTTCGAGACTTCATGTGCGATATTTTCTAATATTTCTGCACGTATACGAGATAAATTTGAAACCGACGGCACTGTGCAAAACTTACAAAAACAACGTTCTGGAAGACGTCGAACATCTTAGATAAAGTGTCATTTAACCATGGAATTTGTAAATTTTTGAATTAACTAATAATTACAACATTTATGCTTCAATATCAACACTAAACATAAGTATCTCAAAACAGTCGGTTAAAATATTAGAAAATATCGCACATGAAGTCTCGAAAATAATAATTATAATTTAAACATCTGTAACGTTTTTGTTCTTCAATTTTTAATAAAAATAATTACATATTTAGATTCAGGAGAAAATTCTTTATTAAAAAACATATACAAAGTAATATATTTATTATCCTCATAGCTGGTATTATCGAACAAAGTGGGTAGGCCTATACATTTCTTTGGGACACGCTGTATATAAGCTTAAAATTTGCCAGACGCCCGCGGAGGTGTTTATGTTATCGATTTTCGCCCTTGGTACTGAAAAGTTTCCCCACCCCTGCAGTCTAACCAGTTAGCTACCTGACCGCGTAATGGGGGAGGGAGTTGGGTAATGGGGGAGGGTGGGGTAATGGGGAGAGGGGTGGGGTAACGGGGGAGGGGGTTATGAAACAAGGGGGTGACGGGGTTTTTGGGGGGAGAGGGAGAATGACCTCCCCCCAAAGGGGTAACCCTAACCTTTTGAACTTCGCATTCTGAGCCAGTGGATTAAAAATTTGTGAAGCTAGGGATATTTAAAATGTAAAATAATATTTTTGTCTTCATCTAAGTATTCTGCGAAGGTGCACTCGCCGTAGACGAGTTTGCGAAGCACAAGCCCCGCTCGTAGGGCAGGGAGCCGAATGCTCTGCTTGTATATAATCAGAGCTGGGCACCGCAAACTCAAAATCACTTCCGCAACCGCAAATCCGCAAACTGCTTGCCATTTTTGGTGCCGCAAACGCAAATCCGCAAACGCAAACCATATTTCCAATTTTTTATATAATATAAAGAAGTGAGAAGAATTACTATCATTTAGTGAAGGTTTAGCCTTACATATATACAATGATTCTAGAATAAAATAAATCAGAAGAGTCACTTACAGAAGCTAAAACTTTGAAAGTATTCATATTAAAAGTACCTCCACACTGTGACACATGATCACGTATAGAAGGCGGGTAGGGTGTCCGCGAGGGTTGATTTGTCTGAGCGGACTGTCCTGTGAGAAACGTGAGTGAAGGGTATTATGCTTCGTTGACCCCACTGAACGACTAAACAATGGATCCGAGCGTGGACGGATCACTTAGAACTATCTGGAAAGAAATCTGGGTGTGAAATGCAATTTTATAATCATGTTTTTATTGAAATTGAAATTCTCACCCATCCATTCAGTTGTTATATGTACATATACAGTATAGTGCAGCAGAAATCGTGTAATTAACTCGGTAATTAATGTTTGTTTGGGTAGAAAATTAACGAAAGACGAACCTGGCGAGATAATTCCCATAAGTAAATAAAATGTACAACTTGAACCTATGGTGTTTTTGTTAATTTTACAGCAATATCTGAAAATATTTGATGCATTAACTCGTGCACCTTTTTAGATTATCTTTTAGAAAATTATTAATTACTGTACTCAAAATAATAAAATAATAAAGTTTATTTCTAATTAAATCTTAAATAAAAGTAAATAATTCGAAAGGTTTTATAATGTCTACATTTCCATTTTTTACATTAATTTCATTACGCCAATAAGGCGCATCACAACTACAGTAACTTATCTCTATTTTAACTTTATTTGAAAGAAAATTTCTTTTGGCTTTATTCGCAATCTTATCTAACAACCATTGATCACAATTTCAAGCCTGATCAGATTTTGAACGACCATTTTCAAAGATGTAGAACAAGTTTCATATTATGAATCAAAAATTTTGATTACGTCATTTGTTGTAATTACGTCAAAGGAGAGATATCCCGTCTTTCTAAAAAGAATGAAAAGAACCGTCTTTTATATCTATTTTCACCAAATGATGAGTTCTTTCCTACGTACAGTATTCATTAAATAGCTTATTTTTTACATTTTAATCCTACTATAATTTCTTTCTCAATACCTCCTAGTTGGGTTTCCCTTTATCGTTATTGAATTTGATTAGAGAGAGAGAAATACCATTTCATATATTATATATCCTTAACTATTAAAAAAAAAAACCCTGCATTTTCTTTCATTTCCTTTGAACCTTACCTAAAATATAAAAAATATGAAAACACTGTTACACAAACTTCCAACTATTTTTAACAGAAAATGGGGGGATAGGGGTAATAGGGAGGGGGTTATGCAACAAGGGGGTGGGGGAGGGGGTTAATGGGGGTGACAAGCCATTTGGAGAGTTTATAGGTAATAGAACCCACAGGGCCAATAAGAGGGCGCATAGGAATACATGGATGCCGAATTAGAAAAAATGAACAGTATTGGAAGTGATTTGTAAATGAGAACCAACTCTTTGTGATCATTTATTTATTTATATAAAGTCAAACAATGACAACGGTCTTCTGAAAAAGGAATAAGCATAATAAGTAATCACTTGAATAAAACATAAACATAAACATAAACATTGTCCTCTATCTCCTCCCAAGTCTTTGATACTAGATGTGATATGAGGTAATTGCAGTACAGTAGTGCAAAGACTTATATTGTTTTATAAAGTGAATACAGTATAGTACTTTAATAGGAAAACATAGATACTAGTTTATTTAAGAGTAATATGAGACATAAGGCTTTGCTATTACATCATGATGAATACGATACTGTAGAAACTAAAATATAAATACTTATGGAATTATACAGTACATTATATCCAATCAAACATATTACAATACAATTAGAGAGTTCAGCGAGAGATTGAATCATATATTAAAATAAGGGTTGTACAACGGTATTCCTGACAAAAGTAATAGTACAGTAGTGAGGTTACAGCTGTATTGGGAACACAATATAAAGTTCTTAGTAAGTAAAGTGTAAAGTGTACTGTACTCTATCTCTCCCCCAAGTCTTTGAGCCAGCAATTTTATAAAGAAGATTATTAAGGATAATATGGCAAGAAAAAAAAAAAAATTTGTATGTTTACGGATAAAGACTAAACCTTATTTTGTCAGTGCCCTTAATTTAAAGCATACTTGATTGGTTACTCTTCTTGATTCATATGGTAGTCTTCATGCCAGGTAGGGGGGCGTCTGGTACGGTTCGAATGCCTTAGTGGAGTTGCAGTTTGGGGTGCCGTACCCATTGGCCTAGGGGGTGCGGGTGGTAGTATGTCGATGGGCGGCGTTGACATGTCTTCTTGGGGGGGGGTGTGGTCTCTTCAGGGATCGGGCGCCTTCGTTCAACGTGCGGGCTGGACCGTGTCGGACTACGGGGTGAAGCGGGTGTCTTTGGTCCTGGTGCTGACCTGGCAGGTGTAGGTGGTGCAGCAGGTGGGCTGTTGGTGGGCACCGCTAGGAAGTTCTTCAAATGTTGGTCTATGGTCATCTTTGGAGCAGGTGTGCTGAAGGGTTCATATTTTTTAAGGAATTTCCTGTTCCTTACAGTTACCCTCCCAGATCCATCGACCCTAACCACGTACTGGTCAAACTGCCTGACTTCGATGACCACACCTGTCTTGTCCCATTTACGGGCGTGTGGACCGACCTGGTTCTGGATGCGTATAAGGTCTCCGACTGCTAGTGGTGGGAGTCTCTTGGTGTGCTCTGACCAGCGTTCCGCACCCCTCATGTGGCGGTTCCTCAGAGCATCTTCTCGGGTGGCCAAGTTTTCACGCCACGTGTCGTGTGGTTTATATCGGCCGGGAAGGATTGGAATGAAGTCCCGGATAGGGCGGCCGAATACACACATTGCTGGGGAGTGTTTTGTATCTCTATCCGGCGTGTTTCTGTATTGAAGCATGGCCCGTTGAAAGTTTTCGGTGTTGAGGTCGCCGTTTGGTCCAGTGTTGTCGGTTATTAGGCGTTTCGTTGTCTTGACACCAACTTCTGCCCGACAGTTGCTGTGAGGGAAAGCCACTGATGAGAGTCGGTGGTGTACGCCCCAGTTTTTGAGGAACTGCCGTGTGGCTGCTGCGGTAAATTCAGGGCCCCCATCGGAAGCCAGTTCGTCGGGGATGCCGAAGGTGACGAAGGTCCGTCGGAGGCAGGCGATGAGTCCAGCAGCACCATCTGATGACCTCTCTACTATTGGCCAGTTGGAGTATCTGTCCACCACGACCAGGTAGTTTACTCCTTTGTAGTGGAAGTAGTCCGCGCAGACGCACTGGAAGGGGTATTCTGGTGATGTTGGTGGAGTGGGTGGAGCGCTGGGCTGGGTTGGTGCCATGCGGTTGCAGTGGTTGCAGCTAGCCCGTAGTGCTGTGATGGCTGGTGTGATGCCAGGCCAGAAAATGGAGTCTTCTGCTCTGGAGATCATGGATGAAGTACCTTGATGAGCTGAGTGGAGTGAAGCCAGTACTTCTTGCCTGAGGGCCGGCGGGATAACCGTGCGGTTCCTGTACATTACCACGCCGTCAACAGTGCGGAGGTCGTCGCGAAACTGGTGATATTCCCGCAGCTGTGCAGGGAGTGCATGGCGGGATTCAGGCACCGGACTCTATGACATTGGCTAAACTATTCATGACTTCATCGCTGGTCGTGGCGGTGCGTACTCGATCCCATGTCACTGATGCCAGGCTCAGCGAGTTGAGTGTTGATGCGGCTGCAGAAATGACGCAGGCTTCCATGCCATTACCATCTGTCAGTGATGTCCGTATGCCGGCTAGGAAGGTGGGGGGGGGAAAGAACGCCGTTCCCTCGCATGGTTGATGGATGGCTGCTACATCATCGGGGAGTGTCAGTGGTATGGGGTCGCCAGTGGGGTATCGTGACACCCCGTCAGCAGCTTTGTGTTTCGCGCCTGGTACGTGGATCATCCGGAAGCGGTACCTGAGGGTTTTTTCCTTCAAGTTTCTGAGGCGTGTATTAGATATGTCCTCTAGGGATCTGTCACCAAACACTTTGAGGAGAGGTTTGTGGTCCACTGCAATTATTAGGTCTTCGCATCCCAGCACGAAGTACCTCGCCTTGTCAAGGGCATCGGCGACAGCAAGTGCTTCTCCTTCTACTGGTGCATAGCGGGACTCAGCTGAGGTAGTGAATCTACTGCCGACCAATGTGACACGCCATCCAGTATGGCAGCAGAAGGGTTCGACTCGTGTACAGGTGCAGTGTTTCTGAAGTACCAGTAGCCGATGCCTGTTTTCGACCAGTCTGTGGCGAGGCATGTGGGCT
Organism: Bathynomus jamesi; assembly: GCA_023014485.1. Lineage (NCBI taxonomy): Eukaryota > Metazoa > Arthropoda > Malacostraca > Isopoda > Cirolanidae > Bathynomus > Bathynomus jamesi. Next base: position 9,906 of record JAJOZX010002930.1, read on the forward strand.
TGGTTTTGTCAAAAATTTTAACACCCTCCTCTATTTCTGTGATGATGACATCCTTTGATTCTTCGAAGATGGTTTCCAATTCGTCATCCCACTTGAAAGGTGTTCCTGGCTTCAGAAGTAGGCGGAACGGCTGCATCCTCTTGGCCATGCTGAAGGCATACGACACCTGGTTGATGAGCCCGAACCATGATCGAACGTCGGTGATGTTCTTTGGAGATGGAAACTCTAGGATTGCTTTGAGGTATTTTTTACAGGGTCGGACACTGTCAGATGTGATCTCGAAGCCTGCAAATTCAACCTTGTCCTGACAGAACACAAACTTGTCGGGGTTCAGTGTGATTCCGTGTCTGCCGCAGGTGTCAAGCCACTGGGTGGCCTGGAAGAAGCTCTCCTCCACTGTGTCTGACCAGAGCAAGACGTCGTCAATGCACTTTGTATTGTTAGGGATGCTCGATACAATTTCGTCGTACCTTCTTGTGTAACCGTCACCAGATGCAATGTAACCCTGGGGAGCGGTTTTGTAACGGTAGCGACCCCAGGGCGTTATGAAGGTGGTCAAGTGGCGGTCTTCTTCACAGATTGGTACGCTGTGATATCCATTCCATGCATCAAACACTGTTTTCTTTTTGCCTTGCGGTACTGATCTGGCCTGGTGGAATGGCGATTGAGTGTGGTGTGTTTCGCGGGTGGCGTGAGCGTTGAGGGGTTGAAAGTCAACGGTACGCCTTGGTTTTCCGTTCTTTTTGGCGCACACCACCATTCTGTGACACCAGGTTACGGGCTCACCAACGGGTACTGGTTCAAGGACACCCAGTCTGACATCTTGGTCGAGGCCAGCCTTCACGTCCTCCTGCCAGTGGATTGGTACTGGGACGGGGGTGTGATGTGCGACTGGTTTGGCATTGGGGTCCACCATCAATTTCATTGGGGGGCCGTCCATCATGGGCAGCGCTTGGTGGTCACAAGTGTTGAAGGTGCTTGATTTGTAATAGTCCAGCAGGTATTCCTTGAGCTTTTGCTGGTTCGCCGCAACAGCGGGTAGCGGTAGCTCGATTGGAGGTGATGGAGGATGTTGGCGTCTTGGACAGTCACAGTTAGTTACAAGTCCGCTGTCACTGTGTGGCGTGCTGGCACTGTTGTTACAGTATTGTGCTGGATCCAGTTGGACTTCCCCCACTGTAGGAAATCTTCCCGAGATAATGCCGAGTGAAACGCATGCCTCTCTGCTGATGAAGAACTTGTCAGAAGAATCGTCACATATGTTACCTGTCTCGTTTCTACTTGTTGGCCCTGTTCATCCTTGCCAGTGAGGCGAAGTATGGCTGCGCCAAGGATTTTGATGCCCTTGTTGTTGGCGGCGTGCATCTTCATGGTCACAGGGATGAGGTCAGACTGGAGAAGCCCGAGGCGGTGGATAACCTTGATACCGGTGAGGCAGCTCTGACAGCCTGTGTCTGCCATGGCAGGCAGTACCACGGTTTTTGGGTGGGCATTGAGGGTTGCCCCAAGCGCCTCGTAGTCTTCGGGGAGAGTCCTGACTGTCAGGTTGATGTGTGGCTGTGGTTGTGAGTTCTCCTTGATCCATATGTCCGATAGTTCATTGTAAATGTGATGGTCGAGGGCGATTGCTCTTTTCTTATGTGGCTCGGAAGTGTTGCTTGAGGCGCAGAGAAGATCAAATACCGCACCTTCGCACTCATCAGCTTTATTAGGAGTGGCTGAAAGGCTCTTGTCCTTGTCTTTGCTCCTGCATACGGATTCCCAATGGCTGTCGCGCTTGCAAATTTTGCATTTGTGGTTGTACGCAGGGCAATCCGTCTTGCGTATGTGGACTGGGGCTCTTCTGCCGTGTCCTTTTTTACCACAATATGAACAGGGGGCATTTTTGTCTTGTGGGGGTATTTGCTTACTTCTCCTGTATGTGCTGCCTGGCCTCCACGGCATGGGAGTCCAGCAGTCGTGATGCTGAGCGCTTGCCTGCTTCCTTCGCCTCGACAAACTGAAAGACGTCTTCCAGGGTCATCTCCTGGTTACTGTTGCCGAGGAGTTCCAGTTGTATTTCCGGGTCAGCAATTCCGCGGGTAAGGACGTCGCGAAGGATGGGGTCAGTGTAATTTACGTTGTTGTTGCAGCTTGGGCATTCAACAAGAAATTTGCAGACTCCGGCCTGACCACGAAGACGGGCTCCAAAACTGCGCACAGTTTCGTCGCGGTCTTGTCGCATATTGTGTAGGGTAACCCTGGCTACCATGGTGTTCTCCTCACGGACAGCTAGTTTCTTGATTGCAGCAAGGACTTCATCTTCGGTTTTGTTTGTTAGGCTTCCACCTGCGGATCTTGTCAAATCTTTGCGGAGTGAATCGTCGCAGCATTCAAGTAGTTGTACCACTTTGTCCCTACCAGTGATTTTTGTAGCTTCCGCATAATCTGTCCAACGCGACGTAAAATATGCCCAGTCTTCACTGGTACCTGCAGCCGAAATGGTTGGCCGTCTTACTTTCTCAACCTTTGCAGAGACTGTCGGGCTTGGGACATGGGTCGTGCAGTGGGCTGTTATAAGTGCGGCTACAATGGCTGGGTCCAGGTCTGCTGTGACATAGGTACAACCTGTGATAGGACATTCTACGGCAGGCATTGTGGATAGCGTTTGTTGAAGTTGCTTAATTAGGTTGGGGTGGTTGACAGTTGCTTGAATTTACCACGTATGTAGACTTATTTTATTATTTATTTAATTAATCAGTCATTTGTACCTAAGACCGTTGTCATAAATGAGAACCAACTCTTTGTGATCATTTATTTATTTATATAAAGTCAAACAATGACAACGGTCTTCTGAAAAAGGAATAAGCATAATAAGTAATCACTTGAATAAAACATAAACATAAACATAAACATTGTCCTCTAATTTGTGTTACCCACCTGCTTTTTTGGAATCTTGTCTTAACAAGGCAAAACAAACTTTCTATCGTGTGAATAATAACCCTCGCATTTTGTCGAAGAATATTTTAGTACTTCCATTTTTCCCAGGCTTTTTAGGCATTGCTAATGTACTTAAACTTTTGAATATTAATGTAGTATTTTCCTATGACAATATTGTGAAAAATATCATAGTAAAAAATAGCCTTACCAATAATTCAGGCATTATCTATAAAATTGGTTGTAAACAATGTGATTCCTTTTACATTGGTCAGACGGGAAAGGATTTGTACACGCGTGTAAAACAGCATCAATATTCCGTTAGAACGGGACAGAGGTCCAGTGCCCTTTTCGTCCGTTTGTCAGAGTTATCCTACTGTATTGATTGGAATAATGCCTCAATTTTGTTTCACTCAAGCAACATTGTTAATAGAAATATCAATGAGTCTGCCATTATCCAACTTACAAATAATTTTAACATTAGCCAGGGCCTTTTTTCGCTTGATCCTGTTGTTTTGAATTCGTTCAGAACGGATTTAGACAAGAGGGGCAAAGTGCTAAAACTCTGGTAGTTTTTCCTTATAAATTTGTATGCTCCTCCTACAATTTTATTTTTCCTTTTTATTTATTTTTTTGTGACCTACATATATATAGTCTCGAACTTGTTATTTATTTCAGTATTCCTGAGGATGTTATTAGACGAAAGCAGCGCTTGAGCACCATTCTGTGTTTCCATTTTCCTTGGTGGTTATTTTCATCATCATCATCATCATATATATATATAACCTTACCTTACAACCTTACAAAGGTTCCACGTGATGATTTCTCATTTCGCGAAGGTCAAGCGTGTCGCCCCTCCTCTCGAGTTGGCCTGGTGAAGTAGTGAGTTGGATTCTTGCGCTCTCCACCTCACATAGCCAGGTACGCCCGGCTCATCGGGGATTGTTCTGAGCCAGGCGTCAAGTCTTCTTTTGAAGATTTCCACTGCAACTCCCTTCGTGTTTCTTAGGTCTTTGGGCAGCTGATTAAATAGTTTTGGTCCTCTCACTACAAAACTATTTTCTTTCAGGGTTAAGGATGTTCCCTGTCTCGCCTTCAATTTGGGAATACGACACAGTCTACCGTTTCTACCTTCCACCGTTGTTTGGGGAGTTATGGGATTCAGAGTAAGATTAGGGACTAGTTTCTCCATTATTTTCCAAGTGTAAATAATGGTGTATCTCTCTCTTCTCCTTTCCAGTGAATATAGGTTTAGTTCTCGTAACCTTTCCCAGTAATTTAGTTCTTTGCACCCATTGATCTTGGCTGTGAAACTTCTTTGAATCCCCTCCAGCTGTCTACTGTCTTCTTTTTTATATGGGGATGTTAGGACCGAGCAGTATTCCAGTTTGGGTATTATCAGGGTTTTCAGTAGGGGGATCATTACATTCCTATCCGTTCGTTTAAAAGTTCTCAATATCAGACCCGTTATTCTCTTTGCTCTGTTTACTGCTATCTTATTTTGTGTTTCAAATTTCGCATCATCTGTCATTACAACCCCTAAATCTTTTGCTCTGGAATTTCTCTGGACTTCCTGTCCATTTGGGGTATAATATTCCATGGACTTTAGGTCCATATATATATGTGTGTGTGTGTGTGTGTGTCTAAAAAAGAACAATGAATAATTCCTATATAATCTTTATATTCAATTATTCATTTTTACATAAGGACCAAACTCGCATAATGCAAGTTTGGATGACTTTAGTATTCAATGTATGGTAAATTCTTTAATCTATTATTATTTATATGTTGTTCATTCATACGTCCATTTCCTTTCTTGACCTTTATCTTTTGTTAATTTTATTAATTATTCATTCAGCTACCTATTGTCTACCTACTGTCAACCTATTGTGTGACTACCAATATGTGTACAAAACTTTATGCATTCGTACATGTTCGCAAATGATCATGATCACGTACGTACCTTGTCGTACCTTACATGTAAGTACGTTCACATGTATTCTTTTTATTTCTTTTCTTTAAATTAATTAATTTCTCGCAATACTCATAAATGCTTATGCAAGTGTTCGAATTCCGCTGACCAGGCAAAAACGAGAGCTTCTAAGGTGAAAATCCCCTCTCGCTTGCGTCTCATTTATAAAACATTATTATGTCTGTTATATATATATATATATATATATATATATATATATATATATATATATATATATATATATATATACACCGTATGCGCCCATGTACTTTATGTTATACTCCTAACATCCTAATTTTCTGTAAATATGAAACACTTTGTAAAAAACCTATAGTTAACTGTTTAATTGTAATTAACTGTAATACTTTAATATAATGTAATATTAATTGATGTACTTTAATGAAACTATAATTAACGATAATAATTTAATATAATGTAATTAATGTACGTTAATAAAACTATAATTAACGATAATAATTTAATATAATGTAATTAATGTACTTTAATGAAACTGTAATTAACGATAATAAGTGAATGTGAATTAATTGGTAATTATAATCATAGTTGTAATAAACCAAAATTACAATGTACTCAGTGATGTACTTGGGATTGTACTCAATGTACTACTCCGACATTATGCTTAACGTCCAAGAAGTGTTTAGATCTCCAGTTAAAGGGAAACTTAACCTTCAACTGCACTCCCCCAAAAATTTAGACTTATTTAATTCTTGTATTGTAAATTCAATCACTCCTGTCTTAGCAGCCCTTCAACGAGGAGGTTGGAGCTCTCCTCGAGGAGGACTTCGGCCTCCTCCCTTTTAAATTCCGGCCTGAGCAATGGTCGAAAGAGGTCGAACCTCTACCCCTGTAAATTCTGAATTAGACTACGTGGCTGAGCACTACCTGTATATTTTAGCAGTAAATTACAGTAAGAAAAAGTCTTTATCTTCTCCTTCGAACCTTGCTCTCTTCAAAGAACTTAGTCATTAAAGTCTCCCGATACGTTACAAGAAGAATCGGGGGAACCCTCAGGGAATTTAATAAGCCTCTTAGAATCCTCCGAGCCACTATAGAAGAACTCGGAGAGTAGTATAGAAGAAACTACTGCAAATAACAAATCCGTTGCTGCCTCCTAACCAGAACCCCGGTCGACTTAGAATCAACCCAGGCCATAGACGGAGGGGTTAACATGTGTATATGGAAAAAGGGAGGACCTAAAATCCATGGAATACTATACCCCAAATGGACAGGAAATTCAGAGAAATTCTGAAGCAAAAGATTTAGGAGTTGTAATGACTGAAGATGCGAAATTTGAAACACAAAATAAGATAGCAGTAAACAAAGCAAAGAGAATAACTGGACAGATACTGAGAACCTTTAATTGAAGGGATAGGAATATAATGATTCATCTACTGAAGACACTGATCATACCCAAATTGTAATAGTGCTCGGTCCTAACATGACCATGTAAAAAAGAAGACATTAGGCAGGAGAAACACCTCAAGAAAGACAATCACGCCTTGAAGCTGACCGTGAACGACATGCAACAGCAATGTGAAATTTATCCTAAACAACGCCGGATACCTCAGCTTGTATATATATATATATATATATATATATATATATATATATATATATATATATATATATGTGTGTGTGTGTGTGTGTGTGTATATATATGTGTATATATATATATGCCCCCTGGGAGCGGGCAAGCCAGCCCAAGTCTCACCCGGTCCCAAGCCCGGAGAAAGGAGGAGGGTTGGCGGCAGGAAGGGCATCCGGCCGTAAAACTTTTGCCAAAACCTTATGAATGCAGATCCATTATAACAAGAGGAACAACAAAAGTAACGGAAATCTCCAAGAAGGCACAGGAAAAGAGATTGAGATGGTATGGGCAGTGGGCATGTCCAGAGGAGGGAGGAGGAGTATGTGGGACGACGGATGCTGAGGATGGAAATTCCAGACACGAGGAGAAGAGGTAGACGTAAGATGAGGTGGCGGGATAGACTGAAGAAAGATAGTGATAAGGGACTGGAGGAAGAGGTGGCTCAAGACAGAAGTGAATGAAGAAGAAGGATCTGCAACAGCGACCCCACATAGAAGTGGGCTAATAAGGCTGCGGAAGAAGAATATATATATATATATATATATATATATATATATATATATATATATATATATATATACAGGGTGGGCCGTAAGTTTCCATACATAGGAAAATTTAAACGTTTGTTTTTATGTTTCAGATACCCTAAGAATATGCGTTTGTAAGATCTTGTTTACTGATGAAGCAAATTTTTACGTCAATGGAGAGGTTAATCGGCAAAACATACGTTATTGGAGTAATGCTAACCCTAACTGGCTGAGTCCGACGAAGATGCAAGGTGCCGGTAAAGTGATGGTGTGGGCCGGGATATGGGGTGACAGAATTATTGGACCAATTTTTGTCAGTGGAAATCTTAATGCCGAAAGGTATCTTAACATGTTGCAAGAAGAGATTTTCCCATCCCTGCTAAACGAGGAAGGTAACTTCCCAGTTTACTTCCAGCAAGATGGAGCTCCACCTCATTATGGTCTTCACGTGCGTCGGTATTTGGATCAGCAGTTTCCGGATGCTTGGATTGGTCGGCGTGGTCCTGTGGAGTGGCCTCCCAGATCCCCAGATCTCACCCCCCTTGATTTCTATCTTTGGGGGCACTTGAAGGCCATGGTGTATCAGGAAAAGATACGAGACATAAATCATCTAAAGGAACGTATCACCAACGCCATTACAAGCATAACGTCAACTGTGCTAATGCGTGTTCATCAACAGTGGGGAACACGTATTGAAATGTGTTTTCAAAACAATGGCAACCATGTAGAGCATATTATATAAATAAAAATGGTTGTCCATAAAAAAATGTTTATTTTTCCTATGTATGGAAACTTACGGCCCACCCTGTATATATATATATATATATATAATATATATATATATATATATATATATAAGTTTCTCAGGGGACCATTCTGAGTTTGTGTGTATATATATATATATATACATATAATGCAAACCCACAAGAAAAACAAGAAAAAAGAACACATATGCCAAGGTCTTTCGTATATTCAGCAATACACCTTATCAGGGAATGAATTCAGGGATTCCCTGACGAGATGTATTGCTGAATACATGAAAGACCTTGGAATAATTTTTCTTTTTCCTTGTGAGTTTGCATCATTCATTCATTTCACGTGTTTAAGTGTGAAATTCATCCCATATACTGTACTGTATAAGCTATATACTGTATATATATATGCTGTGAAGAAAGTATGAAGAGGAATTACTTCATAACTTTGGTCAAAAGCGAAGAGAACTTTCTTATTTTTAAACTTTTAAACCAACTTTATTAAAGAGAAGTGAATGAATTCCATAATTTTGAGTCTTAATGAAAATCCAAAGTTTGGTTTTAATCCCATAAAAGTTCTCCAAACCTAAAACAAAAGTTTCGTTCTACTTTGTAACTCATAAACTTTATACTTTAAAGTTCTTTTAAATTAAGAACGAAAGTAAGATACAAACCTTCGACTGGGCAATTATCCAAGGAAAACGTCCTTGTACGGTTAGGTTTAAAACCAGATGAGTAAACCTACAAATTGCTAAACGAATTGCCCGTTGCAACTTACACAAAATTGTACGTGAAACGTGATGACTTAAAAAGAAGTTAATGGAATAATTACATAAGTAGGCCCTATTTCGTGTAACCTGAATTTTACGTCCTTACGTTTTATCTTATTTTGTACGACTCTTTAATAATAATCATACCTAAAATTACCAAACGAATAGCGGGTGTAGCTAAGGTTCAATAAATATTGGCTAGTGGTCTGCTAAATCCAGTTTCCCCTCATATTGCATTACAGTCGTACTAGGAAAAATAAAATCTGAACATCTGATAAAAGAGTAGTAGAATCCATGAAGTAAGAATAGAGTTTCTTGCTATAATTCCTCCCCTCCCCCACACCTCCTCTTAATTTTTGATATTAGGACAAGCTGGTTGAGGTTTACAGTAAAAAACCAAGGAACAATTTGCTTTAGAATTTAAACGGAACGTTTCTCCAAATTTGTTCCTCATACAGGGCTCCAATAAACCTTAGCCCCCCCCCCGCCCATGGCCTAAACCATTAGAGGTACAGTAAAACTAAACATACCTTACAAAAGAGAATTTAATCCTGCATTTAATGAGAAACAATTAAAACTTGGTGTTCCCGCCACTGGCTTCCAAGACAGCCTGAATTCGCTTTGGGTAGTTTGCCAAAAGTGACGTGAATAGATCTTGATCGTTACGCAAATTTGCTAAAACGGTTTCAATGTGTTGCGTCATTGTATCCTTCGAAAATCGATTTGCTGCAGGTTCTTGAAACAAGAGACATTCAACCTTGTCCTTTATAACTGATCCAATGTGTTCACAGACGTTCAGGTCAGGAGAATTTCCCGGCCATTCTTCATTTCCAAAGAAATCGATCTCATGGTTGCGCAACAACTGTTGAGTGGCTAATGTCTTAAAGCAGAAGGCCTTATCGTGCAGAAGTGTGACCTGATCGACATCCATAACATTGTTTGGGTTTCTTAGAAAAGGAGTGACATGCTGGGATAGAATAATATCACGAAAATACTGTCCATCCCAACTCTGACCATTTGGCTTCAGCACACACATGAGCTTCTTTGCAGTGAACAAAACAAACACACCAACACAGTCTGGACTTTTTAATAATTCGCGATAATGTTCATTGTCATCGATTTCATCTGGTGTTGTGGCCCACACTCGATCATTTTGGTAGTTTAAAAGTCAAAATTATATATTTTATCACAAACAAGAAAGAAACTAAGATTGAGAGTCCATTCATTTAAAAACCAAACTTTTGAAACTTAAAATTTTGTGAAGTGCAAAATTACTGTAGGTCGAATCATATTATCAATACTGCTCATACAACACCAATACATTAGGTATTGTATCCACGGTAAGCTATTAAAAAAATTCTCACTTATATATAATAATCATGATCGGTGTCTTGATCCAAAAACTTTTTTCGTCTGTCATTACACTGAAAATTTATTTTCAAAATAAAAATTTACAAAAAAACAATTAATGACGTGATTCTACAATGTAAGATCAATTAAATGATAAACTAAATTTTTAAATACACTAATTCCTGATTTATTTTCTAAAATTACAACACTAAACAATACAAGTTACCCCTAATTTACTATATTCTTCAGTTTACAGACTGATAATTATCTATTTAACTGAAAAAGTTAATGAAGGAGGAAACATTTTAGATTTTATTTATTCTTTTTGAGAAATTATACAATCGTAATTTTATAAATTTCTCTAAAATCTATCTTTTTAAATTGTGACAAGTCGGAAATACTGGCTGTTTACCTTACTCTCTACATCATTTTTTAAAAAGGCTAAAATGTTACTTAATTTTTTTAATGATTTCTCATGACATTTTAAAGTTTCTTCTGAAAATGATAAAATATGGAAAATATTCAAAGAACAGGGTGATAGAAAAAGGGAGTAATCGGGGGGAAAAGATAATCAGAATGCCTCGACAAATAATAGTATGGAAGAGAGGAAAGAAATAAAAAAATTTGTTGATTTTTTTGTTTTTGTTTTCTGACATCTTAAACTATATTTGGATCACCTAAAGACTAGAGCCCCCATGTATTCTTGTTTTTTGCTTTACAGTACCAAATATAGTAATAAATTATTAAATTGAATGCCAGGTTAGGTCAACTGTATGTCCTTGACGATTGGTTAGGTTAAGGCGTGATATTTTCGTTAGTTTTAACGAAAATATCACATTAGGGGCTTTTGTCTTCAGGTGATCCCTATATTTTAATATTTATTATTATATATTACAATATGTAATGCTACGATAGTTAATAAATTAAGCATATAAACTTGTATTTTTCTAACGATTAATGTAATTATATTCAGGTTTTGGTAATATTACTCCAAATTAAGCAAGTGTCCCTTTGTACAAAGCTTAGTTCTTACTCCATACGCTAGATGGTGAGTAGGCCTACCTATTATTCATTTACTGGGATACGCGCTAGATGGTGGAAATTATAGTCACTTTTGTGTCTTCCTATAAATATAAAATCTTTGCTAATAATTTAATGAAGAGATAATTGCATGGTTACATTAAAGATTGTGGAGCACATGGTAAAATAGGTTCCCTTAAATTAAAGTCTCTGAAAAACTGAGGGCCGTGATGACGTGTTGTCTGTTTACTGAATATTGAGAGTGAAAATTACTGTTGTTAAATAAAATAAAATCTCATTAATACTGTTAGTAATTGTAATAAATGAACAGAGGATGGCAGCAACCTTTAGTAAAAAAGGAGCATGACGTCATGAATCGCACGACGAGGAAACCTCATGAATGAGATTACCACTCTTTTGTAATTTGGAATATTTACTTAGAGAGCGATACAAGCTAATTTTAGCTTATGAGCTAACTTATTATAGTGGCTATGAAAAAACTATATAGGGTTATGGGTTGATTGCCTGATACCCTCATCCGTTGGAAATTTCCAGCAGACTACAGTGGAGAGTTAACGACAAAAGCCCTACGTTTTTTCGTTAGAGAGTTATGTGTATGTAGGTCTTTAAAGGACCTCTATGTTTATTTGCCTTCGGTATTTGCGCTGCCTAATTGTAAAGAAAGAAATTGCCTTACCGTATTATTTCGTTGGGCCTCGCTTCTTTTCGATGTAGGGCCGTGGTAAGATGGAGTTACACAATGAGTTGATGTAACTAATATAGGCAGTCACGACACTTAAATACCTGAAGGAATAGGCCTATCCTTTTTATAGTTATTAGGTTTTATATTAAGAGGATTTCACTCAGAACTTATAGGAAGATAAAGTATATCTTCCTTACTTAAAGCATCGCTGTAACATAAGCAGCTCAGAGTGCCGCCAGTATAATATAATCGTTAGGACTTAGGAATCTGCTGATTCGTCAGAGTTCGTTGACTCTTCTCTCGAAGTAATTTTCACGAGTCAACAATGAAAAATGTTGAACACGAAATAGTAAATTTGTTTTTTTGGTTGTTATGCAGCCACGATGCCTACATATGGGTTCTATGGATGTATGGCAATTATTTTCATCCCCAATAGGCTATGTCGCCAATCCCGAGGCAATTTTGTATAGATATTTAATTCAATTAATTAATAATTTATATTTAATTAAGAAGTAAAGGTACCACATACGATACCATGCTTTAAGTGTGTATAGTTTTTCCATATACGGGGGGGGGGGGGGGGGCGGAGAAAAATTTATATGTTGACAAACTGTGTGTTTTAAACCATGTGAAATGGATTAAAAAGAATGAAGTAGGAATTTAAGAAGAGAAAGGTTGCTCAAAACCTATTTAAATATAAAATTTCAAGAGGCTAACTTCTCAAGTTTAGTTAAAGTTATGTCAATCAGTTTGACTCCCCGTAGGTATAGGAAATTTATGGAATTAAAGTAAAGTTATTAAGCTTTTTAACTTTGCTCATTATTTGTCTAAGTTTTATAAGTCACCAGTTTTTAAATGCTGGTAATGGTTTACTAATGTTGTTTTGGAGTTTTGCATGTTTTGTTTTGTTAACGATTTATGTTTTAAAGTGACTTCTACGTTGGTGAGTTAATTGAAATGTACTGTACTTCCATGTTGTATTGTTTGGTTAAAAGAGTTTGTACTGTATTCAAACCTCCTAACACTTCAGACTAGTCAATACCCGTAGTTTTAGTAAAGTAAATGTTACTCCTCCACAGGTAGATCTGGAGGGCTTGGGGCTTTGAATCCTGTACTGGTTTTGTGTTGTTTGGTCTCTGGCCAAGGGAGGCCATAAGACCTTTGTTGTTTGGCCCATGGCCAAGGGAGGCTATAAGACCGTTGTTGTTTGGCCCATGGCCAAAGGAGGCTATAAGACCGTTGTTGTTTGGCCCATGGCCAAGGGAGGCCATAAGATCCTTGTTGTTTGGCCCATGGCCAAAGGAGGCCATAAGACCCTTGTAATAGTTTGCCCTATGGCCAAGATAGGCCATAAGGGCCTTGTTGAATAGTTTTGGCTATGGCCAAAGTAGTCCATCAGCCCCTTGTTGAATAGTTTGGGCTATGGCCAAGGTAGGCCATCAGCCCCTTGTTGCATAGTTTGGGCTATGGCCAAGGGAGACCATCAGCCCCTTGTTGAATAGTTTGGGCTATGGCCAAGGGAAGCCATCAGCCCCTTGTTGAATAGTTTGGGCTATGACCAAGGTAGGCCATCAACACCTTGTTGAATAATTTGGGCTATGACCAAGGTAGGCCATCAGACCCTTGTTGAATAATTTGGGCTATGGTCAAGGTAGGCCATCAGCCCCTTGTTGAATAGTTTGGGCTATGGACAAGGTAGGCCATAAAACCCTTTAGAGTAGAGTAGTTTGTATGTCCACTGTCTAACCATATAATTTTTGGCACAAAATTATGTGCACAGAACCAGAGCGCAGCAATAAAAGCCTTATGTTCAGGCAGGTTGCTGTGTTTGTGACACATGGAAAGAGTGAGTACAATATATATATATATATATATATATATATATATATATATATATATATATATATATATATATATACAGGGTGTCCCATAAGTCCGGCATCATAGGAAAAATAATAAAAAAAGGCAAAACAAAAGCTTTTATTTACAGAACATGCTCAATATGTCCACCATTGTTTTCAATACACAAATTCAGACGTGATACCCAGTCAGCAAGCACACGGTGAATGATGTCAGGAGTAATGGTGTTACATGCCCCAATAATGCGCTGCCGCAAATGTTCAACACTCCTCATTTTCTCTGTATAACCAGCGCTTTCAAGTGGCCCCAGAGATAAAAATCTAGTGGCGTGAGATCCGGGCTTCTAGCTGGCCATTCCACAGACCCTCGACGTCCTATCCAATGACCAGGGAATTGTTGGTCCAGGTATTCCCTTACTTGGGAATACTTGGGAATTTCTCCTATGATGCCGGACTTATGGGACACCCTGTATATATTACATTCCTCTGAATCCAGTTGGTCTTCAAAACTTGGATTCACCACTCCAGTGAAGTCAATACCCGTAGTTATGATTGAGTAAATGTTGTGTGTCCTACAGGTAGGTCTGGAAGGTTTGGGGTTTTGAAGGAATCCAATCTGTTTGCAAGAAATGTATGTGTCTGTTGATGAAATATGTTGAGTGATTCTTCTTTAAAAGAAGAATTGGATACTTGGAGTTGTATGTATATATTTATATACTGTATGTATATGTGCAAATGTATATTTTGTTGAGGGTTTTATTTTTTAATTTTGTGTTAGGTTAACCAATTTGGCTGAGTAAAGATCCTCAAATGTTACATTTGAGACCCTTATATCAAGCCTTGTCTGTTTTATGCCTACATGTGAAATAGGACTTAGAATAGGTTACGCCTATATGTCAAATAGGACTTAGAATAGGTTACGCCTAAATGTCAAATACGACTTAAAATAGGTTACGCGGCTTCAACTTACGCCTATATATCAAATAGGACTTAAAATAGGTTACGCCTATATGTCAAATAGGACTTAAAATAGGTTACGCCTATATGTCAAATAGGACTTAAAATAGGTTACGCCTATATGTCAAATAGGACTTAGAATGGGACCTACAGTAGTACGTTTCATGGACTGCTCTCGATTTTCCTACGAAATTGCAAACAAGGGCAGTCGATGACCCTGATTTTGTTTCTGCAATCGGTTTTCTTGAGAAACCTAACCTGACCTAACCTGACCTAACCTAATCGAGTTTCTTATACTATTTTTTTTGCAAGATATCGCACTAATTCTTGTCATTTTTTTTGCAGAACAATGAGTGATGTTTGTATTAATTTGAAGAATTTGTATGGCATAAGCGCCACACCAGCTCGGACTTATTCAAAAAGATGTTGGAGTGTATTGCGTCGTTTCAATAAATAAATTTATTCAATATCCAATAACATTTTTCTTTATCATTTCTCAAGAAAACCGATTGCAGAAACAAAATCAGGGTCATCGACTGCCCTTGTTTGCAATTTCGTAGGAAAATCGAGAGCAGTCCATGAAACATACCAGTCCCTTAGAATGTATTACGCCTATATGTCAAATAGGACTTAGAATGTGTTACGTCTCTATGTCAAATAGGACTTAGAATGTGTGTATTAGGTGATTGTAGGTTTGAATTCGTGCAATTGCTTTAGGTCTTTGTGATGTTAAAGTTCTGAGTTGAATTTTTTTTATGTTACAGTTCTGAGTTGAATTTTGTGATGTTAGAGGGTCTTATGAAGTTATGAGTAAATTAAATTGCTGAAATAAATTTTATAACCTACACGGCTACACCACAGGTTGAATTAAAAATGTAGTGTTTTTAGTCTGGATAGGCCTTGAATGTAAAGAGTAGGGCCTTCTTTGTGAGGTAGGCTTCTTGTATATTTAATTGCAAATTGTAGTGTTTGAAGTGGGCCTTTAGTGTATGAGTATGTTGGGCCTATTAGGTAAGGTAAAATGAAATGGGCCTACCAAATATTATTATATCGTGGGCTTACTAAATAGACAGGTTGAAATTGGCCTATTTTTATAGAACCTAAAATGAATTAAGCCTGTTAAATGAACACGGCTTTGTTTTGATTTAAAGAGTAGGACCTATTAAATAGGCTTAATGTTGTGGGCCTACTAAATAGGCTTTGGTTGAAATTTGCCTATTTTTTATAAGACTTAAAAAGTAACAAGCCTTTGTTTACGGTTAGTGTAAAGGTAAAGTTTGTGTTAGTGTAAAGGTAAAGGGATCAGTTCCCCATTTACACGGGCCACCATATGAAAAAAACTGTAGGGGCTTTATGGTTGAAATTGGCTTCAATCTTTGCCGATTGGAAATTATCATGTGGTTATTGTATAGAGAGTTAATGACAAAACTCTACGTTTTTTCGTTAGTTATGTATATGTAGGTCTTTAAAGGACCTCTATGTTTATTTGTCTTCGATATTTGCGCTGCCTAATGGTAAAGAAAGAAATTGCCTTACCGTATTATTTCGTTGGGCTTCGCTTCTGTTTCGATGTAGGGCGCGACGATCTTTTTCGATGTAGGGCCGTGGTAAGATGGAGTTACACAATGAGTTGATGTAACTAATATAGGCAGTCACGACACTTAAATACCTGAAGGAATATGCCTATCCTTTTTATAGTTATTAGATTTTATATTAAGAGGATTTCACTCAGAACTTATAGGAAGATAAAGTACATCTTCCTTGCTTAAAGCATCGCTGTAACATAAGCAGCTCAGAGTGCCGCCAGTATAATATAATCGTTAGGACCTAGGAATCTGCTGATTCGTCAAAGTTCGTTAACTCTTCTCTCGAAGTAATTTTCACGAGTCAGAAATGAAAAATGTTGAACACGAAATAAAAAAGTTGTTTTTTTTTGTTATGCAGGCACGATGCCTACATATGGGTTCTATGTATGTATGGCAATTATTTTCATCCCAATAGGTTATGTCGCCAATCCCGAGGCAATTTTGTATAGATATTTAATTCAATTAATTAATAATTTATATTTTATTAAGAAGTAAAGGTACCACATACGATACCATGTTGTAAGCGTGGTAGGGTGGGTCGATTTTACATTTTTTTCGATTTCCATATTCTAATAGAGACAAAAACTTGCGCATGCATGAGAAAATAGCCTCTGCAAAATCTTAGCTTAATAGGTAATCATCTTCTGCCCCCGGCAGAGCGATGAAAATCATATTTTAGTAGTCAAAAACGTATTTTTCTTATAATTTTTAAAATATTTCAATATGCATCAAAATTATTCCTAATAACTATAAAGTCGATGAAAAAGACATATGATCGTTTTCCAAGCGCGTTGTCCTACGTTAATATCTTTTGCCCCCGGCAACAACGTCAAATGTTGAAAAAATAGGTAATTTATATACATATTTTCAGATCGGCTCTTTGTCTTAAATAATGCATTTATATATTTCCCATAGCATTTATATCGTTGCTTAGGCATGAAATAACACACACGCAAAATTTTATGACTCTAGAGTAATATCTTCTGTCCCCGAGAAAAGTCTAAATGTGGATTATAATTACGTTAATGCGATGTTATAAGTAACTAAGCGGTTCCCTCTAAGGTGTGCGCGTGTGCGCGCGCACACGCGTTGTGAAACCCGCGCACACAGAAATAAAATGCGCACAGGCTCAAGCGTATCATGAGTCACGACAGTAAATGAAGTAATTTAAAAAGTATACCGTCACACAAGGTCTGACCATTTGCATCAACATACTCTATATTATTAAGTATTTAATATTTATATATATTTAATTTTGAAGATAATAGCGCTCAGAAAGTTGCACAATTTTTCACCATGAATCTAATGTATGCACAACGAAAATTTCTTGCGCACACGGACTAAAAAAAATTAGAGGGAACATTGGTACTAAGTACAGCTCCTCGCTTGCTAATTTATAAAATTAGCAGCCCAGAACTCACCACGAGGAGGTGGCTGTACGTCGAGTTCCACGCTATCCAGCCCCAACCACCCTTCCTTTGGCTGCATCGATTTACATACGGTAATCTTTCTTAGAATCAAATCGTGGAATTTTTGTTCGGGAGTGAAGACGGGAGCAGATGAATCCGTCCCTCTCTTCTATTCCACTTACACTGGCAGAGGCTTCGGTTACTAATTTGATGAGTCTCTCGACCGCTTGAGTATGACAAGGGAATAGTGGGATCAGTCCATCAGGCTGGTCTCCCGTCTCAACAAACTCTTTTATTCGGGTATCAGGTATTGTTTTTGTAACGGGGGTTCGGTCACCTCAGCCGTTTGCCAGTTGATCATTTCGTAATAGTTTTGACTATCGTAGAGCAGCTCAGGCATGGCGAAGGCTCGAATTTCCCCGCTGGTGATTGTTTTGATCGTGCTTTTAATATTCTTCTCCATCCCAATTCTCTTATGTGTGGTACTCGTCGTTCACGAGGGCAGCTGCATTTTGTCAAATCAGGGCATTTACAAGCCGATATGTCAAATAAGGTGGTCTTAGTTGATTTCTTGAAGGCCTCAAGATTTTTCTGTAACGATTCGTTCTTCTTTTCGCGTTCAGTGATTTGATGATGTTAGCCATTTTATCACGATAACTTTTCAACATTTGATTTATCCGTGCTGTCGAAACTGTTGGAATGGAAGCTAATTTCCACAAGTATTCCAGTCTCTCCGTGACCACAGCGGCGATGTCTTTGAATGGAGGTTCCTTCTTTGATGATCTCAACTCAGTTCTCACATGATGGTAGTATTGCATCACATCTTCACATGTGGGAAAACATCGCAAATTCAAATCTTTCCCAGCACCAAATATTGGACACGTAACCGATCTTCTAGTTGTAGCGGTAGCCATCCTGTAAAGATTAAAGAATAATGTATTGTTCTGTTACGCAATAAAATCGAAAAAACAGAGTTATGAGAAAAACAAACAAGGATATGAGCAGAGAGATTGAGCACACTGAGGACTCTGAGTGAGGAGCCACACACACACACACTGAGGACTCGAGGAGCCAGCTGCAAAATACACACCTGCCTTCGACGCTGTCAAAAGGCAACTGAGGGAACTGCGCAGTGCGTACTGGCGCGTCAGTGGCAGCTGCTGTTGGCAGCACTCACCAGAGATGACCTTTAAACCCTAGCCTAGAGTCATAAAATTTTGCGTGTGTGTTATTTCATGCCTAAGCAACGATATAAATGCTATGGGAAATATATAAATGCATTATTTAAGACAAAGAGCCGATCTGAAAATATGTATATAAATTACCTATTTTTTCAACATTTGACGTTGTTGCCGGGGGCAAAAGATATTAACGTAGGACAACATGCTTGGAAAAACGATCATATGAGGTCTTTTTCATCGACTTTATAGTTATTAGGAATAATTTTGATGCATATTGAAATATTTTAAAAATTATAAGAAAAATACGTTTTTGACTACTAAAATATGATTTTCATCGCTCTGCCGGGGGCAGAAGATGATTACCTATTAAGCTAAGATTTTGCAGAGGCTATTTTCTCATGCATGCGCAAGTTTTTGTCTCTATTAGAATATGGAAATCGAAAAAAATGTAAAATCGATCCACCCTATTGCACAAGTCCTGCTTTGACTCAGACTTGGACATCAGCTTCCTGCTGGTCTCCTGAGCCCTGATCCCTCCATCTCTCTTTTCCTGTGAGAAGTACTTAGCAGAAGCCTCAGTCACCATTTTAACAACCCTCTCAATGCTTTGTGTGTGGCAAGGCCAGTTGCGCACCTCCATGGGGGTGTTGATGAAGTTTTTCACCTCTGAGGTGGTTACAGAGCAGGTGAGAGGTGGCTCTGACACACCTTCTGACCAGCTGATCAAGTCACCGATGCTGGAAGCATCACAATTGATGTCAGGTGTCCTTCTGCTCCTAACAGAGGAGTCCCCTATCTCAGTGTCCGGGTCCCCCTCTCCCCTGATGGCCAGGATTCTCTCCACCCCTTCAATCCTCTCCTTCTGATCCTCAGAGCAGAGTAGTGTTTGGAGGATGACTTCACTGTGGGCATACCAAGCAGATCTTCTCACAGTTGGCATCACAATATCCAGCACCTCCTTTCTCTGGGACTTGAGGCAGTCCAGCTGAAAGAGGATGTGCCTAGGCCCTTCGATCCAGGAGTGCTTGACCTTCACGTTGAACCAACATGGGTAATACACTCCAATGATGAATTCCACAATGAATTGCAGAATCTTCAGGTTCTTTCCTTTAAGTCCGTGCTTTGACACCCAGAGCCTGAGAAAGTCTGTTCGCTGTGGTGAGCCAGCGGCTGTGGTTTACTGGTCCTATCTCTAACAGAGCCAGCCCTGCAGGAAGTACTCCATCCCTGACTGCACAGACAATTTTATAGCCATAGTATTGATCAGTTGAGAGATCTTGAATGACCTTGTCAGGAAGCTTGATCAGTGGAGGGCCAACAGAGATTCGGGTGAAGTTTGGATTGATATCAAAGTCTGTAGCAGAATCAAGGAGCTTTCCTATTGGCCCGGATAATTTTTTGTCTGACAGAGTAGGCCATCAAGGTCAACAATGAGATGGCGCAGGGGAAGTTCAACAGTGTGCAGGTTGCACACCAACCAGACCAGCTTTCTCCCCAGGTGCAGCTCCAGCTTCCGCATTACTCCTCTTTAGTTGCTTTCTCTGGGGTAAAGTGGAACAGATAGTAGCTGCCAGGCTCACTAACAACACTATAGTGTTCTTCCTTGATCTTTGCGGGAAAAGATTGGTCACTGCCCTCAGCTTCCATCATCACATTGGTCAGGTCAATCCGCCCATCAAAGAGGTTGCAAGAGATCCCCCCCTCCTCCCTGCACTTCTTCTCGAACTGTTCCCCCAGCTCTCTCATCAACTTCTCCTGTGCTCTCTTGACCTTGCTCTTATCAATCACTTTACTTGTATTGTCTTCTGTGATGATTCCTGCGTCAATCAGAGCTGCTGTTGCTATCGCTGCAGTTGGCCTCAGCCCTATGCCATACCTTACACTAGCAAGGGCAATGTTTTGAATCTCATCATAGTTTTTCTGTACCTTTGCCGAAGCTGCTGGCTCAGGTCAGTTTGAGGGAAGAGCTCAACTTCAGGAACAAACTCATCTTCATCACCACTTCTCTCCAATTCCAGATCCTCATCACCATCTGCCAAAAATCTCTTAACATCCTTCCTGGCTGCCTTCTCTGCTACTGCAGCACTTTCCTCCTTGCTCCTTCTCCTTTTCTCTGCCTTCCTTTCCATCCACTACCTTTTCAATGTCCTCACCTGTCTCTTGTGCTCTGGTAGATCAGGACCCCCTATTTGGTGGGGTCCCTTACTTCCAACCTTCTCTTTCTGTCCCTTGATGTAGGCAAGATCTTTCACAGGAATCTTTTTCTCTCTGCTGCAGGAACAATTAATGTGGGCTTGGATAACACAGCCCTCACAGCCTCCCCCCTCAAAATATTTCATATACCAAACTGTATGATAATTACAATTAAGTGGAATGGCACACCTTTTTATTTGAGTATTTAAATATTATTATTATTATATGAATTACATTATATGTGTTTATATGAATTAGTTAGAACAATGCTCTATGAGAGATAACGTGAGCAGCCATGATAGAAAACGTGAGAAGACATATTCTGGGGTAACTACAATAGTAAAATAATCAACAATTTAATAATAATCAACTGCAAAATGATGTAGGTTAGGGTTATCAGAATTATGTTCTATACACCAAAATATGTCATTTGAACACCCCTCTCCATTGATTTAAAAAAAATGCATAGTATGACCCGCCCTAGTGTAATAGGCATATGATCCACTGAACTGACCTTTGTAGTTTCATTTCAATCATACGAATGGCTCCACCCTTTCGACCCGTGTTCACTGCGGTACCATCACAGACGATAGCCACAATGTCGTCCGTGCTAATATTGTTAGTCTCTAGAAAGTTGATGATACCTGATGTTATTGCAGTGGCAGAACCTGATGCAGGAGTGAAATGCCCCATGTACTGGGATTCTGGTTCTTGAACTAAAACTATATGCTCTTCTACCACAGTCCTTCTATGCTTCACATTGTCTATTTCTTCTTGTGTCATTGTTTTATCTTTACGTCCGTCAAAGAAAATGCCCTGTAATGGTAGCGTGATCTTGTCATCTTGCTGATGCTCAGAACGAACTCTTTTTCTGGCTCTTCTTATCTTATTTCGATCAATCACTGAACTGACATCATCTTCTCGTATCCAGCCAACATCCTCTAACAACGAAGAAGCAATAAATGAAGCAGCTCTGTCTGAGACGCCCGTACGATCACAAGCTTCAGCAAGTACCTGGAGTTTCATTCGTGTTTTTTCCTTCATGTCATGTTTATCTCTCGGTGTTAGTTCATACGATGACGATGATTCTATAGATGTATCCTCGGTTTCACTAGAGGCTGACGAAGAAGGTTGTTCTTGAGAAGTTTCTTGTCGTTTACTAGTCGACGGCTCTTGATGTTCTGCTATTCCTTCTTGTTTCAATATCGCCAATCTTCTTGCAAGAATCATCTCGTTTTTATTTGTTGTTTCAACATCCAAAGTTCCTATTGCCATTTTGCGATCACTTCTTTGGTCGAGTAAAAACTGTGCTCTTTCAGTGGTACTCGTCGTTCACGAGGGCAGCTGCATTTTGTCAAATCAGGGCATTTACAAGCCGATATGTCAAATAAGGTGGTCTTAGTTGATTTCTTGAAGGCCTCAAGATTTTTCTGTAACGATTCGTTCTTCTTTTTCGCGTTCAGTGATTTGATGATGTTAGCCATTTTACACGATAACTTTTCAACATTTGATTTATCCGTGCTGTCGAAACTGTTGGAATGGAAGCTAATTTCCACAAGTATTCCAGTCTCTCGTGACCACAGCGCGCGATGTCTTTGAATGGAGGTTCCTTCTTTGATGATCTCAACTCAGTTCTCACATGATGGTAGTATTGCATCACATCTTCCACATGTGGGAAAACATCGCAAATTCAAATCTTCCCAGCACCAAATATTGGACACGTAACCGATCTTCTAGTTGTAGCGGTAGCCATCTTGTAAAGATTAAAGAATAATGTATTGTTCTGTTACGCAATAAAATCGAAAAAAACAGAGTTATGAGAAAAACAAACAAGGATATGAGCAAAGAGACTGAGCACACTGAGGACTCTGAGTGAGGAACCACACACACACACACACACACACACTGAGGACTCGAGGAGCCAGCTGCAAAATACACACCTGCCTTCGACGCTGTCAAAAGGCAACTGAGGGAACTGCGCAGTGCGTACTAGCGCGTCAGTGGCAGCTGCTGCTGGCAGCACTCACCAGAGATGACTTTAAACCCTAGCCTAGAGTCAAAAAATTTTGCGTGTGTGTTATTTCATGCCTAAGCAACGATATAAATGCTATGGAAATATATATGCATTATTTAAGACAAAGAGCCGATCTGAAAATATTATATAAATTACCTATTTTTTCAACATTTGACGTTGTTGCCGGGGGGAGGCAAAAGATATTAACGTAGGACAAACACGCTTGGAAAAACGATCATATGAGGTCTTTTCATCGACTTATAGTTATTAGGAATAATTTTGATGCATATTGAAATATTTTAAAAATTATAAGAAAAATACGTTTTTGACTACTAAAATATGATTTTCATCGCTCTGCCGGGGGCAGAAGATGATTACCTATTAAGCTAAGATTTTGCAGAGGCTATTTTCTCATGCATGCGCAAGTTTTTGTCTCGATTAGAATATGGAAATCGAAAAAAATGTAAAATCGATCGACCCTAGGTCACCGTATAGTTTTTCATAGGACTTATGAATATACTTTACAAAAGGGTACAGCCGCATGATATACAAGTTTATCAAACAAACTATAAAAATTACTGCATCCCTCTTTATAAAACACAAACCTATATGCCTAATTAATTAAGTGATGGCAACATCTGGATAGAAATTAAACAGATATTCAAACAGAATTTAAGTTGAGGACGTATTTAGGGCGTAATTTAGTTGTCCTGTCGAACACTAGATGGCAAAAGAGGAAAAAGGTTAAGTTGACCGAGTCACGCATCTTGTTTTAAATAGAGTTTGCTCGAAGTGAGAAAAGAAGAAAATAGTTACGTTATGCTAAATTGATGTAAGTTGGTGAAATATTTTATGCGATAATTCCATATCTTCTCTTGAGATAGGTGTATTTACAATTTGTTTGAGTAAGGTCTTTGATTTCTGATAATATTAAATTTCATATTTTGAACAAAACCTAACTTCCCCTCAGTATTTAACCTAGCAAGAATTTTCCTTGTGTGTCCTGGCTGGAGCCCACCCCAGTCGGCATAATCCATGATCCCCATTTTTTGAATTGGGGTCTGAACTGGATATAAAGTACGGTAACCTACTTAAAACTGGAAGTTTTGGTAATTATTTGTTTTTTCACCCAGTGTTTTATGATGAGAGCAAACTTTTCTGGTCAATTTGAGGTGTTTTGCACGAATCTGCCATCCGTTTCCTGTGCAAATGCGTAGTTTTCGAGATATCGTCATTTCGAAAACTACGCATTTGCACAGGAAACGGATGGCAGTTTCGGGTTATGTATTTTATCAGTCATTTTACATACCAAAATACATTTTTCTAGTAGTATTTGATGTGATTTGGGTTAATATTCGTTTTAATGCTTTGTTCGTTTTCGATAGAAGGAGACATTCTATGACAATTTAACATATAAATTCATATTCAGGACACCTTGAAACCTCAGGGAAACTGATAAAAATCAAGGAAATGTAATAATTATTTTTTATGGAAAAAAAATTAAAAAAAAAAAATTTAGACGTAAAAAGCAGCTATTATAGGCCATTGACCGAGTATTTAGCTTTTAACACTGTTAAAATTTTAACGAACGTCGCCCTCTCCAGTTTTATGGGGAGACATCTCGTGGCAAAATTAGGAAACATAGGTCAAAACAACTAATTAAAAATTGTTTTTGTTTCATGTGACCTTATCCGACCAATCAGAGACGTACATTTTGAATCTCTCATAATGCATACTCATTCAAGAATGCTTTTTCAGCTGGTTTTCATTATTGGTTTGCGGAGGTTGTGATTGCCTGGGTTTTTGGTACCTTGGAACGCAGTTCCAAAAAACTACTGTTGTTTGCGGTTCCTCAGAGAGATGCAACAACTCTTGTTTGCCTGATCCAGCAACATATTAGGCCTGGGACTACAATCTATTCCGACGAGTGGCATGCGTATTCTCAACTTGGAAATCTAGGCTACATTCACCAGACAGTCAACCATTCACAGCGGTTCGTGGAAGACACCGTTCACATTCAAAATATTGAGCATTGTTGGAAAGACGAAAAGCTAGATATTACGGTCTGGCAACAAAACCCAATCAGTTTAGGTTAGGTCTGTTTAGGCTAGGTTAGGTCTGTTTAGGCTAGGTTAGGTCTGTTTAGGCTAGGTTAGGTCTGTTTAGGCTAGGTTAGGTCTGTTTAGGCTAGGTTAGGTCTGTTTAGGCTAGGTTAGGTCTGTTTAGGTTAGGTCTGTTTAGGTTAGGTTAGGTCTGAACCAAAACACATTTTTCTGGTGTTTTTTGGTGAGATTTACTCAAATCTGAACTTCGTTTCTTTGGGAAATAAGCCATTTTTGAGAAATTTTCAATTTTAAAATTTCTCAAAAATGGCTCATTTCCCAAAGAAACGAAGTTCAGATTGAACAAATCACACCACAAAATACCAGGAAAATGTGTTTTGGTTCAGAAAGGAGGACAGCAAAGCACTACTAAATGAATAATTACCGTGATTTGTTCAAATATGACCTCCATTTCCGGAAATGAGATCCAACAAAGTTATAGTACTTTGAAGTTTGGCTCATTTTCAAGGGAAATGGAAGTCAAAATCTAAGCAAAACACATCAAATATTACTAGAAAATGTATTTTGGTATTAATTAACCTAGCCTAACCGTGGCTAAACGAGCCTAACTGTGGCTAAACGAGCCTAGAGTATTACCTTATTATGGATTAGGTGGTGGATACAGACGAGAGCTCGTTTAGCTAGGGTTAGGCTCGTTTAGCCAGGGTTAGGCTCGTTTAGCCATGGTTAGGTTAGGTTAGGTTAATTAATACCAAAATATATTTTCCTAGTAATATTTGATGTGTTTTGCTTAGATTTTGACTTCCATTTCCCTTGAAAATGAGCCAAACTTCAAAGTACTATAACTTTGTTGGATCTCATTTCCGACGGAAATGGAGGTCATATTTGAACAAATCACATCAAATACTACTAGAAAAATGTATTTTGGTGTGTAAAATGACTGAGTGGGATAAAATATATAATTACCCAGTTTCGTACAAAACACCACAAAATTAACCAGAAAAGTTTGCTATCATTATTTTCATTTAAACTACCCTAATGAAAATATCATGACTTAACCTAACCAATCATCAAGGGTGTACAGTTGACCTAACCGGGCATTCAATTAACGTAACAGGTTAGGTATTATTATAGTATTACACCCATCTAACGTCCAGTAATTATATGTTCATTAAGTAGATTTTTTAATTCTAAGACACTTTTCTTCTATAGCATTTCCATCGCAAATGCTTCATTTTCGAGATATAAAATTTTTTGTGGTGTGTTTGTATGTTTGTTTGGTGTACATGCGCGGCTGACTTATATGTCTGCCCAATCACTGTGCTCCATCCATTTTGAATTTCTTTGCTACTAGAATGGCTTCATGTGACACGTGCTTGTTCGATTATTACTGCTGTATTGTTGCTTTCTACGAAAATTTAGAAAAAAGTATTTCTGCATGGTCATGGTGTTCTACCGACAGTAGTGAAGTGTCTACATTGTGAAATGGAGTGTACATATTGTCAAGACCAGAAACTTTGGCGTTGTAGAAAGTTATTATTTTTAATATATTTTTTTTTCACGTTTGCGCACAAGTTTGCATTTGCGCAAAACGCAAATTGCGCAAGTGTGATTTTGGTTGCGCATTTGCGTAAGTACTTACGCAAACTTGTGTGCAAACGTGAAAAAAAAATAAATATTAAAAATAGTGGATTTAGCTCATAAACACGTGACTGCCAGACAGGTGGCGCCACCAGACAGCAGTGAGCACTCAGTATACCAACAATGCTAGTGAAACACGTTTGTTTGATTAGTTGATTTTAATTTTATTTCAGAGTTCAAACTACTGTCTATAACTAGTGAACCATGGACACTGGACAGCCTCAGACACCAGTCTCTGTCCAGCCCCACCTCTGCCCCCAGCCTGGCTGGCAGCGTGACCAGCCATGGCTCAGAGCCTCACCAGGAGGAAGAGGACCTCAACAACCCCTGGCCCCACCTGGACACCTTCTTTGGACCTTTGACCAGCAAGAAGAGGGTGGTTGAGAGGAGCAGAGTGGTCTACAGGGGCAGCATCATCTGTAAGAGGTGCAAGGCCAAGGTCAGCTTCAACACCATCAGCATGTACACCCTCAAGAGCCACTACCAGCATGTGAGTTTGTTTATTTATAAATTTAAAATTTAAAAAAAACTTGATAAATAATTAACTTTAGAAATTATTATTTATTAAAATATAATTAAATATTAAATAATAAATTATACTTTGTCTCAATTCAAACACTTCTGTTGTATATCACTGTCATCACAATATATAATTTATAATTTTTTTTTTCAAGGTTCACCCCAACCAGAGCAAAGACCTCCTCACTGCCATCAGTGGTGGGTCCAAGCGCGGCCGGTCCCTCTCTGGCGACACCAAGGACTCTGGTTCCAAGAGAATGCGCCAGGCCAGCATAGAGTCCTCCTTTGCTGGATCTGCCGCCTTCAACAATAGCAAGGCCCAGGACCTTTTGCACAGGTAAATAAATAATAATTATAAATCTTAATTTTATACACTAATAATAGAATAATTTAAATAATTTATCAAATATATCAAATATTTATGATATAAAAATAAAAATTAATTGTAAAGATAAGATAGACTTTCCTTACAATCATACCTAATCTTTTTTGTAACTTATGTTTTAAAATACATTTATTGAAAATGTTCAAAATGAATTTAATTTTCAACTTCTCCACAGGTTCATGGTTGAAGAGATGTTGCCCGCCAAAACCACGGAGTCCCCATCTTTCACCAGGTTCCTCAAGTACCTGAACCCCAGCTTCAAGCTCCCCTCCAGGCGGACCTATATGAGGAACCTCAAGAAGAAGGCAGAGGCAGGGAAGACAGAGCTCGCCTCCATCCTGGATGAGGTCAACTATGTGGCCACCACCGCTGACTGCTGGACAGCCCACAACCGCTCCTTCCTGGGCATGACTGCCCACTGGATAGAGCCCTCCAACCTCAAGAGGAAGAAGGTTGTCCTAACCTGCAGGGAGGTGCCTGTGGCACACACCTATGACGTCCTTGGCAACACCCAGGGGTCTGACATCATGAAGCCCAAGAGGTCCAGCCTGACCTCTGAGAGGTTTGTGTTCCTGAAGGGCAACATGGACCTGCTCACGATGGAGTTGGAGGAGGACTCTGAGGAGCTTTGAAGTGTTTTTTTTTTTATTATTATTTAACATTGTAATTTTGTATCTATTCTTTATTGATATATCTATGGATCGTGTGTCTGTTAATAAAGTCTTGATTTGATTTACTATAAATTTAATTTTATACAGGGTGTCCCAAAAAAAGTTTTTTTTTTTTTTGAAAACCCTGTATATGTAAATAGTTTGCGTTTGGTTTGTGCGCTTGTGCAAGTGAATTTTCGTTTGCGCTGCCCAGCACTGCCTAAAATGAAGAAAAGACAGTACTGTGATTATTCTGTCTCAGATTTTAAAGGTTCTTTTCTAGATAATACTAATATTTCTCCCTGAAAAATTGTTCTCTTTGCGAGTCATTTCCTCAGCCATTTATGGGATCACAACTGAGGTTCCGGCACTCCACCAATCTCCAAATTTGTAGGTAGGTTAGGTTTAGTTTAGTTATGTTAGGATAGGTTAGGTTGTTAGGTTAGGTCAATTTTGAAGGTGAAATTTATTTTTCCTATGGTTTTTGATGTTTTGAACGAATCTGACCTTCAAAACTGTCAGAAATGACTCATTTTCTGTGATTTCCCCCACCCGAGAACTCCTGGTTCCCACCAGGGTCCCCCCAGATTGCTGGGGGGAGGGGAGTTATCTCAAAAATGAGTCATTTCCGATGGTTTTGAAGGTCAGATTCGTTCAAAACACCATCAAAAACCATAGGAAAAACATAAATTTCACCTCCAAAGAGAGATGGGTGTAATACTATAAATTTATGACAGGTTAATATTGGTTATTTCGCCTAAATATCTTCTGATCTTTTTGTATTAGGTACTCACTGTCACATTTTGGGCAAGATAAGGATGAGAGAATAATGCTGTAATTGATAAAAACATCTAATCCTTTGTCTTCATCTTGGGTACATGACAAATCAAGTTCTCAAAGTCAAAATCATACGAATGGCACGTCATAATTCTATCACAAACACCACTAAACTGAATCCAATTAGGAAAAAAAAAATAGCCAGAACAAAACCCAACCAACCAACTAATTAAGTCAGAGTAGCAAAAAAAATAGACCAATCAAGAAAAATATTTTATGAAAAAGTATATTTTAGCCAAAATAGGAAATATATTTTATTAAAAAAAGTACATTTGAACAAATTTGCATAAGATATATATTTTCTTAGTCAGTTTTGAATGGTAATTTAATATATTGTACTGTTTTAACTGCACATGAGTGGGTTAAAAGATGAATATTAACTGAAGTTTTTATCAGAATAACATGTGACTTCTAGATCAGACCAAAAAGCGCTGATTTTTCTGACGTGTAAATGCAGCCATTAGTTTGAATAAATTGCAGGTGACATTTGAATTTTCATCCAGTGGTGACATGTTGCCTCTTATCCATTATAGGCCTACTTAGAAATTCATTACTCATTCTCCATTTTCCAAGCCCTTGAACTCCAGATGGAGGATGCTCAAATTGGTAAATTTTTACAATTGTACATTACAGGCTTTGTAAATCAAAACTGTTTTCTGATGGTTTTTGATGCAGTTTGAACGAAGGTTAATTTCATTCACACAACATCAAAAACAATTGGGGGGGAAAAACAGGTGTAATATATAACCTAAAATTCTAAAATTCCTCAAAAGCCTGTAATGTACTCTTGTAAAAAATACCCTCAAATCAAGTACACGAATAAAAATATTGGTTTGGCTAGGTTAATAATTAGGAACTATGGACTTCTGGATGCATGAAACATCTACACTTTTACTGAAAGAGGAGTGAAGGGACTCTAAATTGAGATAGGTCAGAAAATTTTATTACATTTTGCTATCACTCTGGCATCTTTTCCATAGAGTCCTTGTGCGAGTCATAACTGAAATTACTTGAGCTGAAGGTGTAGGGTGAGAATTTCTATTGAAACTATTCAGAGCTGTACATGTATTACACTGGTCTATAGTTCTTTAAGACCTATCCTCTCCTTTTTGGGGTCTCCAAGATGTTACAAACTGTTATATAGGGGAGGGGGGAGGATTCAAAAAGTCATTATGTATAGTAATACTTGAATGGCTGCCTGTAAATAATGCATATTTTAACTGGTTATGTAGGGTCTCTCCTGTTCTTTAAAATTCTGGCTGAATTCTTATAATGGTACTCAAACTGGTTACTCGTAATAATACCACTAACAAAATATACTTTAAAGAAGTTATTTTATGACAAATAAAAAGTTATATACATATAAAACTGTTTATTTTATGACAAATGAAAAAGTTATATACATATAAAACTGTACAAAAATATGTAAAAATAAATTGAAATGAAATGAAAATACAAGTCATAAAAATTATTTTTTACAGTTTATACTTTAATGTTTTTCTCTCCATATACATAACCGCGTATATTTACTATTGAGGTTGATATTAAATTTCTAGTAATACAATTTAATTTTATAGAACCAAAGTATGGCTAATTATTTGCTGAATTACAACAGAAACAATTAATATATTTACAAGGAGAGGCATAACTTTTCATGAGAATACACTTTGATGTTTTCTTGAATTTTACTGAATTACCGATAGCAGAATTAGCAATTAGAATATTAGATACTGACAAAAATCATCTCAATTATATGGTACTTTAAAAGAAATGCCTTGTTTGCACCTATTATTTTTGGCTCTTTTAATGAATAATTTGGAACTTCACACTTATCAATATAATGTCATCAAAATTTGTTATTTCAGTTTCCTCACGTTCAATGCTGAGCAAGGCTAAAGCAGAAAGTCTTTCTTTGCCCATTGAAGCTCTCAAATATGATAAGATCAATGTTAACTTGCTGAAAGATCGCTCATAGCTGGCAATTGAAATTGTAATAGTGAGCATTATCTGAATAGCTACTCTCAAATTTGGAAAAACATTTTCATCTCCATACTGAATAATAAACTTGGAGTTCCTCAGCTTTAGAAATCTGAACATTTGGGCAACTTTTCAGAAGCATCTTACAATCCAGGATTTCTTCATAAAGCTCAAAGCCGTCAATATCATTGCATTCTGCGGAGAACATCTCACCATTTTTGTTTTTCTGTTGCAATTTGAGCTTGAAGCTCTACGTCAATGATTCCTCTGTTTTCTAAAAGATTTCTTTCCATTTCCTTCCATTGGGTGAAGCAGTATCAATGATTTTTTGCATTTTCATGGGTGCTAAGCCTTTCTGGTGCTTTCCAATGATTGAACTCATTTTCTTGCTCCAATGAAGACTGATTGTCAATTTGAGAAAATAGCAAACAACAAAAGCAAAAAGTTGCTTTCTTCTCTGGAGAATAAACAAACCATGAGTGCCAAACTTCTTCTTCACATCCATTTCCCAACTTTCTTTTAAACCATCTTTCATTCATTGATCGAGTTTGTGTGGGAACAAATGGCCCTTCACTATTTTGAAAATACTTCGAACCCAATGTGACCATTTCTGTCCTCAGGGCATTCGATAAAATTACTTTTTTTAATATTTTATCAAACTCCAAGAAGCCTACATCATGATGCTGAATCGCATCTGGTATAGGCTGTGCTGTTTTTTTTTGCTTTTCGCTACTCAAAGTTTTAGTATTTTCTGGCTTCTTGAAAGACTTAATTCTCCTTCTGATACACTGGCGGGTTGGTCAACACTCATATCTGATGCAGTTAATGCTGATGAAGGACCAGCTTGTTGCTGTTCAAGAAATGACATCATAAAGCCACTTGACTTTTTAGCTTCTGCTTCTTGCATATTTCTTTTCTTCCTGCCTTCTGCTCCACTCCGCTTCTTTTTCGGACTTTCTGGTATCGGCAATGTTCGCTTCATGGTAAAATTTTCTAGAGAAACAAAAAAATAGAATAAATTAATAATTCATAATAGAATTCTAATAAAAATAGAATGAATTAATAAAGTTAAATGAAGTTAAAAATCTGAAATTCATAGAAATTTGATGGCTAGAGATATGGTACCAGTACATTTCCGAAAGAGCATGTTTTTACTCAAATTTTTTTTTTTTTTAAATCATAAAAATGTCCCCCCCCCCCCCCCCAAGTTTGGCGCCCAGTGCACGCACCCCACCTGCCCCACCCTAGTTACGCCACTGATTACAGGCTGACTCCCTCTATCTCTCAGTAACAGGAACCTTTTTTTATTTATATTCACTTCCAGTATTTTCCTTTCACAAACAAACTCATCCTTGCTCTCCTTAATTCATTCCCTAATTCACCTAGCAACATACATTGAGTATGTCAACTGCCGCTCATTCTCTCGCATTTTTTCATCATACACATTACCCTGTTCATGTATACACTAAACAGTCATGGTGACATCACACAACCCTGTCATACACCAACATTAGTACTGAGCTAGCCACTGAATTTGTCTTTCTTTAATCCTGACACAAATTCTATTAGATCTTCCTGCATAAACCTGCATTTAATAACTTTGCTAATGCTGACACCATATATTCTTTGAAATTGTCAGATGACATCCATTCACTAAATCAGATGATGTTTTCTCCAAATTCATATAGCCATGAATTTTCAAGTTTTAGGCATTGCACTGTGCAGACTGCTTGCTGGATCTCACCCCCAGTTATGATGTAACTGTGGTGTGGCATATAGGCTACCTAGTGGATGTACAGATTTGGGAATGTTGTTGTCACTAATTCACTTGTAACATAGGGTAACTAGGATGCTATTACTTATATTAATTTTTAAGTAAAGAAATTTATACCTAACACACTATGATTTTCACTTTAAATATTTTAAATAAGAATACAAATAATTAGGTATTTTCAGTAAGTTGTTTAAGCAAATTTAGTATAATATAGGAACCTACTTTACTTCAGTGATGAGGAAAATGAAATACAGTAACAGAGTCAACCTCCAGCAAGTGAACCTCTGAGTTAGTCAGATGAGGCTAGTTCACACTAATCCCCCCACCCTTTAGTAGTAGTTACTGCAATAATATAAGTGTACAGTATTTATATATTTTGTTTCTAGTACAACATTAAATTTGACTTCAGACCCCTGGAACATAACCCCTTATTTCCCAGTGACTCAAGGTATTGTGCAACGTGATTTTGCGGAGCACGAGGGTTTGTTGGAACAAAACCCTCGTGTTCAAGGAGTGTTGACTGTACATATAGTTACTGTATGCATAGACTCTTATTAAGATTTTGTACTTATTAAACTCCATTTTACTTTTCAGATATTTTTATTTTAAATTAAAACAATTATTTGGAATCTCAGATTAGAAATGTTTTATTTAATAAGAAGATTTGAAACCAAGGAAATCAAAGACATTACCTAATTGGAAATTTTTGGATCTTCTAAAATGCCTTAGTGGCTCATTAGAATGATACGTTTAATGCTTAATAACCCTTTAAGACAAATTAAATTATGTTTTTTACATTAATAGTTAAATGTAACATTTATATTTAGTACTTTTATGAAATTAGTAATGAGTCAATCTACTTTGAAAGTAACAGTACAACCTAATCTTGCGAGAGGACCGTCCCCAACTCCAGAAATAAGACACAGGCTACAGGTAAGATGGAGGGAATGAGAGGGGGTAAGTTTGATAAAGCTTGTTAAAAAAAATTTCAGATACTCATTTTTGTTCACTGGCCAAAGATCAAAGTGAACATTTTTGTTGTCGTAAATTTTTAAGAAAAATACCTTAAATCATATTAAAGGTACCATTCCAATTATTACACATTTTGAAAGGTTTTGTAATTCATTGTCAAGTTTTCTCGCAAATTGGAGATACACTCATTTGAAATTTAAACAAATTTATTGTAAGTAATATTTATTCTTAAGTTTAATTGTAGGGATCAGATATTTTATTTCATATTCTGAAATTGTTATGTTCAGTTCATAAAACTCTCTCGATGCCCTTTTGGTTTATGGAAGATTAAAGTAAATTACAGTACTTTATTATTCACTGTTACCTTCTCTGGAGTAGTCTTTTATATGCTGCTTCCAACTTCTTTTGAGATGGAAAGCAGCTGTCATGTACCATTCATTGCTATTATTTTAATGTCTTTATTTCCCCACTCCCCCTTTTCAGCATAGATTTCAACTTGGAAAAAAGATGACAGAGAGGAAGATTAGGGGAGTAGAATAGGTGTTTTGACCAGACATGTTATGATCTACTACAAATGGAATCGATTATAATTACCTAGCGAGTCCATGATTATGATTACAATTCCTTCCAAAATTAATGGAATCTATTACAATTACATTAAAAACTGTAATCATGATTCTTATGATTCCAAATTAGGTAAATGGAAGAAAGACATAATTATTCATGAAGCGTTGCACTGATTGAAATCAAATTATTTATATCAAGTGATTTAAATCAATTTAAATTATAAGGAAAAAATATCTGATTGAAATCAAACTGATTTTTCTCTCTCTCTCTCTCTCTCTCTCTCTCTCTCTCTCTCTCTCTCTCTCTCTCTCTCTCACAATAAGGAATAGTACGGTCCTATTCCATCAACATAATCTCATTTTAATTATATTTTACCGTTTGGGCGAGTTAGGCCTATTTTTATCACTTATTTTCTAAGCATTGTGGGTTATTCTTTTCATAATGAATGTGTGTGTGAATATGTTGCAAAACAATTAACACTATATAATAGTGAATATTAGATACTACAAAAGTGACGTAATTCAATAAGTCAAAAATAAATGAGAACATTTAAATAAAAATTTGTAGTTCTTGAGGAAGATTTTTATTCATGCTGCATATTTCTTATATTTTCTAGACTTTCTACATTTCAGAAGTCTGAAGTTTGTATTTAATGTGATAAAGTTTTCACATCCTGTAGTATGTTTAAAGTGACTTGTTGCAAATAAATGAACATACTTCTGTCTAAAGAGTGGGTTTTATGTAATGGCAATTTGACTTTCATATTCATTGATATGTTGTAATCATGGCATGTAATCACAATTACGATTCCTTTTTGCTGTGGAATTGATTAGGATTAGGATTCCTTGGTTTTCCAGTACAAATTGAATCAATTACAATTACTAAAAAATGTGGAATCAATTCCAGTGATTATAATTACAACATGTCTGGTTCTGACACTAATAGTGGCAGGAATCACAATTTGAGTTTCCATTGCACTGGTCTTTTCCTATGAACAGTATTACAAAAAACGTTTTAGTAAAATCAGGTGTTAACATTTTTTATCTAAACCTTCAAAGGTACCTAAATCAAGAGGCTTGGCCAGCAAGAATGATGACAGCAAAAATATTTGGGGTGAAGAAGAAATTGAATTGATCAAGACATGTGCCATTCTATCTTCCTCCCTCGGCCTATCAAAGAGTTTAAGCACATCAGATATCTCTATGAATGATGGAAATAAACATCTGAGACCTTGGGTTAGTGAGGTAAGAGGTAGGTTTTTTCATTCCATTGGATAGCCTACATGGTCATGAACCTCATTGCAGTTTTGTATTAGTTTACATGAAAGATTGATATCAAAGAAGAGATTCATTTTCTATAGTGTCATTCTCCCATTAATGATACAACTGGGCTGTTCTGGACCAGTCCAAACTGCTATTTTTCAGTCTTGGGAAGTATGTAGTGTAAATTTTAACCAAATTACTTGCTTTAATATGTAATATGAATAATGTGTTTGGTACAATTGGTGATCTAAGTGTGTGAAATAAGCATATTTGGGTTCTGGACCAGTCCCAGGAACTCCGGTTACATCATTGATTCCTGCTATTGTAAGTGACTAATTTTTTCATGTGTGGTAAATATGTAGTTATAGTGGCACAATGGTAGGCTCACTATAATATATGAATTAAAATTATATTGGGTCACCAGTTTGACCTTTCAACCAAACAAATAATGAGATAGAAATGGCTTTGTGGTTTTTCATTTAATTGGAAAAGTAAATGAATTATTTGTTCACAGTGATTAACAATTATTTATAGCGAATTTGTGCATTATTACAATGAATGATTATTAGCAATAAGAAACGATTGTTTATACAGGATAAGAGTTAAATGATACAATGATGACAAGAAACACTAATTAAGGTAATGAGATATATGGTATTGAACACACAATAATAAGTAATTAAGCAAATAATAACTCGGGTAATGAAAGTGCAGTATTGGTACAGTAACTGAATAGGTCTAACTGCAGTCATAAATGCGTGAGTAGCTTGCATGGTATGGAGGACATT
Organism: Bathynomus jamesi; assembly: GCA_023014485.1. NCBI lineage: Eukaryota > Metazoa > Arthropoda > Malacostraca > Isopoda > Cirolanidae > Bathynomus > Bathynomus jamesi. The sequence goes on from JAJOZX010002930.1 coordinate 46,159, forward strand.
TTGAAGATAGCCTATTTTTAGGCTGGGAATATATTGAGTTTGTAGGCTACACAAAAGTAGTTTAACATGACAATAAATGGTAGGCCAAATTGCATATGTGTGTATGTGAGGTTTACAGACCTGAGATTTTGATGAGGAAGATAACTTTGAAGATGAAAAGGCCTAAAGCCAGACTGTGTGATGAGATCTTGGTGAAAGGAAATGTAGCTTTACAGGTCAAATTGTAAGAATGTCAATGTTAAATTAGGTGAAAGCGGACAGATGGTGCCAGTTGCATCCTGCAGAAACAATGTTGCTTCCAGAAGGATGAAATAGTTAGTAGTGGGCTCCAACAGAGATGATTAACTTTGTGTATGCTTGAATGGAATTTTGAAGGACATCGGGCCGCTCTCCGATGAAGATTGGAGTTGAGTGAGCAATGGGCAAATGAGAGCAACCTGAAGTGGACTGGCACTTTTATAGGCTTGGTGATGCGACAAAATTTGGCAGGCACTTTTGAGAAACAAAAAGTAAAATAAGCATTCCTTTGTGGAGGTTCTTGCCCACGTGTTTGGAAATTTTACAACCATGTGAGGGAGGTGAAGAAAAGGAATTTTCCATTATGCTCCTACATACGTATTTCTGTTATCTTTACCAACGATTCTCATTTCATTTGCATTTTTGCTACAAACGGAAATTTTTCTCCTTTTCAAATTTTGGCTTTGTACATTATTATAAATCTGAAAACTCGCTTATTTGGTAAAAAATATAACTTACTTATTAGACATACGTAAAGTCTTTCGTGAGCCGATTGAAAGTCGAGCGAACTATCTTCTAGGTTTGACAGTCGTAAATATTTGTTTTACCATCGTAGGTTCTGTATTTTTCCAAAGATTATACAATACTCGTTTATTCCACAAACAATTTTCAAAATCGAGGATGATGTATTTTTTGGCAATTTGAACCTTTTTAGGTCATGTTTTAGAGTTCATTTTTAATGTTGTGGTGGACTGGTGGTCAAAAGTAAAGTTTTGAATTTCAAGATTTATTCTCATTTTTGCATTAATTTTTTTTTTTTTTTTTTGTGTAAAGCTTTGGCTCATATTTTTATGAAAATTAAAGGTAATATTTTATTATTAACTTTAAAATTTTGTAAATGAGTGTTAATTTAAAATTTAATGTACAAAACTAAGCAGACTCTCATTTCTTCTTAGGTTTTGAAGCACGTATTTAATGGGAGTTGCGCAAGGAAATAATTTTACAATATATTTTAAGGAAACGATTAATGGCCAAACTGAAAAATTTGAAGGAATGTTCCCACAAAAGTTAGAACCAATGTCCCGATCGTGTTCAACGTGGGTGGCTGTCGGAGATATCGTCTCTACTTCTCAACTCCCTTCCCCCAAGCCAGGATAGGAGGGAGTGACAGCCCCGCCATCACTGCAGTGGACTTTATACGATCAGTAAATAAGAAGGTAAGGAAATGTAGAAGTCTTAAACGTGAAAGGATAAATGTGGGGAGTAAGTAAAAATATGGAGGATTGGCGAAAGTAAATAAACACCACCATAATTGTCCTTAAACACGTTACAAAAGAATTCAATTTGCTGAAACCAAGTTATTAGGGTAAAGGTAACTTTCAAAAGATAAATTGTTGCGCATTTCGCAATGCCACGCGGCGGAAGTTACCAGGAATTAACAGATTTCGTGAGAGGTGGAATTAATGAAGGCTAGGAAGAGGCTCACAGTCAAAGGAGAATTTCGCGAAGGCTTTGGCAACATTTTTTCATAAAAAATTAAGTCATTGTATAGTTCAAGAATACTCGGTAAACAACAGTTGCCGATCGTCCAAACCGTCGCCAGACCGCCGCTGCTCAATTGGCTGTTCAGTGTTCAGGTTAAGGTTATCTCTTACGACCATCAGACGATATCTTCACGAAGGAAGCCCATGCTCTCACCTCCTGTGAAAAAAAAATGTAAGTCTATGGTGATTGGCTATTGAACAAGCTATCTGTTAAAAATTTCCAACAGAGTTAATGCCTAGACGACAGGCAAAAGGCCTACGCCTTTTTGTTATAACTGTATAACGTCTTCAAAAGGCCTTATTTTGTTAAATTACAGTATTCTAGCTACGGTTTCGGTATAGATTGTCATATAAGGAATAGGGACTCGCCTTAAACCTCTCGTAAACTGAGTCCTTAGTCGAGACGAGCTCGAATTGCGGGCCTTTGATGTTTTAGAAGTAGGCCTGATGGTCTAGTTATTGTTAATAGGGCGGGCCTATGATTTCATTACGAGACCACTATGTATTGTCTTACGCCCTTGGGCCTATTTTTTTCGAAGTAGGCCATCGGACATAATTGTTTTTGTGGTAGGCCTACCTTTTTGTTCTATACTTGTTTGAGTACACAAAATGTAGTGATAAGACTTAACACTTCTGCTCTTGTCTTGAACATTGTGACCGAGATATTGTAAATCAGTGGAATGTTTCTTCCTTGTAAGTTTTTGCCTTAAGTTTTGGCGTCTATTTCGTTGTAGTATTTTCTCCCATCTCCGATAGGCTTCACTCCCAAACAGGAAATTTCGTAGTTGTACAATATAATGTATTGTTTTACTTATAAGGTACTGTATTGTAGGCGTGTTTAGGTTTGGGGTTAAGACTTAAGGTAGGTCTAGTTGTAGACTGTATAATATGCGTGTATAGTTTTTCCATACTCCTCGCACCATTGTCCGTCGGAAGCAATGGACATCATCGATGGTCAAACCTGACTCTGCCTTTTGGAACACCGTAATCATTTCGGGTGAGTCTCGGTTTGCTTCATTTGCGGACAGTGAGCGTGTTGGCATGGAGACGTCCATACCAAGAATTTTCTCTTAGGTATCCGCGAGTTACGATAGAACATGGGGGATTTTTATAATGGTGTGGGGTGCAGTTTGGACGAACGGGTCTAGTGGTCTGCGCAGGAACTGTTAGTTCAGCCAAATATGTAAAGATCCTGGAAGAGTGGCTGCTACTTATTTATTCCAACGACTATGTATTTCTACACGAGAGTAGTCATTGGAAATGCTGTCCCAGCTAGTACCACTCCCGCTACGCAGAGGTGGCATGACAATCATGGAATTGAACGTCTTCCATAGCCAAGTCAGTCTCCATGTATGAATCTAATAGAACATTTATGGTACATGCTAGATAAGGTCATTGAGGAAGCGGCAACCAAAGCCGATATCCAGGAAAAACCATAAAAGAAGAATGGGTTGCAATACAGGGTGTCCCAGAATTAACTATCTATTTCAATGAAATCGGACAAATTTAATAAAAACTGACATAATTTTGTGTTTATTACTAAATTATGATACAAAAACAAATAGATTTATAAATCATAAGTCAAAACTTTATTGAGAAGTTTCAACATGTGCACCGTCTGTATCTCTGCAAATTTCAAATCTATCCTCAGCGCTGCGAAACACATTTTGAAGCATTTCAGGTGTTATCTCCCGCACTGCCAGCTGGATGCGTTCTTTAAGTTCAGCTAAACTATTGATCTTTTGGCGATAAACCTTTGTTTTTATGAAACCCCATGCAAAGAAATCTAGGGGTGTCAAATCCGGAGAACGCGGAGGCCAAGGTCGAGGTCCTCCACGTCCAATCCACCGATTCGGAAGGCGTCTGTTGAGGTATTCTCGAACAATTAGAGCATAATGACATGGTGCTCCATCTTGTTGAAACACAACATTATCAAGAATGCCATCATCAAGAAGCTGTGGTTCGAGAAACTGCTGAAGCATATCAAGGTAGACGGTACCTGTTACAGTTGCTTCCGCAAAGAAGAATGGGCCATAAATTTTGGATTTGGTCATTCCAAGCCACACGTTAACTTTTGGAGAGTCTCTCTGCCATTCTATGACTTCAGACGGTCTTTCATTGGACCAGATAATGAAAAAATTATGAAAATAAAATTATGAAAAAAATTTAGAAATTTATACATTTTTAACACATATTAAACATGATAAACATAAATAAAAGTGTGTTTTTAAAAAATTTGTCCGATTTCATTGAAATAGATAGTTAATTCTGGGACACCCTGTACAACGTGTGTCGGCTTTACGTAATGTAAAGGGGAAAGCAACACACTTCTAAATACAGGGTGTTTCTAAAGTAACGATCTATTTTGCGAAATAATATGAATTATAAAAAAAACACCTTTAAAACATGAAAATATATATATATATATTTGTAAGCTCGGCACACATTGTTGCTCTTCGTGGATAATCATCTTCTTGCAAGTTGTGGAACACTTGAATGTGGTATGGCTTTTTCTTTAAATCATAACGTAGAATTCTGTAAACCGTTGTTTGTGGAATTTCTAATCTGTGGGATACCCTCCGAATCGATAATTGTGGATCCTCTTCGAATGCTTCTTGAACAGATTCGATTCTTTCGTGAGATCTTCTTGGCCGTCCAGATCTACGCTCGTCATGCACAGATCCAGTCCTCATAAATTTGTTTACTAATTCGCGAATAGCCTGTTTTACGAAACCTTCTCTCAAACTTTTCTCTAATTTCATTGCACTTCATGCCTTTTATCCCGCATGTTACTATATAAACCCGTTCTTGTACAGTGCTTACAAGAAGTCTCACGCTTCTGTCTCGTCCCAAGCTAGTCTGTTAGGTATAAAATGGGCGGTCCTTATGGCAGCGGAGGTGTGTTCGGATTGGTGCACATAACTGCTCTAACACAATCAATGACGTCCATTATTACGTCACTTCTGCTACATTTTAGTGTTTAAAATACAAATGATTAAGAAGCAGAATGGAGCAAGTTTCGGGATGTTGGGATGGTTATGGAGCAATCCTAGTCATCATAATATTAGCTGGGCATTACATTATACCGTCTCAATATATACTGTAGACTATAGAGAACGACTAATTCGGCAAATATCCCAAATCATGGCATGATACCTAAGTTATTTTGACGCAGGTCTAAATTATTTGCTCAAATGCAATTATTGATATTAAGTAATTGTGGGAATTGTTGTCAATATTGTTGTTTGTGATATATATCCTACGTGAAGAATCTAATGACCAAATTCCTCAGTGAACCTCTCACGCGCTCGCATTTCGAGGAAGTACGGTCGTCTCACTAATAGATAGTTTATCCATTGTTTTAAGTGGTAACCTATTAAACGAACTATGTTAAACCTATTCCATCTTATGAAAGTCATTAGTCTAAAGCAAGACTGGTGGGCCGTGAATCAGAGAAATTTGCATTTGATTTGTTCATCGTAATTATTACGTAATATAGTATACTGTATATAGTAGTAGATAAGAGTTTATTGGTAGCATATCATATGACAATTCCCATAAACATGTGATGACCTCGATGTTGCCAGTTTTTATTTTTTTCCTGAAACTATTACCTTCTCATAGTTTGTTTCAACAATGCATATATTATCATCTCCACGAGCGTAGACATTGCAAGAAAAGATTCTAACTAAGGATAAGTAAAGTTCTTTCATGGTCACAATATACTTTTATAGATGTCAAACATAAAAATATAATAAAATTCTATATTAACATAAATATATATTCGATACACATTTACGTCATGGCTTTAACATCAGTATTTCGTATAGCTTCCTCCAGCATCAATAATTTCTTGCAATCGTTGCGGCATAGAAGAGGCCAGATTGTAGGGAATGTTTGGTGTTCGGCGTAAGCTCTCCAACTATTCCTCGTGTGAGCTAAAAGTGCTTCAAATGTTCTTTCATTGCGTTGCCCCATTCGTTAATCATTATTGCCCAAAGGTTTTCAATCGGATTCAAATCAGGAGAACGTGGTGGCAGAATTAGATTAATTCTCTGGGTGATCTTCGTACCACGCTCTCACAACGTTACTCCTATGAATGGGCTGTTATCTTCCATTAAGTAAAATCCGGTGCTGGAACCAGATACGCACGAACACTGGGTAGCAGCACCTCTTCCAGTATCTGGCAATATTGCTGTCCAGTAAAGCGTCCATCTACTTGAGTCAATTCTCCGACACCATAGCCAGACATCCAGCCCCACACACCGAGATTGATGTGACCACTACGTTTGCTCGGGAAACATTTCCTTCTTCATAGCGTTTTCCGCGCTGCCTCCAACAATGCAGGGAACCATGACTATCTGTTGAAAATGTTTTTTCGTCACAGTACACAACTTTTCTCCAGAATTTTCCTCCTGCGGCAAGTATTGCAAGGCAAATCCCATCCGCCCTCTTTATGCTCAATCGTCAATGCAGGTTTTATAGCTGGACGGCGAGAAAAATACCCTGCCTCGTGAAGTCTGTTGTTCACTGTATTTGCGCTACAACGAAGGTTCAGGTGTCTGTAAATATGCGTCGCTGGAACAAACGGATGCTCTCTGGCATGATTAACAATCGCAGCATCTTCCTCTTGAGATGTTGAACGCGGAGGACCAGACCCGGCAAAGTAGCGATTGAGTTTTCTGCTTCATACCGATGAATCCACCGTTCCACAGTGCTTCGATGAACGTCTAGTCGTCTTGATATTTCTCTTATTGGCACACCATATTCATGCAATGTCACCATTGCTCCCGCATTGCCTGGGTCGTCTCGTGGTGCACAGACGGCCTTTCCATCTTTGTGTAAATGGCTTATGTGAAGCGTGCTGGGACGATAAAGGAAATGAGGATACCATGCACCCCTTCTGAAATTGATTTCGGTTGTGAAGGGTACCAACCCTTCGAATGGTAATAATAATCAGCCAATTTCCTATTTTGTTGAACATATGCATAAAAAATTCGTCTTAAAAGCCAAGGATCCAAAGATTGTCAGCAATAGTTTATATCCCAACTGAATATAGTCAGCCATCAACAGTATAATCATATTTTATTTCCATAACTACTCATGACTACTCTGTCATAGTAAATAACCTTATTATGACTTAGTAGTAGTAGTAGGTAATTCTGAGTGGCGGCCTCTAGCCACATACGTTAAACCTATCAGTGCGTCTAAGACCAGACTCTTCTGTTTCTGTCAATTCATTGTTAGTTTAAGGTATTTTGCTCTTTGTTTTTCTAGGTCTAGGGCATTAAAATAAATATTTGAGTTTGTGTTTAGCATTTCCTCCACTTCGTAATTCCCCACCCAACCTCGTTTCCTTCGACATAGCAACGCTTACCTCCATCCTCATTCCACTTCCTTCATTAAACCTATTATCGCTTTTACTGTCCCTTCCTTCCATCCTTCAATGCCAGCGTTCTTAAACCTAGCACATAAATTATATAATATGGAGTCTAACACCTTAGATCTCTACGCATTCATGTTACTTGAAGACGCCTGTGTCTTAGGGGAATCTAAGTGTTGAGAGTGGGCTTGAGGGGTAGTCTATAGATTATTACAGATGACCTTGAACGCTCCAACTATTTAAAAATGATTATTTATTACGCACATCATATGGCATAATACACACATGAATTTAAGTATCTCTTACACTATAGGAATGGAATTGAATCCTACCAGAGTTAAAAAGTCGCAAAATATGATAGATTAGTTTGTATTAAGAGGTCACTAAGAGAAAAGGATTTGGAGTAGAGCGGAAGGCAGAGAGTATATTTTCTCGAGTTTCGGTTATTATTAACGTTATATGGATACATTGCCATGCGGTGTGTGAGAGAGAGTTACAAGGAGTTACAAGGAAAAGAAGTACCTCAAAAGGCCTTGCGGCCCATACCGAGGAGGTACCAATGGCAACGGGTGCCAGGGAAAATTTTGTCTTTCAACTATGCTAGCAGTAGTAGAAAACTGGATAGAAAAGTAGAAGGCTCTCTCCCCACCCTCCGCTCCCTCCCTGCCAGAGGCAGGTACGGAAAAAGGTTGAAGAAAATACCTTGACCCTGGAAAAGTAGCCAAGGAAATTTTACAGGAAAGTGGAGAATATATAAATAGCTCTATATTTAGCTTGCTCACAGAGACACCGAGCAAGCGAACTCCTGCAGAGTTTTCTGAGGTTTTAATCTTAAACTATGAGTGTGTTCAGTACTTTGTCTAGCCTATTTTTAAACAGATTTACACTTTGACTGGAAACAACCTCTGAGGGAAGTTGGTTCCAGATATTAACTATTTTATAGGAAAAGAAATTTCCGCAGACTGAGGTCCTAAATGTCTTTACACACTCAAATAGTGTGCAAGATTTCGTCTACCCTTTTCTTGAACTGATCCACAGAGGAACTGTTCACAACTTCCGAAGGTAACCTGTTCCATGTGTCACAGATCTTATACGTAAAGTAATTCCCACACACACTAGTCCTAAACCGTTTCAAATCCAACTTCCAACCATTGTTGCGAGTTGGGTTATCATTTAAACTAAACATACTTCTAAAATCGACATCGTTGAACCCGCGTAAGAGCTTGAAAACCTCGATCAGTTGACCGCGCAGCCTCCGAGTTTCAAGCGAAAACAAGTTCAGGGCGCGTAACCGTCGATTGTAGCCCATATGCCTAACGGAAGGGATTAACTTTGTGGCCCTCGCCTGCACTCGCTCCAGCCTCTCAATATCTTTCCTGAGGGTGGGCGACCAGAACTGCACAGCATACTCCAGGTGCGGCCGAACAAGGGAATTGTACAGTGAGAGCACAATCTCCTTGTTCCGAAACTGAAATTGCCTCCTGATATAACCCAATAGTTTCTGGGCTTTCTTTTCCACCTCTACACACTGTTTCGTAAACTTAAGGTCGCTGCTAATTAGCACACCCAAGTCCTTTTCTAAATCAGTCACCTCGATATTACTCAACATCGAGTAGTCCGACTTGGGATTGGCGTAGCCAATGTGCATCACTTTGCATTTACCCAAGTTAAACGGCATTTGCCATTTTTCGGACCACTCTCCTATCCTACCTAGGTCCGCACGCAGTTCCTCGATCGCTTCGGGCGTCCCAACATTGGCCCCAAGCTTGGTGTCATCAGCGAATTTGGCGATCCGACTGACGATGCCACCGTCGATATCATTTATGTAAATGATAAACAACAGCGGCCCCAAAACGGAACCCTGAGGAACCCCACTAGTGACCGAGGCCCAACCCGAACTAGCCCTTTAATTACACCCTCTGCCGCCTATTCTTCAGCCAGTTTTCAATCCACCTACCTATTTCCCCACCGATACCCAGCGCGCGCACTTTCGCCATTAGCCGGCGGTGAGGTACCTTATCAAAGGCTTTCTGAAAGTCGAGATAAAGTATATCAATCGCCCTACTCTTATCGTACTCACTCAACATGACGTGGAAAAACTCGAGCAAGTTGGTGAGACACGACCTATGCCGTCTAAACCCATGTTGGGAGTCCCCAAGCAGCTTGTAGGAATCCAAATGGTCAACGATCCTATCGCTATTATCCCTCTAATAATTTACCTACAACTGAAGTGAGACTAATGGGACGATAGTTCCCTGGACTTTCGTGATCCCCTTTCTTAAAGATAGGGGTCACGTTGGCTTCCCTCCAGTCACCAGGCACCTGGCCCATCTCCAACGATTTGTTGAAGACTGTAGCCAGGTGGGGAGCCACCTGGTCGCGCACTTCTCGCAACACTCTGGGGAGAAACTGGTCTGGCCCAGGAGCCTTAAACGCGCTCAGTTTGTCTATTCTATCGGCAACGACTGTCGCGTACATCGAACACTATCCAGGCCAGCACCTTCGTGCCTCACGCCTGGCTCGGGGATGATGCGGGTGTCCTCCCTGGTGAACACTCCCGCAAAGTACTCATTAAGCACATTGGCGATGTCCGCGTCGGAGGTCCGCAGAACGCCGCTTCCGTCCTTTAACGGACCTATCATGCTTCTAATGGGCTTTCTACTATTAACATAACTGAAGAACTCCTTAGGGTTCCCCTTGCAGAGGCTTGCCACCCGTAGTTCTTCGTTACGTTTCGCTAGCCTAACCTTCGCCTTCACTTCCCTACACAGGCGGACATACGCTTCAGTGTTCTCGTGGGAACGATTGGCCTTCGCCCTCCTATACGCTACTTTCCTATTTCGGATAGCCGAAGCGATGCACGATTGAACCACTTAGGCTGCGTTGAAGCAGGGGTGACCGGTTTTGAGGGTATGGCAGCAGACTGCAGCACCATAAACTCGTCCCGGAATGCACTCCACACTCCCTCAACATCGCCGCCGACCTCTAACCCCATCTCCTACGCTATCCCTGAGGCTAACAAAGTTCGCCCGCCGGAGATCGAGCTTACTGCCTCTCGAGTTACTACGCTTCACCCGAGGGACGCACACACGGAACCTAATAAGACCGTGATCACTCCCGCCCAACGATTCGTCAACGGTGAGGCCAGTGACGAGGTTGTCTTCGGTCGTGAATACTAAGTCTAGAACGCTTTCGCCTCGTGTAGGCTCGTTGACCCACTGAGTGAGGAAGTTCTCATCAGCAAAGTCAACTAGCCTCCTCCCTTCAGCATCGGCAGTCCTGTTTTCCCACTTTATGCCGCGACAGTTGAAGTCTCCTAAAACTACACACACCCTATCCCCTAGCAGGCTACTGAGTTCGGTGTACAGGGCTGTATCCTCCTCGAGGAGGAGATGCGGAGGTCTGTACACCAAGATTAACCTATAGTTCGTCCCTCCCACGTTCAGATCGACGCCAAGCAGCTCCCGTTCCGACCGGAACTGGCAGTCAACCGGACTCAACGTGTCTCTGACGTATATTAGTACCCCACCCCCCTCCCCACGGGTGCGGTCTTTGCGAAACATTCTATACCCGGGAATTTCGAACTCCCCAACGTAGTCCCTACGATCAGTATGAATCCAGGACTCGGTGATAGCAACGATATCCTGGTATTCTGATGCTAAGAGCGCCCGTAGCTCGCAAAACTTGTTCCTAATTGACCTAGCATTAAAAAGCATTGCACGGAGGGAGCCTTCCCTATTCTGACCGCCCCCTAGCACGACCCGTTTCCCGAACAGCCAGGGCTGTCGGGAGTTGAAGAGCCCCTCACTAACGAGGGGGCAACTTCCGCAGGAGACTGAGCCCCCTCCAACGTAGGAGGAGGGTCACCCACCTGTACTTCGACGCACCCTTCAGTTGAAGGTACGTCCGCCACCGGCTCATCCTCATCTCTCCCCGGTGGGGGCCCATCATCTCTCCCGGACTCGACCTCACCATTCTGTATAGGTGCCGGTCGAGCAGCGCGCCTAGCACACCTTTACCCTTGTTATTGAGGTGGACACCATCCCTCTGGTAAAGGTCCCACCTACCCGAAAATGCATCGAAGGGGTCAATAAACTTCACGCCCAGCGGAACGCACAAGTCTTGTACCCTCTCGTTGATGCCAATGACCTTACTGAGCGCGTGGTCACTGGCATTCATTCGCGGTAAAATACCCATTAACATTCCCCTGTCTGTCTTCAGTTTTAGATCATCCGCAAGAGACATGATCTCGGTGATGATCCCTTCTGTAAGACCTACCCCACCGCCTTTGAGGAACAGGTCATTGCCACCAGCGTGGACAACGATCGCAGTCCTCCGACTAGCCACGCGCACCTTCTCTACCTCCTTCCTTAAGTGCGCCGTTCCCCGCCCAGGTAAGCACCTTACCTTCCTCCCATCCCGGTTTGCAGAAGCAAAGTACTTCTCCTGGCCCCTGATCTGCGAGTCCCCAATCAAAACGGTGTCTTCCTCCTTCGAGCACAGGAGACTAAAGCGGTTAGAGGTCTTGACAGGGGCAACTGGGGTCTCAGGCTTCGGCTTCGCAGCCTTCTTGCCCGAGACCTTTCGAAACCCGTCGCCACCCATACACGCAGTTACACCACCCGACCCACCCCGACAGGTAGCTACATCCTTCGATTTCTTTGGGCCATCAGCAGGCCCCTTCCCACCCTTCTCTATCGATCCCTTCCCACCCTTCTCTATCAGCCCCTTCTTTGAGCCCTCCCTTTGTTCTAGATACTTAATCTTACAGTTTGAATCTGCTGGTGTGTTTTTAATTTGATCTTGTCCACTGGGTTGGATTTCCAGTGCTACGACCCTAGCTTCAAGCTTTTTTACTAATTCCTTTAGCTCTTTAACTTCCTTTTCGTGGTTGTCTCTAAGTTTACAAAACAAACATACACTAAGGGATGTGATATCGCTGATACTACCCTCTGGGAAGTCTACGCACCAATGATTAACTTTACATTTAAAGCATTCTGCTTTCAATTTAGCTGGCCCTGCCATATTTTCTCTTTTTTTTTGTTTTTTCTGAATACTCTGAATAAGATAAAGCGTTCTAGCAATGAAAACTATCCAAAAACGTTATGACCAGTATATAAAAAGGGGGGGGGGGTGAATTCATCCCGCGCGTAGACGCATCCGCCTTTTGCAAGTGACGTTCATTCCTTCCAGAAGACTACACCTCTCCTGCTGCCGCACCGACCAAAGGTCTCCCCAGGGCCGGACCGTCCCAAACGTGTCGCAGCTACCAACTGACAAACACTCGCACGCAAGCGTCACGGATTTTCCGCCAGGAGCGACAGCGAGATGCAGCCCCTTACTAAGTCTTACTAGTCACTCACAAGCGGCCAGACTCTTAGAATCCAGTGTTCAAGGGATATCCCACCAGACCCAGAGGCTACGCCCGAGACTTTACGCTGGCCTGGCAGCCAGCTGGGCAGTAAAGCTCTCTCACCTCAGAGCAGTACAGCCAAGCACCATCAATTGGTCACCAAAGAACGGTCGCAGGGGGCTGGTCAGGCCATTACGCGTTAGGAATGGGCTTAACGGGGCACTAGCCACACTCCATTCATCGCGCCCCTACGCCTGGGACCCCTCCATCCAGTCTCTCACAACCTACGAGCGTTAAATGGTGTTATTTATAGAGGTTCCAAAGCCTCTCTTCCCACGCATGAGGTAGCAGTAGGGTCCTAATAGTAAAAGAAGAGAAAAAGACTTAATACTAAAAGAAAAGTTTTTTTTTTTTTTTTTTTTTTTCAGTGAGAGGAGAACAACCTTAACGTAATCTAAAAGGACAGAGTAGGGATGGGATGGGTCCTAGTAACCCACGGGACGGGATTGTGCAAAATACTTTACCCGCCCTCCCGAAAGAAGAGAGAACCTAAAGGAGCTGGCAGCCAGTTCCTCTAGAATCCCACGACTCGGGACCGGAGGGCTGTCACACCCCAAGTATAAAGTTTACTACATCCAGAAGAAATGTGCATAACCTTTATACCCCCTGCGGGGAGAGAGAGAGAGAGAGTTACAAGGAAAAGAAGTACCTCAAAAGGCCTTGCGGCCCATACCGAGGAGGTACCAATGGCAACGGGTGCCACGGAAAATTTTCTACACACTCAAAGAGTGTGCAAGATTTCGTCTAACCTTTTCTTGAACTGATCCACAGAGGAACTGTTCACAACTTCCGAAGGTAACCTGTTCCATGTGTCACAGATCTTATACGTAACGTAATTCCCACACACACTAGTCCTAAACCGTTTCAAATCCAACTTCCAACCATTGTTGCGAGTTGGGTTATCATTTAAACTAAACATACTTCTAAAATCGACATCGTTGAACCCTCGTAAGAGCTTGAAAACCTCGATCAGTTGACCGCGCAGCCTCCGAGTTTCAAGCGAAAACAAGTTCAGGGCGCGTAACCGTCGATTGTAGCCCATATGCCTAACGGAAGGGATTAACTTTGTGGCCCTCGCCTGCACTCGCTCCAGCCTCTCAATATCTTTCCTGAGGGTGGGCGACCAGAACTGCACAGCATACTCCAGGTACGGCCGAACAAGGGAATTGTACAGTGAGAGCACAATCTCCTTGTTCCGAAACTGAAATTGCCTCCTGATATAACCCAATAGTTTCTGGGCTTTCTTTTCCACCTCTACACACTGTTTCGTAAACTTAAGGTCGCTGCTAATTAGCACACCCAAGTCCTTTTCTAAATCAGTCACCTCGATATTACTGCCCAACATCGAGTAGTCCGACTTGGGATTGGCGTAGCCAATGTGCATCACTTTGCATTTACCCAAGTTAAACGGCATTTGCCATTTTTCGGACCACTCTCCTATCCTACCTAGGTCCGCACGCAGTTCCTCGATCGCTTCGGGCGTCCCAACATTGGCCCCAAGCTTGGTGTCATCAGCGAATTTGGCGATCCGACTGACGATGCCACCGTCGATATCATTTATGTAAATGGTAAACAACAGCGGCCCCAAACGGAACCCTGAGGAACCCCACTAGTGACCGAGGCCCAACCCGAACTAGCCCCTTTAATTACCACCCTCTGCCGCCTATTCCTCAGCCAGTTTTCAATCCACCTACCTATTTCCCCACCGATACCCAGCGCGCGCACTTTCGCCATTAGCCGGCGGTGAGGTACCTTATCAAAGGCTTTCTGAAAGTCGAGATAAAGTATATCAATCGCCCTACTCTTATCGTACTCACTCAACATGACGTGGAAAAACTCGAGCAAGTTGGTGAGACACGACCTATGCCGTCTAAACCCATGTTGGGAGTCCCCAAGCAGCTTGTAGGAATCCAAATGGTCAACGATTCTATCAGCTATTATCCTTTCTAATAATTTACCTACAACTGAAGTGAGACTAATAGGACGATAGTTCCCTGGACTTTCGTGATCCCCTTTCTTAAAGATAGGGGTCACGTTGGCCTCTCTCCAGTCACCAGGCACCTGGCCCATCTCCAACGATTTGTTGAAGACTGTAGCCAGGTGGGGAGCCACCTGGTCGCGCACTTCTCGCAAAACACTGGGGAGAAACTGGTCTGGCCCAGGAGCCTTAAACGCGCTCAGTTTGTCTATTCTATGAGCAACGACTGTCGCGGTACATCTAACACTATCCAGGTCAGCACCTTCGTGCCTCACAGCTGGCTCGGGGATGACGCGGGTATCCTCCCTGGTGAACACTCCCGCAAAGTACTCATTAAGCACCTTAGCGATGTCCGCGTCGGAGGTCCGCAGAACGCCGCTTCCGTCCTTTAAAGGACCTATCATGCTTCTAATAGGCTTTCTACTATTAACATAACTGAAGAACTCCTTAGGGTTCCTCTTGCAGAGGCTTGCCACCCGTAGTTCTTCGTTACGCTTCGCTAGCCTAACCTTCGCCTTCACTTCCCTAGAGAGAGAGAGAGAGAGAGAGAGAGAGGAGAGAGAGAGAGAGAGAGAGTTACAAGGAGTTACAAGGAAAAGAAGTACCTCAAAAGGCCTTGCGGCCCATACCGAGGAGGTACCAATGGCAACGGGTGCCAGGGAAAATTTTCTACACACTCAAATAGTGTGCAAGATTTGGTCTAACCTTTTCTTGAACTAATCGACCGAGGAACTATTCCTGTTATTAAAAGTTTATTTTTCTTTCAACTATCCTAGCAGTAGTAGAAAACTGGATAGAAAAGTAGAAGGCTCTCTCCCCACCCTCCGCTCCCTCCCTGCCATAGGCAGGTACGGAAAAAGGTTGAAGAAAATACCTTGACCCTGGAAAAGTAGTCAAGGAAATTTTACAGGAAAGTGGAGAATATATAAATAGCTCTATATTTAGCTTGCTCACAGAGACACCGAGCAAGCGAACTCCTGCAGAGGTTTCTGAGGTTTTAATCTTAAACTATCAACGTGTTAAAATAATTCCCACATATACTAGTCCTAAATCATTTCAAATCCAACTTCTAACCATTGTTGCGAGTTGGGTTATCATTTGAACTAAACATGCTTCTAAAATCGACATCTTTGAACCCGCGTCACATAAGCGTCAATTGTAGCCCATATGCCTAACGAAAGGGATTAACTTTGTGGCATTTTTCGCCAGTTTCCAATCCACCTACCTACTTCCCCACCAATACCCAGCGCGCGCACTTCGGCCATTAGCCGGCGGTGAGGTACCTTATCAAAGGCCTTCTAATCAATCTCCCTACTCTTATCATACTCACTCAACATGACGTAGAAAAACTCGAGCATGATGGTGAGACACGACCTATGCCGTCTAAACCCATGTTGGAGTCCCCAAGTAGCTTGTAGGAATCCAAATGGTCAACAATCCTACTCGCTATTATCCCCTCTAAATATTTACCTACAACTGAAGTTAAATGGTGTTATTTATAGAGGTTCCAAGCCTCTCTTCCCACGCATGAGATAGCAGTAGCGTCCTAATCATAACAGTAGAGAAAAAGACAATACTAAAAGTTTTTCTTTGCAGTCAGAGGAGAACATCCCTAAACTAAGCTAAAAGGACAGAGTGGGATGGGAAGGGGTCCTAGTAACCCACGGGACAGGTTTGTACAACAGACTTCACCCGCCCTCCCGAAAGAGAGAGAACCTAAAGGAGAGAGAGAGAGAGAGAGAGAGAGAGAGAGAGGAGAGAGAGAGAGAGTTACAAGGAGTTACAAGGAAAAGAAGTACCTCAAAAGGCCTTGCGGCCCATACCGAGGAGGTACCAATGGCAACGGGTGCCAGGGAAAATTTTGTCTTTCAAACTATGCTAGCAGTAGTAGAAAACTGGATAGAAAAGTAGAAGGCTCTCTCCCCACCCTCCGCTCCCTCCCTGCCAGAGGCAGGTACGGAAAAAGGTTGAAGAAAATACCTTGAGAGAGAGAGAGAGAGAGAGAGAGAGAGAGAGAGAGAGAGCTTTTAAATCACACCTTTTAAAGGGTAGTTTATGTGGAGGTGTTAACGTAACTTGCACTTGGGACTGTTAATTGTAAGACAACTACCATAGCTGGGACTGAGACACGTTATCCCCTGCATACTCTATATATATATCTATATAGTGTATGTCTCTATATATAAATAGATAGAGTGATCAACACAATGATAATGTGGACGTCATTGATGAGGTTGAGCAATTATGTGCACTAATCCGAACACGCCTCCGCTGCCACAAGGACCGCCCATTTTTACCTAACAGACTAGCTTGGGACGAGACAGAGGCGCGAGACTTCTTGTAAGCACTGTACATTCATCATCAATGATATGGGTCTGAAAATAAAATAAAATAATTAACAAAAAATCGTGTAAAGCAATTGAAATATTATAAATACATGAATTTTGTATAACAATGCACATACCATTATGCCAATATAACAATTGTTTAAAATCCCCCTATTTCACCAAAATAGATGGTTACTTTAGAAACACCCTGTATATTGTTTCGAAGCAGTTTTTATTTCTAAACTATTATTATCAAATAAAAAAATCGGATAAACCAAAGGTGTTTACGGTAGACTCCGTAGAATCCGGCGGCACCCTTTGGGATTTGCGTGTGCCGGATTTTAAAATATGCCGTGTTTTCGAGAGGTCATTTTATTATAATAATAAGTACAGGGTAAACAAAAAATGAACATGAACTTACTGTTTTATTAATGCAAAAATCGTAGTTATAAGAGCCAATGGGCCAACATCGTTGTTGCTACGTCGACATCGAGTGTAGAAGTTGCTGCTTCGTCAGTAGATTTTGCCATTGCTTTCTTGAAAAGTTATTATTATTTTCATTTATGATTTTGAAGTGCCGATTTTTCAAGAGTTACTGTATTTAGTTTTGTCAACCCTCTGTAAGTATTGAACTTGTTGGAAACAAAATATAGCATTCGGTTTATTCTAGTGATCGAGACCCGTTGAAGACTTAGAATAGGCCGAAATCTCGCGCTTCTACTCCATTATTATCCGCAGCGAAATAAATTTGGAGGGGTCATACTGGATTGCATTTGCCCATCCATCCGTCTGTCTGTTCGTCATACTTTCGTGTCCGCCTCAACTTTTGAACCGTTCATTATAAACTGAAATTTCCTACCGTATAGGTGATCACGAGACAATGCGTCGCGAGCGAGAATCGGGACTTGCATCAAAGATCAAGGTCACAAATATAGGCGGGGTTATTATTATTGTTGTTCTGACATATTTTTTGTGCCTTTATTTCTCCAAATTCAGTTTCTCATAGCTGAAACCAATCACACGCATTAGAAAATATTTGGTCAGTGGATATGATGGCTAAACTAGAGACGAATAGCGTCATAGGAAGCAACTAAACTCTGCTCAATAATCATTGCTGGGAATAAGGTCTACTCCATTCTGAGGATAAGTTCTTCCGTTCACTCACCCCCAGTGATCAGATAAATTCTAGGTATACCCCCCAAAAAAAAATTAAGTCATAGATTTTTTTTAATTGTCACGATTTCAAAATTTATATAATTTTAGTGGATTAATTATGTTGATGAAACATGCCACGATCATGAAAGGAGCGAGTTTCGTGCGCAGTCGCCGTTTTTAGTGCTTCCAGTTCCCAGAATTTTCTTTTGAAGACTTTTTCCTTTAAATATCCTCATAAAAAGTCACAGGAATTTAGGTCAGGTGACAGAATATGTCATGCGAAACTCGAGATGACCTCGAGGATCGAAGGCAAGGTCAAACATTTGAAGTTTGTGAAAACACATTCTGATCCGACTGAGAATGGTTCTGCCATCGTTAGCAGTACCCGGTTCAGTGATGAAACCAATTTTTACCCAAATAGATATTTCAACAAACAGAATTCACGATTGTGGACCCTGAAAAACAGTCGTGCGACAGTGATAATCGACTTCATCAGCTGCGCGTCATAGTTTGGTACCAGTGCATCAAGTGTGGTCGTTGGCCGGTCTTTATTGACACCAGAGTGAACTGAAATGTTTACTTCCGCAACGTCCAAGAACATTTTATCCCGTTTCTTTCGAGCCAGGACACGAATATGGAGTTTGGTTTCGGCAGGACGACGCAAGACCTCACAGAGCAAATGTCGTTTTTGACTTTGCATCAAAAGTCCTATCTAACAGGTACCCCACTTTCACTACTGGTCTTACATTGCCTCCTGCGTTACCTGACTTCAATCCTCGTGATTCCTTATAGGGATACCGAAAGGGGACGGTCTTCAAATAATATCCAAAAAATTGGAAGCTGTAAAAGCAATAATTGAACGTGAAAACTCGTTCCATTTCTACCGAAAGACCGGAGGAGGTTGTGATAAAGAATTTCAATCTCCGGATTTCTCGGGTAATTTTGCAAAGTAGGGACACTTTGAACACGTGGTGTTCGTGGGAGAAAATCTTTCCAAAATAATCGTGCCAAGTTACATAAGCATAAGCTATGTAACTTAAACAATTTATTTTATTTTTTAAAGCGAGCCAAACGTTTTGGGAACTCTGCTGAAAATTGTATCATACTAACGTAAATCTTAACAATATTAATATAGGCCTACTATCTTTTTTTTTTTATTTATTAGAAATGGTGTCATTATAACTGTTGTACTGCGCACGTAGTGGTACGTCTGTCGCATTTTGGTCATGACTGCTATAACAATATCATTGAAAAATAATATGTTGAAAATGGATAAGGGATTTTCCTTCCTTGCTTGCTTGCTTGCTTGTGTGTGTGGAAGGGGGCTCAAGGGCAGAGTTGGTATCATCCCCATTTCAGGCAGTTGTAACTAGCACCTGAAAAAACTTTGCACTATTGTAAATTAAGTTTTCAATAATTCGTGGGTTTTAATGCACGATCTGATATAATTCTCCTTATCTCGAAAGATAAGCTTCTTACCTTTCGTGAAAGGAATAAGATTTTTTATTATTATTTCGAAATTAAATTGGCAATTTGAGCTGTCGAATAAAGATGTAAGGAGCTTAACGTCATAAATATTGACTTAATTTACGGTCGATAATAACTGATTAAAAAAAAAAAATAAACACACTGCAGATATGGGTTGCATTCCTGTATGAAGTGTCGCAGGAGGCGAGTTGGCAATTCGAGTGACGGAGAAATAACTTGTTTTGCGTTGATGTGAAAATGTTGTGAAGTCGTCGTAGTAGTGAGGAAATTTGGAATATTTTATGCGTAAATGTCAAGAGGTAGAATGTTTCGTAAGAGATGGAAGATGGATTGGTGTGAATGTACGAAAAACTTTCAAACTGGTTCGAGCAAAGTGAAATGGGTTAAATATAGCTTTTTTCGGTCTTGCCTGACGATGATCTGAAGGGGCTCGCTCCGTTATTCTTGTTGGAAAGGTGGGGGTTGGGTTATTAAAATATATCCCTACTGGTGGTAGACCGCCAGACTTATCTTAAGGGCCTGGATCCGAGTCTCGGCTAGAACTTCAAATTCCAGCGATTAAGATGCATCGCTGGGTTTTCCTTAATCGGATAGTGATTCGAATTTCGCGTCAAGCTGTAGGTCCCCTCCCCCTTCATCGTACGATTTTTATAGATGCTACGGAGGAGTTTGAACAACCTAAAATATTATCTCTCATAACTCTCAGATGCAAATGAGAACCTTCACCCCAACTCTAAAGGGGTGTTAAGTTGGGTTATTAGTATCTATAGTTATTTGACATAACAAAAACGTTGAAAGTTGGTCCTCAGAATACAGTCTGAAACGTGTAATATCATAGATTTAGGGGTTTTACGTCGTAACCACAGCGCAGCACCGCTTCCCGTTAAATCAGCGACGTTGAGTTTGATCAGTAGTTGGATGGGGGACCGTCCTCCGCGTTCAGATGATGTATAAACGCGTAGGGTATAGATAGTTTAGATCTCGCATGAAGCTGTATATAGGTCCTCTCCGTCATACAAGATATTAGGAAGGAAACAAAAGTATCCTCCAACGTTATTACTCGCTTTACATATTGGATAAAAATGGGGTGCTGCGTATTTGTAATTAGAACTGATGGAAATTTCCTTTTTCAGGTGCGCCAAAATTACATTAAAAGAAGGTTGCAGATGTCGTATAGAGTTCTTAAGAGAATGTCTGATCACAGCAACACGCAAGATAGTTGCACTCCCCAAAAGGTAACACGTTCAAAAACTGTTTTAGTTAATGGTGGACGACCACCACGAATTGTTCTCGTGGTTCGGTTGGTGGTAGCCTGGAGTCAGGCTGAGAAGGTTCGGGTTCGACTCTAGCCTTCGCCGCGGTTAGAGTTGGCGCCAGGCACCTATTCCGTAATTGCTTGGGGCTCTGACTCTTGTCAGGATTTCACATCCACACATCCAACCACCTCCGTGTCGGGGGTGAAGGGGTTTGGAAGTGACAGTTACTATTTGAGGCGAAAACAAACTCGTTTGCGTTGCTCTTTAGGGATGTAGGATATCCGGTTCGGGCAAGCAGGAATCCCCACCCCTTTTCTGAAATATCGTACAGTTTACTTTAAGGACGCCGGAAAAAAACAATTCAACCAAATTTTCATTTGAAAGTCCCCAAAAGGCTGGAATCAAGTTTTTAGTTAGAACGAAAAAAACTTAGTATTTAAATACTAAATTATAAAAGTTTAACTTTAAGTAAAACAAAGTTAAGTCTTATTTATTTGTGATGTAGAAGCAGTTGGACGGTTGAAAACCAAAGTGATCTATCAACAAAAATACGTAGTCCCTTTTCCCGCGGGTTGATCTATGTACATTGATCACTTTGTAACGTGTTGAGTGAGTGAGTAGTTATGCCTAAAGCGTTACAAAGTGATCTATGTATATAGATCACCCGCGAAAAAAGCAGGTGATACTATGTAAATATTTCCTGCTCGACTAAGCATTCTCTCACTGAATACATTTGAGGGAAGTGCTCAGATATTTACTTGCCACTTTTGAAGGTTGAAAATTGAGGTATTTTGTTTTCATTCCACCATTAGAGTGGGTTAGTTGTATCTCACTTTCCAGTAACTGGAGGTGTTAAGCGAGGTCCTCCTAGGAAGAAGTGGCTAAGCGACAAAAGTAAAAAACTAGAAGATGCAGTTAGTTATACCAAGTTTCTGACGGTTTTTTTTTTTTTACATTTGTTGTCGCTTAGCCAATTCTTCCTGGGAGGGACTCTAGTAATTATTAATTTTTATTTTATCATCAGTTATTTGTCCCCTTCTTTTTCCTGTTATTTTCATTCTCTGAAGACGTAACCACAAATCTGAGAGGTTAGAGGAACTCATCGAGACAGTCCCATATTGCATGGTGATTGGTGGGTTTATTTTCTAAGTATTCTTGCTTCTATATTAGAACCCTCACTTTTGACATATTCGATGGTATTACATTTTAATTGTGACCTTGGAATTATCTCGTAAATTTAATGTTATTTTAACTTTTTCCTCTCAATAATTAAATTTTTTTTTCATGAAATTGTATAAGTTCGTTTTGTGGATTTAAAGCAGTAGCTAGAAGGTAGGCTTTTCTGTCTTCAGTAATACTAAAACTCATTGACTGAATTTAGTCGTTCCAGGACTTTGACAAATACTTCAATGATGCTTTTACTGTTGATATTACAAAGGAAATACTGTAGATGTTTCATCATTGCTTTCGTCTTTTGTTTATTCTTCGAAAGACTGGAGCATTCAAAAATATTTTACTTAATTTCCTCTGATTTGCGGATATCTTAAA
The DNA here is from genome assembly GCA_023014485.1 of Bathynomus jamesi. NCBI lineage: Eukaryota > Metazoa > Arthropoda > Malacostraca > Isopoda > Cirolanidae > Bathynomus > Bathynomus jamesi. Next base: position 68,488 of record JAJOZX010002930.1, read on the forward strand.
GTATTTTCTGTTGCTTAAAAAGTTATAGCCGTCGCCTCTTCCTCCAGTCATTACGACATATAATACGTCAAATGCCATTGTGTTTCAATGTCTTATATATGTAAAGCTTATATTTGAGGATGTTAAGAGAGATAATTACGGACTTTTTCATGTTTCACAGCCCTTTCTGAAAAAACTAGGATGGTACGAACTGCAATGTTTGAATAAAGCAAGTTTCGTTAGATAATACGAAGTCTTACTTCTCTTGATAAGAGTCGCAACACGTGCCTTATCTGAACCCGAGTTCCATTCTCTAAATATTTAACCGTCTTCCGTGGTATGCCCTCTGCAGTATGAGATTCCCCCGAAGCTACTTACGTGAAAAGTGGTGCGCTCTCCCCGTTTTTAAATTTATTTGACAGGAATGAGCAGAAATACTGAGGGACCCCTCATTGTTGTAGGAACAAGTTCATATATGCGTGATGTAAAGGGGAAATTGTTCCAATATGATTGATTTTTTGTAATATTTCTTTTATTCTGTCTTACGTAGTAGGAACAATTTCTTCTTTAACCCCCTTCAGTACGGCGACATACGCACGTATGTCTGATTAGCGCGCTCCAGTATACGACGACGTACGTGCATATGTCCAAAACTTAAAGAAACGAGCTAAATTAAATATATATAACTAAAAACAGATATGTCGTATAATTTAGCTATCTTTAAGTTTTGAACATACGCGCGTATGTCGCCGTATTGAAGGGGTTAAAGTATTTTCTAAAAGTATATTGTCCAGAGGGGTTGAATGGCTTAGATCTGTAGAAGTGAAATACAGTTTCTTCGCTTTTTTTACCATATGGGCCTAAACCATATACTCTGGCTGGATTTGTCTCGTACAATTACGAGGAGTGTCCGGAAAGTTTCCGGAAACATTAAAAAAAATGAAAGTTTGGTTTTAATGAAATGTAACGATACCTCCTCTACCCCTCTTAAGTATTCCCCATTGTTATTGAAACATTTCTGCCATCTGGCGGTCAGTGAGTGTATCTCCGTGTGGTAGAAGTCCGTGCTCTGCTGACGAAGCCACGTTCTAGTGGCATTTTGTTGCTGCGGCTGCTGCTAAGGAAAAACGCACTCCTCGATGATAATCTTTCAGGGGGCCGAAAAGATAATGGTCTGAACGAACAAGGCTGTATCGCAGATGGGTAACAAATGTCCACTAGAAGCTGGCAAGAAGTTGGGATGTGGCGAAAATCATGGTGACGGTCTCTTTGGAACCAGAAAGGGCCTTTGCAGTTGGATGTTTGAGCCGACCACCACTGAATACTAACGGGTATTGCGAGTCACTACAAAAACTAAGAAATGTCTACAAAAACTAAGAAATGTCACACGGCGGAAAAGACAACAACTGAGGGACCAGAACGTTTGCCTTCACGACAAAGCTCGTCCACACGTGGCTTTCACCACAATCTAACTTCTTGCCAGTTTCCAGTGGACATTTGTCACCCATACACCGTACAGCCAGCACTTTGTTCCCTCAGACACCATCATCTTTTCAGCCCCCTTAAAGATCACTTTCGACAAGTGCATTTTACCTCAAATAGATATCTCCAAAATGCTACTAGGACGTGGCTTCGTCAGCAGAGCACTGACTTCTACCACACGGTCATACACTCACTGACCGCCAGATGGTAGAAGTGCGTCAATATCAGTGAGGAATACTTCGCGGATTAAAGGAGATACAGTTGCTTTCTTAAACTTGCATTTCATTCCAACCAGTAGTTTAATTTTTCTCGTAAAATAGATTTTGTGCTTCGTCTGTACTGATTTTGAATCATTTTTCCGCAGCCTGAGCTTAGCCTTCTGCCACCGCTTCCCTCCTCTTTATGTGCCCCCCGAGAGGTTCTCCGTCTGATCCGAAGAGAAGTAGACTTGCCCCCTTCCTGCCCGACACTCGGCCCGTCCTCCGCCCTTACTGCGAGGGACGTAGAGCGAGAAAGAGGTCGCCAATTGACCCGTTACGAGCGGAATATGATCATCTTTAACTGGCTTCAGACGCTCGACGGGGACAACTTTGAGTCTATGAACTAGTCGCTGACCGCTTTCTGACCACTCTATGTCTCGTTTACACGCGTTATTATTTATTCTTGAACAGTAGTACAATTCCGGTCATCATTAGAGCTTCAGGCTGATTGATGATCACCTCCAAACACACATACATACGCGCGCGCGCGCGCCACAGTCGTAATGACTCGTCACCATCATCCGACATTTAATGAAAACTCGCTTGTCAATAACGATTATGCAATATACGTGTTTATCGGTCGTTTTCAGATAGTTCATTGTGCATAAAAGGATGTTGTAGATTAAATCTCGGTGTTTCCCCAATGCAATAGCTGTTACCTCGTTTTTGGACGCACCATTCTATACGATCTCGTAGGTGTCACACCTTATAGAGGCCTGTTTCGCTTCTTATTCCTTACTTTTTTAGTACAATTTTTTTGATAGATATTTTTTTATATTCCTACTGTGATTGTTTCTTTTTTTTATAATGATTTCAGATATTTAAACGAACAATAAAGACTATTATGCTTATTAGCAATTTCGTTTTATTCCCTTGTACGTTACATCGGAGTGGCGAGTGAGTGTGTCCAGCGACGAGGAGTATTCAGCAGTGTGTGGTTGGATTGGTGTCTGCAGGGCCTTGTAAATCCAAATTCCTGTTAACAGTTAACGAGGTGAAGGTGAAGTAGACGCTCAACCAGTCTTCGTCGCATCCACAATAAGTCCAACTCTTGAATTTTCGTGTAATTAGGTCATGTTTCCGTGGTTTATATCTTTGTATCAGAATATGAAAGATGTTCCGTGTGTGTTCCGCCTTAACTGAAGTAGTAAGCGATGTTAAGACTGTCTAAGAGCTGGTTGGGTGACAATCTGCGTTCAGATGTAGCGACCCGCAGATGATTTCGGATCCTACAAAGTCTCGAGTCTCCTCTGTTACGTGAAAAAAAAAGTTAACTCCTAAATATTATCTACCTGAAATGGGGTAGAGGCCTGGGACAAGCAGCAACTCTGACTTCAGAACCATTTTCGACCTAATTTGGATTTTACATGATCACCGAAGATGGATTTTTCTTTTTATGCACGGGCGAAGGGCGAATGCCCGCAAAAACGATCCCCCACCCCACCCATAGAGGAAGGAGAGAGCCAAAATCAAGGTCCAAAGTTTTCAAAATGCCTGGCGACACTACGTTTGAAAAGTTGATCATAGACGGGAGTAAAGATGTTTAAAACCTGGGGGGAAAAATAAAGGAACGCTATTAGCCTCAGACTGATGTTATATTTTAAAAAAAGTACCGTCACAGAAAGGGTACTCCAGTGTCAATATAAGTCCATTATGCATCGTAATCCTATTAAATTTTCTCTTGTTCTTATGCAAGAAATGGGGAAGAAGTTAGTTGGTTCTCTCTGCTTGTATCAATGCGTTTTTTATGTTCCGTGACAACTAAAACTAGAGCCTAATCAGAAATTAAAGTGAATGAAATACGTAGTCAGGACAATATATGCGAAATAAGGCACACGGAATTTTTACTTCATCTGGCACACCCAATTTTGTTCATCATTTTACATAAAATGTGACTTAATGAATTGCCAAATGCAGTTCCGATGCAAAGTGGAAAGGTGTGCATTTTTAGCGCATTTATTTATTCCAAGTTGTTGAAGGGAACATTACACTCTTCGTCTACAGCCCACATATGGAACGCAAGTAAGTTAGAATTTTTTGGCCGTGCTTCTCTGAGGGTTTAAAAACTAAAGTTAACCGCCAAGAAAAACGAAACCGTATTTGATTTAAGATATAAAAATACTTTATTTCCTGTGATTTTGGTCACTGAAAGAAATGGAGTGTGATCCCTGATTCTACAATTCATAGTTAGTAGCAGAGTTGATGGAATTTTTACCCCAATAGTGTCTGAATAGGAACAGCCTTTTCTAAAATGGGTATGCTTGTCAACGATCTCCCAAGATGATTACAGACATTTTCAGACGCCATTCAGTTACTATTCCGTAATGTAATATAACTGTAGAATGTAAATAATAGAAACTGAAACAAAAAAATTAAAATCGCCATGTAATGAGTCTTGAATTTTAAAAATTAAAAAAAACTAATGTACTGTATTCTGAATTAATACAATGATCGAACACATTGCTTTACAGTTCTTAACATGTTAAGTGATAAGTTTGGCACTAATTTCAAAACAACTGTCCGTGTGCCCTGCCATAAATCCGGTTCCCATCTATCCCAATCTTGGGAGAACTTGAGAGCCTAATTAAAAGATATAACAACAGGAAATTCTTCAGATCTTTATTCCAAATCTAAAAGTTCTTCAGTCATATTCCTCCTTAGATTATCTATATACGTTTGTCATCTGCCGTTTAAAGATCCTGCCGACAGCCGGCTTCGATTCCAAAAAAATGGTTGGTTGGACAACCGTATTAGCCTTTTACAGTATTATAGTCTTAAAGAGTGCACAAAATCGTCTGGCATAAATAAAACACTAAACCTACTCGCTATAAAATGAAGGGCTAACGTAAATATAATTTCACTTTTTTTTTCTGTTCTTAAAGCCTTTAAGTACAGCAAAAAAAAAAAGTTAAAGGTGTTCGAGCCCTGTCTCCATTGACCATTAATAATGAAATGTACTCGGCACAGTGCAATTGTACATTCTTTTGCCTCTTACAGATTTACAATCAAGATACATAATTTTATAACTTCCATTTCCTTTTGGTTATGTTGCAAAGTTAAAAAAAAAAAAATGAATCGGAAAAATGCAAATTATTAAAATATGCAAAAGTTTCGTTTCGAACACAAGTTATATAATTTATGAAAAAGCTTTGCATTATTCAACAATACTTATGAATAAACTGAATAATTAAGAAAACATTAGAAATCATAAAGTTTTTATGGTACAAAAGAATGTTTAATTTTATTCTTTATATTTTGTTCTTGGTATTTTGTTTATAGACTTTTTTTTTAATTACTCTTCTTATATATTCGTTCCAATTTGGTTTTTCAGAGTTCAGCCAAACTTAAGTTTTGGTTCAGTCCGCTACCAAAACCTATTTATATCTAGTCGGGCAAACCTCGCAAATAATTTCATCCAACATTTTGAACAGAAATTTTTAATTCAGTGAAACGTTAAAACATTTATTTTTAAGCTCACGAGCCACTTCGATTTTGAATGGAGCTTCACAAATTTGATCGCGCTGGCTTTGGATGTGAAGCTCAACATTTTTATGGCTATGGTATTTTTGTCAATTCAGGGTCACTTTCGTTTTCTCGATTTCACAAGAGTATGAAATTTTGTACAAGCGTGGCCTGACTAGATATAGATATAGTTGGGCTTTGCCGCGACTTTGTTTTGGATGTTGAATAAAAAAAGTTACATACAGGTGGTCCAAAAGACCTTATCTATTTTGCTAAAATAATGATATTTCTATTTTAACTCTGCCTGGGGGTGGGCAAGCCAGCCCATTCCCCAGCCGGTCCCAAGCTCAGATAAAAGAGGAGATTGGCGTCAGAAAGGGCATCCGGCCGTAAAATTTATTGCCAAAACCAGAGAGGATGGCATGTGGACCAAAGAAGGCTCAAGAGAGAAGACTGGCATGGTATGGGCATATAATGAGAAGGGACGAGAACTACGTTGGGAGGAGGGTGTTATCTATGGAAGCGCCCGGGAGGAAGAAGAAAGGAAGACCGGGATGAGGTGGAGAGATCGCATCAGGATGGACATGAGCGAGAAGAACCTGACGGAGGAGATGACGCAGGATTGGGCGGAGTGGAGGAGACGTATCCGCAACAGCGACCCCATATAAACGAGACTAATAATGCTGCAGAAGAATAATGATATTTCTATTTATTTTCTACAGCCCAGAGATGATGGATGTACAAGAACGTGTGATAGTACTTAGTAATACTACGTATCCAAGGGAAGAAGTGCGAAGAAATTCGAGAAAAATTCGAAAGAAGATTTCCCGAACCAGAACCTACAAAGTAATTCGCTAGCTGGTCAATAAATTTAAAAGAACAGGATTTGTTCATGATGAGGCACGATCTGGACGTCCGGGTACCTCTCAAAAAATGTCGAATTGGTAAGAGATGCCTTTGAAACAAATTCTAGAATATCAACTCGCACAGTATCACGTAGACCGAGCATACCAAAAACGACTGTTGTAAGGATTTTAAAATCAACATTAAAAAAGAAATCACCATATTCAAATGCTACACGAGTTACACAAAGAGGATTATCCAAGACGAACCGCCAGGTCCACAGAATTGATTAAAAAAATCCACGCCGAAAACTTATTAAATCACATTCTCTTCAGCGATGTCATTCCACACATGCGGAAAGGTTAATCGACGTAATTGCTGTATCGACTTTTACTTTTACGTTCGACTCAAAAACAAATAAAGTCTCATTCTTCTTCTGCAGCATTATTAGTTCCATTTATATGGCGTCGCTGTTGCTGATACTACTACTACACTTCGCCCTATCCTGCGCCATCTCCTCCGTCAGGTTCTTCTCGCTCATATCCATCCTAATGCGATCTCCCACTCATCCTCGGTCTTCCTCTCTTCCTCCTGCCGGGCACTTCCATAGATAACACCCTCCTCCCACGTAGTTCTCGTCTCTTCTCATTACATGCCCATACCATGCCATGCCAGTCTTCTCTCTTGAGCCTTCTTTGAAATTCCCGTAACTTTCACCACCCCACTGACTGGTCGTTCCTTATCCTGTCTCTTCTAGTTACACCGCACATTCACCTCAGCATCCTCATCTCCGCAACCTCCATTTTTCTCTCATGGCACTTCTTCATTGGCCATGTTTCTGCCCCATACAACATCGCAGGCCTCACAACTGCCTTACTATATAAATAACCTCTCATTATATACAACTATAACGTAAACTCAAATGACCTGATGAATGATGCAAATCCACAAGGAAAAATAAAAATAATTCCAAGTTCTTTCGTATACTCAACAGTATACCTCGTCAGGGAATGAAAGGAAAAGGCAAGAAGCCAAAAGTATATGCTTCTGTACATCAGAACAACAGAGTAAGAAGAGATTAGCAAAAGGTTAACAAGTACTGCTGAAGAACAAAAAGGTATTTTAACAATATTGTCAATTCTATACATTCCCGAACTGATATTGAAATTTTTAAAATGGATAAATGCACATTCTAGAATAGTCCTTTCCTTTTCTATAATCTTTATTCTTTACGAAAATTTTAGAATTCTTCCACTTAAAACTATGATCACATCTACAGGGTGATCCATAAGTCCCAATTGGTTATAATTAAATTAAGTGAAAATACAAAAAAATCAAAGTGAAAAGTTTATAAATAAGCTTAGAATAGAAATATTTATTTATTACCAAAAAAAATTAAATCCGCTAGATAGATTTTCGCTTTAATTTAAATTTATAACCGATTGGGACTTATGGGCCACCCTGTATACATACATTTAAACAATGCAGTGGAATTATTTGCTGTTCTACACGCATAGTTATGCTGTTTTACTCGTACTCTCTAATCTCTAAAGTTTTTCCTGTTTGACATATATAAACTAGACCTATATAAGCTGGACTTCAATACAAAATGTGCCTTCGGTTATGGTTCGGGGTTCTCAGTCCCTAAAAACATACTAGTTTAATTATTGCCAAATCTTTTGTCAATTTTGAAAAACTAATATATGCAAAATGACGTGGCTTTAGCGGAAGGGTGTGTACGTATATAGTGCTTTAAATATGAGTTTTCAATAGTTTTTATCATGTACATTTTAAATATCTTCCGACCTTACTTAAAACAATTGGCATTAACGTAGTCTTTAAGCATAAGAATACGGTTAAATCTCGCCTAATAAAGAATAACTCGGATAATGTTGTTGATTGTGTGCATTCGATCGGATGTACACAATGTAACTCAGTTTATTTAGGTCAAACGGGAAAAACTTTAGATATCAGAGTAAAACGGCATAATTATACGTGTAGAACAGCAAATAATTCCAATGCATTGTTTAATCATATGGATAGATAGATGTCATCATAGTATTAAGCGCGAGAGTTCTAAAGTTCTCGTTGAAAATGAAGATATATTAGGAAAGAACTATTCTACAATGTGCATTTATCCATTTTAAAAATAATTTCAATATCAGTTCGGGAATGTATAAAACATCATTATTGCTTAACCTTTTGCTAATCTCTTCTTACTATTTGTTTTGATGTACAAAGGCATATATATATCTTTGGCTACTTGCTTTTTCCCTTCATTCCCCGACGAGGTGTACTGTTGAATACACGAAAGGCGCCTTCGAATAATTTTTCCTTTTCCTTGTAGATTTGCATTATATATATATATATATATATATATTATTATATATATATATATATAATGACTCCTGATATAATTATACATCTTTTCCTCAACGTTGTTCGTTCGTGTTTATCCAAATCGAATATTCTAATCGCGGTATTTGCGACGATCTACTTGAAATCGATGCCATGCCTTTACCAGCACAGTGCCAAGATGGAAAGAAAGTTATAAAAGTGGCATAAAAATGCCTTCGAAATACACATCAGTGTAAAGCAGAAAAGGCGCATACCACACACTGTAAGTTAATACGAATGCTATAAACAACATTTCCATTTTCTACGCCTTTTTTTTATTTTTTATTTTTGTTTCTCCTCTTAATACAGTTTTCTCTTATTTATGTAATCAATTATTCATTAGTTATCCATTAATTTTTCAGCCATAATTTCTTTTCGGGGTAACTAATTTAATGTTTTTATAATTATTTATCATTTATTCAATTATTTTATTCAGTAAAATACTTAAGTATCGGAGTTAAATTTATCGAAGCACGACAATAACAAGTACTAAATTTATAGTAAGTGTGTCCTGCGTGACGTCAAATTAGGTTTATGACAACTCATGCACATTTTTGGGGGAGAGGGGAAAGGGGGAATATGATAGCCTGTCTCTCAACTCCCTCCGACAAGATTTTGATTTTGTGCAAACGAGTTTAAAACCAAACACTGTACTATCCTACTCTCAGACATTTCATGAAAGATTCTTACTATCTAGTTCAAATTTTAGGATTATGAACTACACTATGTTTTCTCTATAGTGTAATCCCTGTGTGTGTGTGTGTGTGTATTATTTAATCTATGTAATCTCTCCCACTGAAATATTCTCTCAAATCCCCCTTCTTTATTTGTTGATGTCAAGACTGAGCACTATTCCAATTTTGGTATTATCAGTAATTTCAGTAAGAGAATCATTACTTTCTTGACCTCTCTTTTAAAGGTCCGCAGTATCTGTGCGGTTGCTTTTTCTGCCATCTTATTTTCTCTCTCAAATAAGATAGCAATAAAGAAAGCAAAAAGAATAACGGATCAGATACTAAAAACCTTTAAAAAGGGACAGGAATGTAATGATTTCCCTGTTGAAAGCACCGATCATATTCAAGCTGGAAAATTGCTCAGTCCTAAGTCTAATATATAATTACAAAGTTACCTCATAAATACCGTTTCTTTCATAAAAATTTATACTGAAATTAACTCGCAGCACCCACTTCTCACTCCACGTGAAACTGAAATTACAAAACAGTTTCATTCATCAGTTGGAATTATGAAGGCAAGGTGGTGTATGGTAGTTTGGAATGGCTGGTAATTTCGGATTAAGGTCAGGATTTGTTACATTTTGCGCTTCTTACGGTTGTAATAACATATAGATTAGAAGAAACAAGAGCAAATAACTTCATTACTTTTATGAAGATAAAAACCCACTCTAATAGACAGAGTTTATTTCCACGACAGTTTCGACACCCACTGGCATCCTCCTCGGGTGGATACAGAAACACGAAGGAGGAGGATGCCAGTGGGCGTCGAAACTGTTGTGGAAATAAACTCTGTCTATTAGAGTGGGTTTTTATTTTCATATTTTGACCTTCACGTAGAAAAAAGTGAAGTTTTTTGTATTCATTACTTTTACATTACTTTCAGAGATAAAAAAATTTAAAAAAATGATGTGTAAAGTTTGGTAAGTGCAAGTTGTAAAAGTAGCTGTAAGTCATCGTATTTTCATTTTAGTATGACACCTCACGAATGAGAATGAGGCGATTTGGTAATTTTATTAAACTACGGACTTAACGTACCCATATGAAAAAAAGGTATTAGTTAACTAGAAAAGATTCGGAGAAATTTCATAGCCAAGATCAATGGATGTAAAGAACTAAATTATTGGGAAAATTACGTTACATAAATTAACTCTCTACTGAGTGGAGAAGGAGGTACACCATAATGTACGAATGGAAAATAAGAGAAATTACGATAGTTTCTAATCTAAATTAAATCCTCTAACCATTCAAACAACAGTAGAAAATAGGAAAGGCAGAATGCACAGTGTTTCCAAACTAAAGGCTAGACAAGGAACATTCTCAACTCTGGAGGAAAATGACACTGTTGTGAGAGGGCCAAGACCATTCAATGAGTTACCAAAAGAACTTTGGCATACCATCGATATGGAAGTCTTCAAAAGAAGACCAGACACCTGGCTCAGGACAATCCCAGACGAGTCGGGTGTATCTGGCTATGTGAAATTAAAGTTAAAGAAAACTCTCTCCTGTGCCAAGCCAGCTATAGAGGTGGGTCCACGAGCCTGACCTCAAGGAAGTGAGGAATCATCACACGGAACAATTTACGTTAAGGTTGTAAAGGGACAATAGATAGAATTTTTCATAATTGTCTTCGCCATGAGTAACGGGTAGGATGAATTATTAAATATATATTCATAAAATAATAGTTTAATCATTATTATTTTTCTAATATAAATTTAGGAATACACAGTTTGCAAATTAATGTATTTAATTTTTACAAAATTACCATTAACATTATTAAGTTGATTTAATTTATTCATAAAATGAAATATTGCATTCGAAACTAGCCTACATTATTCTAGGCTACGCCTAAAATGATGAAACTCCCTTCCTGAAATAAAATTCATGACGTCATTGTTGATGGTCTTATGATCAAAGAAAATGTAAACACATTCTCTCAAGATAAAACTGCCAGTTAAGTGAAACGAACTCCTGGATGTTATGGTCACATCATTATAAAGAATACCTCGATATAAGGACACCGTCAATATAGCAATCACTTCTAAAGTCCAAATCACATGACCGTGTGATACGAACTTTAGAAGTAAGCACCTTCAAAGCCTACCTACATCTAAGCTGGTCCATACTCACATTATAAAGATTTTGATCAGAATATTTCAAGCCATTGAGACCTTAGCTTTTACTTTAAGATTACAAGTTACTTACTGTAGATTTTGAATGAGCTTTGCATGTGAAAATGAAAATTTTTATGGCTGTAATATTTTTGGAAACGCATCGACTGACTGGCTTTTCCTCGATTTCACAAAAGAAAGAGTACGAAATTTGGTACAACCGTCTTGACTAGATATAGGCAAGCTTTGATATAACGACCACTTCGTTATAACAGCTACCTACTCACAACAGTCATCTTTGTACAAGTACTGTATACAAGTACTTCCAAATGGATATATATATTATATATATATATATATATATATATATACCGAGTGGGCCTTTTAACTCTGACGGTTTTAATATCCTTATAACTTTTTTGTTTTTTTAACCAAATCAAATAAAATTTATACACAACATAGGTACATACATAAAGTTTTTTTTGGATATAAATTTAATTACCTTTATAAACTTACAAGGTTAGTTATAAACTTCAATGTGATTTCCACCATTTTCGATCAGTATAGGCAGCCTTGCTCTGTATTCCAAAGCCACCTTTTGTCGCATTTCGACCGTAATTTCACCAAAAGCTGCTTGAATTCCCTGTTTCAGTTCATGAATGTCGGTTGGTCTTGTCGCGTAGACTTTCGACTTAATAAACCCCAGAAAAAAAAGTCGCAAGGGGTGAGATCGAGAGAGCGTGGGGGCCAGGGCATATTGGAAGACCCGCGACCCATCCAGCGTTCGGGCAGTGTCTCATTGAGCCAGTTCCGGACCTGGGTTCCCCAATGGGAAGGAGCTCCATTTTGCATAAATAGCAGTTCATCATCTAGGCCACTAGCTTCCGCGTTTGGTCAGAAGTGTTCCCGCAACATAGTATCTTGTGACATTTTCATCAAAAAAATATGGGCCGAAAACACCACTTTGCCCAATAGCAGCCCAGACCGTAGTTCTTGGCGAATGCAGAGCTTGCTCCTTCACCCAGTTTGGATTTTCTCGAGCCCAGTACCGATGATTATGGCGGTTAATACCCAGTCCAAGTGAAAATGGGCCTCATCAGACCACAACAGCACTAGCAATTACGCAATAACTTTGGCTTATTTTATACGACATTTCGTTATAAAGCATTTGTTTTCGTATACGTCAAAAGGTTTTTCTTCGCCATTTCGTCAGTTCTGCAGATAGATAAAAGCAGCTTAATGAAAAAAAAACTTTGTATATGTACATATGTTGTGTACAAATTTTATTTGATTTGGTTAAAAAACAAAAAAGTTATAAGGATATTAAAACCGTCAGAGTTAAAAGGCCCACCCTGGAAGGAGGGGCCAAGGGCGAATGACCGCAAAAGCGCCCCCTCCCCCCATAGAAGAAGAAGAAAGCCAAAATCAAAGTTCAAGGTTTTCGAGATGCCTAGACACTCTGCGTTTGAAAGAATGGAGGTCGTAGACAGGGGAAAAGATGGAATGGGGAAGGTTGTTCCAGAGTTCACCGGTTGAGTAGATGAAAAATTGAAAATACCGATTAACCTTTGCGTTAGAGAGTTGGACAGAAAGAGAAAGTGTCAAGTCTAGTGCTGCGTGCTCTCCTTAGAGGAAGAGGTAGGCAATTAGAGAGTTCAGAAGAGCAGTGTCCGTTATAATAACGATAGTAAAGAGAGAGTGAGGCAACATTGCGGTGGAGAGAGAGAAATTGAAGACAATCAGTAAGAGGCGGGGAATTGATGAGACGAAAAGCCTTTGATTCCACCCGGTCAAGTGTAGCTGTGTGGGTTGAGCCACCCCATTATACGAGAAGCATACTCCATACAGGGGGCGGACAAGACTCCTGTATAGAGACAGCAACTGAGCGGGGGTGAAGAAACTGCGGAGGCAGTACAGCACACCTAACCTCTTAAAAGCTTCTTTCTGAGAGACAGTATATCGCTTTGGGAAGCGGGTGGAGAAGTGAAGAGTGGAATCACCGGCATAGGGTAAATAGGACAGGAATTGCGAATTAAAAGATTATTATTAATAAATAAAAGGAAGAGAGTGGGTGACAGGAGAGAACCCTGAGGAACACCATTGTTGAGAGTTTTAGGAGAAGAACAGTGACTATCTACAACCGCAGCTATAGATCGGCCAGAAAGGAAATTAGAGATGAAGGCACAGATAGAAGGATAGAAACCGAAGGAGGGCAGTTTCGAAATTAAAGATTTGTGCCAGACTCTATCAAAAGCTTTCGATATGTTTAGCGAACTAACAAAAGTTTCACCGAAATCTCGAAACGAGGATGACCAAGAGTCAGAGAGATATATGCAAGAAGATCGCCGATTAAGCCTCCCTTGCGGAACCCGTACTGATGATCTGAAAGAAGACTAAGAAGAGAGGTAGGAATAGAATATGGAATGTACGCCTCCATACCCGAGAGAATCACCTCTGTGATGCGTTCAGCACACTCGGAAGGGCCCTGGCCACGGAAGCAGTAATCACTTCCATGGGAAATTACAGAAGTACTGCCTAAGGGCCTCCCAATCAGCGGCGCCAAAGTGCCAAAAGCGCCTCCTCTTGGAAGGATCCAAAGGCCGAATTGGATTGCTAAGACAGGAAACAGATATACTGTAAGATTGTGGTCGGAGGAGCCCAACGGAGAAAAAAGTTTCAGAGTTAGAAGAAGGATGAGGTAAAAAATAAATCCAGAATGTTAGGCCTATCACCAAGGCGATCAGGGAGACGAATAAGGGTGCTGTACAATCTGCTCTCGGTCATTCAGGATAGAAAAGTTGTAAGCTAGTTCACCAGGGATGTCGGTGAAATGGGAGGAAAGCCAAAGGTGGTGGTGAACATTGAAATCTAAAATGGAGATTTCAGCAAAGGGAGAGCGGGATAGAATGTATCTCACTTTGGAAGCGAGGTAGTCAAAGAATTTTGGATCGTCAGTAGAATTAGGAGAAAGGTAAACAGCGCAGATGTATTTAGTTTCAGATTGACATGAAGCCGAGCCAGAGGGTATAGAATTCGAAAGATTTGAGTTCGGGAATATGAGAACAAGTTAGATCATTGCGTACATATACGCAACATCCACCTTTGGAGTGAAATTGGGTATAGAGAAAGTAAGAGGGTACAGAAAAGGGGTTGCTGCCAATCGTCCCAGATACCCGAGTTTCAGTGAGGAAAAGCTGAAGTTTAGAGGAGGAGAGGTGGGGTTCAACAAATTGAAAATTTGAGAAAAGGCCACGAATGTTGCAGAAATTAATGAAAAGTGAATCAGACACAGAGGTCCAGAACATCTCGAATGGGCAGTAGCAAATCCAGCCCCTCTGCCCGGGTCTCCGTTTCCGGTATCGTCAGGCGGGGCAGCCAGAAGTGAGGACATTTATGGTCCCCTCCCAGGAGACTCCGAGGCTCTTGAAGTTGCCATTTTTTTTTTAAATTTTGAAAAGATTATGTTGTGTGTAAGATGCATGTATATGTAGTTAGGAATAGAGAGAGAAGTGTGTGTTTGAGAGCATGCTGGATTGCTTCACAGGGTAAATGAGACAATGAAAAAGATCGGCTAAGGAGGACAATGACAGGAGAAACGGGAGCTCCAGTACTCCTTATCTTCTGTCTAACGTCCCTCCGGAGTAGCCTACTTCACTGGTCGATTGGTGTCTACAATCTCTTCCTCCAAATTACACATTTGGCTGTACGTAATTGTAATCATAACGACATTGTTATATTTTACTAATTATAATTGAAATAATCCAACTCATCTCAAATTAATCTATACTTTCTTCAATGATTTGAAAATTTAGCATTTTTTAGCTATTTATTCAAATGAATTCAGTTAAATTAAAACAATTGGTTAGCAACACGAAAGCGTTCAAGCGACTCAGTCACTCAAGAGTCTCAGACTAATCACTAATCACCATTTGAAATTCAAGGACGTGGGCTCGTGGCAGTAAGAATCGGATACTCGTAATCAGGATGTAATCAAATGTAATGAGGAAGTGTTTGACAAAATTACTCCTATTTAAATATGCAAATGAAGAATATAAAAATTTACATAATATTGCAAACTGTAGGATTACATCTTAAATCAAAGTTTCCTCTCTGTAATTGAAAATAAAACAAACATCTTGCCTTATATTAAAATACATTGACTCGTGACCCATTCATACTGGTTTCCCGTCCTCTCTTTTATAAATAATATACACTACACGATAAGTAAATACACAATTACATCTATAGGAAAACCACGATATTGATTTCTAATTGGCGAATATGATCTTGCCTATTTAACTAGTTTTATGAATGATGTAATAGTAATTATAATTGTGAATATTGGAACAGAAGTAATTGTAATTCAATAATTCTAAAATGTAATTGTAACTGGAATTGTAATTCACCCGAAAAATGTAATTTTTCCAAGCCTGGTTACAACGTAAGAATTGAACAAAACTAATTGTTATATTCTATCAATGCTTTTCATAGTTTATAAGGAATAAATACGTATGTAATAAATTTTTGTTCAGGACTTATGAAGTGCATTCAAAGATACATGCATTATATATATATATATATATATATATATATATATATATGAAACAAATGTTCCTTATCAGGAAACGAAGCCAGAACCATTTCAATAGGAGTCGCGACTGGTACCATTACACTACGACAAGAATAAAATTAACACAACCTGTCGTACATCTAAACGACTCAGGAAACATTTAACATTTTTGCGTTCAGAGGCGTTTTACGATGTTAACCCTCCGGCACTCGAGGTAACTGCAACATTTAATTCAAAGCTCTTTGCTATAGCACTAGGGTCTAGATCAGAGGTGGGGTGTACCATAGCTGTCCTACGCGAAGCATGGAGTGACTGTGAAGCGGGTGGAGAAGTGAGGGGTGGAATCATCGGCATAGGAGTGAATAGGACAGGCAGTGCGAATTAATAGATCATTGATAAATAAAAGGAAAAAAGTGGGTGGCAAGACAGAACCCTGAAGAACACCATTGTTAATAACTTTAGGAAACGAACAGTGGCCAGCTACAACCGCAGCTATAGATCGGCCAGAAAGGAAATTGGAGATGAAGGCACAGATAGAAGGATAAAAACTGAAGGAGGGCAGTTTGGAAATTAAAGATTTGTGCCAGACTTTATCAAAAGTTTTTGATATGTCTAGTGTAATAGCAAAAGTTTCACCAAAATCCTGAAAGGAGGATGACCAAGAGTCAGAGAGATATGAAAGATGGCCACTAGAGTGTCCCTTGCGGAACTCATACTGACGATCTGAAAGAAGATTGCGAGAAGAGGTGTTTAAGAAGCTTCATATTAAGGATAAATTTAAAAACTTTAGAAAGGCAAGAAATCAAAGCAATTGGACGATAGTTGGAGGGTAGAGAGCGGTCAGCCTTCTTTCCATGTAGATAGAACAACACGCATGAGCACGCGTCGAATTTGTATGAAACCAAAGAGATCTGAATTAAATGCTGCCATTACCTAGTTTAACTCGGTTTAACAACCTGTTATTAAGCTTTCATGAACTCTGTTTTCGAACTGCGTTGGGATTCTGGAATTTTGCCCACAAATTATAATTTATTATTAATATCTTTCGTTACATGAAACAAATATTGTCAAACCAAGTCTTTAAGCAAGGTTCTGGAGACGCAGATTCTTGATGGTTCACTCCCTTTCTGTTATTATGTATTATTATTTCAAAACATTTTTCCTTTCTTCATTTTCACTGGTGTGGTTGTCAAATAGAAACAAAAGTAGTATTGTTGCAAAACATATGGGAATAACTAGCAAAGTACGAAACTGGATCTATAGCTTCCTCAGAGAGCGTCAACAAGTTATTAGTCTAAGCTCTAAGTAACAGCTCATGTACAGTTGCCCGCATATGTAATGTTCCTCGCCTCACAGGCGACTCTGTACATGTGGCAACGCCGCAGTGTTAGTCAAGGTACTCCAACTGGGGGAAGGTGGGGTGGAAGGGAGACAACCGAGTCCAACAACATATAACACAGACATATATATCTAAAGGACAATTGAATGCGCAGTCATTGAAATACAGGTAATTATATTGTAATGTCTGTGTTCATAGAGATAAACAATTAGTATGATCGTGAACAGCGTTCAACTCCATGTAGTTTACTAGTCTTATACAGTAATAAAGGTTCCATTATGATTAATGCAAATCTATATGAACAGCTACTACAATAGAACTTTTGGATCACCTGAAGCTCAAGCCCCAAGCCTTCTTTAGTTAGCCTTATAAGGCTAACTAACGAAAATATCACGACTTAACCTAACCACTCGTCAAGGGCGTAACAGTTGACCTAACGATTGGTTAGGTTAAGTCGTGATATCTTCGTTAGTTAGCCTTATAAGGCTAACTAACGAAGGCTGGAGGCCCTGATCTTCAGGTGATCCAAACATTGTAAAGTAAAAGCAGTAAAAACATTTTAAATTATACTGTATTATTACTGTATAACAAGAATGTCATGAATGCCACTAATTTCCCAACCCTTATGAATGGTCTCCCTCATTTTGTGTAGGTTATCCCATGCAGAGACAGTCCATTTAGCATGAATGGGTTTCAGCTTCAAATCTATCTTACTACCGCAAACTCGTCCAAGGATATGAAAGAGCGAAAATTTGCTGCAGGCGAAATTAACCTGGTGTACAGTTTATATACTTATAAACTCGTACCATATTTCTACACCGTATGACGAACACCGACTCTGAAAATTAATCCAGCTCAAAATAAAATTGCACAGCGAGGCCGGATAATTGGTATGCGGGAAGCAGGCCTCTCTGTAGCTGACATAGTCATGAATTGGGAATTTCGAAACATACTGTTCGGCGCTGGGTGCAGAGGTGGCAGGAGACTGGGAATCTGCTAGATCGTCCTAAGTGTGGGGCATCAAGAAAGACTACTCCAGAAGAAGACCGGAGAATAATCAACGAAGTGCAGAACGATGCTATCAACAACGCAGTCACCATCCGGGAGACACTACATATGGGCCTGTCAGTGGACACCGTAAGGAGACTGTTGCATGAAGTAGGATATCACCACCGTACTCCTGCCAAAAAAGAGAGGACCAAGGAACGACATCGTCAGGCCAGGCTCTCGTCTGCTCGCCAGCATGTAATGATCTCGCATACTGGAGCAGAGTTATCTTCTCTGACGAGAAAACGTTTGTATAACCGTGGATTATTCTTGCGAGATTTTGATAATCAGTTACTGTTATTCAGATCGAAACTGTTAACAAGTTCTTTGCGTAACAATCGATAAGCCATTTCCCATAACTCTGCCCCTCTACCTCGCTCTTTCCCACACTATCTTTTTCTAGCTGAATGTCAATATATATATATATATATATATATGAATAGAAACGACATAAGTATTAAGGAACGTTTCTGCACACGAGGAGGAGAGATAACGAAATAATGAAAAATGAGGCGGTTCGCCTCATTTTTCATTATTTCGTTATCTCTCCTCCTCGTGTGCAGAAACGTTCCTTAATACTTATGTCGTTTCTATTCATTTATATACTGCGCGGTCATTGCAGTTATTTGCATATATATATATATATATATATATATATATATATATATATATATTGTGTGTGTGTGTGTGTGTGTGTGTATATATATATATTATATGATACACACAGACCGTGTCGACAGTTTACTAACCTCAAAAATTCACTCACCCTTTCCACATCATGGGTGTCTGGTTACGGTGGCGGGCTCCGAGCGGTGTTGCGCTGGTTCGCTTCCGGCCGCTGGCATCGAGTGGAGTTCAGTTGGCCGCTTATCCGTTCCCATATCATTCCCTATATATATATATATATATATATATATATATAATCGTGTAGATTCGTAAGTTAGTAAAGGTTCAAAGCTGCGCACGGACTCTACAAACAGCTTTATTAGTATTGTTACAGAATGATTTAATATATACGAGACTGGTGGGTGGGGAAAGGGAATGAGGGAGTGTGGAGGATGGTCGTGTAATGTCTATTTTTGGTTCAAATTCACTAGTATATAAAAAGTTTTATTGTGGTATCTGTTCATGCAGACTTGCAGTAATCATAATGGAACCTTATTACTGTATGAGACTAGTAAACTACATGGAGTTCAATGCTGTTCACGATCATATTAATCGTTTATCTTTATGAACACAAATATTACATTATAATTAGGGGCCGTTCAAAAATTACGTAACGCTATTTTTGCTAAAACTTGACGCCCCAAATATCCAAGAACGTTCTGTAACGCTAGACTAACCACCCCCTAATATGTTATATAACACTTCCCCTACCTCACACGTTACGGAACGTCACAGGGGGGGGGGGTCAGGTTTTAGCAAAAATAATGTTACGTAACTTTCGAGCGGTGCCTCACTCACCTGCATGTCAATGTTATATGTTGTTGGAATCGGTTGTTCCCCATCCACCCCACCTTCCCCCCAGTTGGGGTACCTTGACTATTGCTGCGGCATTCCCACATGTCCGGAGTCACCTGTGAGGCGAAGAATATTACATTTGCGGGCAACTGTACATACTAAATAACTATTTTCTCCTGTTTTTCAACCAAACACGCGCGCACACTCTCACCTGATGCATTCACAATCCTTCTTCGAAGTCAAGAAAGGTTTACAATATATTTCCATCCTTTTTTCTACACTTGAAACGCATTCGCCCGCTCTTTTTGTCCAAACTACTTTCCATTTATCATCAGTTAATCGAGATAGAATCTCCCATTTCTAAACAATGAGGCATAAATTTGTCGACAGTTTACTGACCTCAAAAATTCACTCACCCTTTCCACATCATGGGTGTCTGGTTACGGTGGCGGGCTCCGAGCGGTGTTGCGCTGGTTCGCTTCCGGCCGCTGGCATCGAGTGGAGTTCAGTTGGCCGCTTATCCGTTTGTGATCTGGCTCAGGTGACCCTTGAGGCACACTCATCCCCACATCGTGAGGAAACGAGCTTCTCAGATGCTACCTTTTACACAAACACCGGTCTTCAAAAATTCATTATCTGTTCCACACAATCAGTCTTGATCCTCAGTCCTTTACTACTCACAAGATGACCTAGTAAAGAGGCTTTTTCACTCAGTCACCTGCATTTAACAGGCTTCACTTTCATACCAGCATCCGACAACCTTTGCAGAACCAGACCCAACAACTTTATATGCCCATCCACGCTTCGCTTCATTATCAACACATCATCCAGGTACACAGTTACTTTCACCCACGTAAAACCATCTAATACACACTGCATCTTCCGCTAGAAATCGGAAGGCACCGTTTTCAATCCAAATGAAACAGACTTGAGCCGATACTGCCCATACTCAGTTACAAATTCGGTGAAATCCCTGCTACTCTCCTCCAATGGCACTTTGTAATACCCACATACGAGATCCAGTGGTGTAAAATATTTCATGCCATGCACTAAAGGCCAAATCTTGCAAATTAGGTATGGAAATATCGCCTCTCGCTACCGTATTCACCCTGCTCTAATCAACACGCAATCTAACTTTTGACCCATCCATCTTTTGTACAGGTACCAAAGACGAACTCCTTGCAGACTTATTGAGACTCATTTCTATCAAGCATACAAGACACTTTATCTCCAAACTATCATAGTTTCCCGATCAAGTCTTCTCGGATGCTGACAAACTGGCGTATAATCATGCAGCTATCTTATGTGAAGTCAAAGCAGCGTGTTTTACCTCACTGTGACCCTTACCAGAACTTCCTAATTTAAACTGTGCTCTGGTTAAAATATTTGTAATAAAGATTATAGTGACACAAACATGGATTGAATTAGCAAGGCAAGTTTTCGCATGATGTATATTCCTCTAAAATCACTGTGTCCTATAGTAGTAAATACGCGGCTTATCATATGATAGGGTAGGATGGGATGGGCAGAGTGAAATTCGATATGAGCCACTTCCTCGTTGTGAGCTCCGGGTAATTTACAGCAAAATTATTTAAATTAGCGAAGACGTTTTTTTTTAACATATCAATACAAAATGGCGCTTTTTCGTTCTACCATAATCTATACATATATACAGGGTGTACATAAAGTCAGGATCTATTTTTGTGAAGCACTTGGAAATTATATGGAATTCAATCATAAAATGATAAAGTGGTAACATTTATTAAATAATTAAGAGTAGGATTCGACATGACGCCCATCAGTATCCCTGCACAGCTCAAATCATTCCGCAGCATTTCTAAACACATTCTGGAGCATTTGCGGGGTTATGTTATCTGCAGCAGTTCGTATACGTGTACGTAAGTTTTCAAGACTCGTAATCTTCGTCTGATAGACGTGCGACTCGATAAAGCCCCATGCAAAGAAATCTAAAGGGGTTAAATCTGGTCATCTCGCTGGCCAAGGTCTGTTGCTTCCGCGTCCGATCCAGCGATTTGGAAAACGTCCATTTAGATAATCCTGAACAATTTTGGCATAGTGACAAGGAGCACCATCATGTTGATTCTAAGGGGATAGGATTCTTGTCATAACATGACGTAATGAGAATCTATAAATAGATCCATAAATTGTTTAAACTTCATTCTCTTCATTGGAATTGCATCGGAGTGACGTGTATTATTTACTTGTCAAGATGTATCGAAGAAGGAAGTTTGTTCCTCGAAAAAGGAAGTATGTTCCTCGAAGGAAAGTTAGATGGCGGTCAAAGGAGAAGATATTTACAGCTTCAATGAAATTTGTTTATTTGTCTAAAAATACTTTTGATGTTAATGCAGATGGATATTATACATTGAGTTTGGATCTTTTAACTAAGGATGCTAAATCAACTATTTTAAAATTTAATTATTATCAAGTAACGGGTGTATCTTTTCATAGTATTCCCGGAATGAATATGTCTGGATATGTTATTAATTATGAAGATTCATTAAGTCGTAAGAAAGATGTTAGGGAAAGGTTAGAGGGACCTAATGTAGGGATATCTCCATCTCCATATGTAATTGTTCCCCATTGTTTTGTTTGAACCTAATATTGATTCCTCACATAGTGCAGAGCAAGTAATGAATCATCCCAGAACAAAGTGGTTCTCACCTTTTAAGGAGTTTAGAATGTATCGTAGACTGAAGCAGGTGTGTGATTTAGGTAAACAAAGTAACTGCCCAATTCCCTAATACTTTAATTAAGATATCAACCAATGATTTAGCTAAACCATTAGGTCATATTTATGTTGGTAAATATACACCTGACGGATCTCAAAAAAATGAGTATGCATTTACATATGTTAATCGAATTGTATTTTATGTTAAGCTGTATGGTATGAAACAATAAAAAAAAAAAAAAAAATTTTTTGGATTACCCTGTATTTTTTTGGATTACCCTGTTGGTACACTTGACTCCTTAGTATTACCTAGGAGTCGATTGTACCGTTCCATTATACAGGAATAGAAACTGACGTCATGAAAACGTCATACATTTGAGATAATTTTATACATCCGGTCTACATCCTGTTTATGAGTGTCGTCATTGTTCAAAGAATTTGATTTCTATATTTAGACCATGTAGCCAGGGTTCTTTGCCATCTAGCCAGGGTTCTTTACCATGTAGCCATTAATCTTTTGGCAGCCTCGCAGAGTTAGCATGTCGGCAAAACTGTATTGATTACGGGTGCGTAGCTTAGTTGGACATTAAACCTTTGAAAGCAGAGTCAAGTATTCATGTGTGTAGAGTACGTAAGTTTTCAAGACTCGTAATCTTCGTCTGATAGACGTGCGACTCGATAAAGCCCCATGCAAAGAAATCTAAAGGGGTTAAATCTGGTCATCTCGCGACACAAGGTCTGTTGCTTCCGCGTCCGATCCAGCGATTTGGAAAACGTCCATTTAGATAATCCTGAACAATTTTGGCATAGTGACAAGGAGCACCATCATGTTGATAGACGACGGTACTAACAATCCTATCCCCAATCAGCTGAGGTTCAAGGAATTGCTGCAACATGTCCAGATAAATAAGCCCCGTAACTGTAGCTTCAGCAAAGAAAAAAGGACCATAAACCTTAGATTTTGTTAAACCCATCCAGACATTAACTTTAGGCGAGTCTCTTTCCCAATTTTGGACGAAATCATTCGGTCTTTCATCTGCCCAAATTCGACAGTTATGGCGATTTACTTTTCCACACGTACGGAAAGTGGCTTCATCACTAAAGAGAATGTTGTCCATTAAATTATCACTCCAGATTTGTTCTACGAGATCAGCACACACAGCACTTCGTCGAGGGAAATCTTCCTCATGTAAATCATGTAAAACCTGCAAATGATAGCTTTTCTTCCGCAAATTAACTTTCAGAGTTTTGTGCACAGATGACGTCGGGAGGCCGAGTCTGTGTGATGCAGCACGAACGGACGTACGTGGCTCGTCAGTGATAATTCCGCATACTGCATTCACGGTAAGATCTGACATACACGGTCGTCCTGATCTTGCTTCATCATTTACAGATCCCGTTCGTTTAAATTTGTTCACCAATTTTCGTATTGTCTTGTCTATTGGCCCCGGCTTATGAAATCTCCTTCTAAACTTCTCTCTGATGTCATTGTATTTCTTTCCCTCGATTCGCCAAATTACTATTGCCACACGCTCTTCTGTATTCATTCTAAGGGCTTCTGAAAAGAAAAATAGAAAAAAATAATTATTTCACAAAAATAGATCCTGACTTTATGTACACCCTGTATTTTACATACGAATGTTAAATGCTAAAAATAATAAAAATTACAAACTTGAAGTGGACACAATTTTACCTCTCATGCTTCTCCTTGCCCCTTGCCTCTCGGGCTCAGCCCGAGAAGCCCGAGTGCAGGAGTCGCCACTGATATATATATATATATATATATATATATATATATATAGGGTCCTTCAAAAAAAATTTTACCACTTATATGGCACTAATATGTCTGCTTACCACTTATAGTTTGTGGGTTTTTTTTTTTGTTTTGTTTATGTAAGTATTTGCGTGTTTTGCTCTTTTTTTAATAATAATGTTCTTTTTCAGGGGTTGTGCGAGTGATTAATAAGTGAACCCCATTCAGTAGAAATGGCTACAAAGTTTACATTAGAGTAACGCAGATTTCTGCTTAAGGTCGAGTCCGGACGAGGACTTCGTAATTTCTGACCGCTCATGGTGGGGCGTGTGGTTCAGATTCCACGTTAAACTGTAGATCTAAGGTGAAGTGACAAGCTTGACCTTCGTCAGAATGAACAATTCGAGCGGAAGAAAAACCAATATTATATATATATATATATTATATATATATATATATATATATATATACTGTATATCACGGAGTTCAGATTACACTAGGTTAGGTGGTCGTTTTAGATAGGTTAGTTATTTCCCATGTGACCAATTTCGGCCAATCACAAACTAACAAATTTCGACTGTGAAAAACAGTGGTAAAATCTTAAGATGTCATCACCCGAATTTCTAAAAAATAACTATATGGCCGTAATCTACACAACAAAATATAACTTTTTAAAGTGTTTTTTGTGCAAATACGTTATAAGCAAGTTATTATGAAATATGTGGTTGCTATTCAATTCATATTGTCAACCAATGGTACTTACGTATTAACGGGGGGGGGGGACCACATGTTGATGATTGGTTAGGTTAAGTTGTAATATTTGTTAGGTGAAAATTTCTAATACATCATATTTTTTAAATAGCAATATTTTTTTAAATATTTTTTTATACAATTTTCTGAAAGAAATTAATGGCTATTATGCTATTAAAATTTTTGGCCTCCAGAAACAAATGTTGTTTCGGATCTTTTCCGTTTGACTGCCGCCATTGAAACATAATTAAACTTTTTGTATTTTTTGCAGGATTCACTCAAAATGGCTGTAGAATTTAATTTGAAACAATTAATTAACATTTAACATGCTAAAAATATTTGTAATTGCGTAAAATTAATATTTAGTACTTGTAGGTTATCTCCCCCCCCACCAATTTTGACAGAATATTTTCGTTAAAACTAACGAAAATATCACGACTTAACCTAACCAATTATGAAGGGCGTACAGTTGATCTATTATTAATTATAACATTGTTTGTTTCTGGAATAGTATTTACTATTGGTTAATATTCGTTTTTTGACCCAGTCACACCCAGCTATAACAGCAATATATATTGAATAACCAATCAAAGCTGAATAAGAAAATATATATATTATCTTGTGCAAATTTGTATAAAATGTACTTTTTTAAAAATATATTTTCTACTTTCTAATATGTATGTATAGAAATTTCGGTTGGTTTGTTTATTTGGGCTACCTTTTTTAGACTTTTTTGGAGATTTTTCTTGGCTTTTTTTGTCTACTTGGCTTTTTTTGGCTACTTTTTCTTGCTTTGGCTACTTCTTTCTGTTTCTGGTTAGTGTGGTAATTTTCGTTCTACTGGTATGACGTGTCAATCTTGTGAACTTGATTTCGAAGACCTAATCCGCCTTGTTGGCCTCGATGAAGATAAAAGTTTAGATTTTTTTTCCAATCACGGCATAATTCCGACATCCGTGATTTGCCCTAAATGTAATACTGCCTGTATTTTAAGACAAGACTCGAAGGTGTTTAGGTGCCGTAAAAAAAATGGAAGGATGTGAAATCGTGGGTTTTACGTGCTGGGAATAGACGTCCTCATTACCGGAAATATTTTGCACGATACTTGTTCCTGGCAGAACATCGTGACGATTCTACAGTTCTGCATCACTTCCTTACTGCAATTGCAGAACTATATCCTCCAAAATAAGGTGACTGGTTAGGTTAGGTGGTTAGGCTAAGTTTGGTTAGGCTAAGTTTGGTTAGGCTAAGTTAGGTTAGGCTGTGCTTAGCACGAATGCAAACTTTTCTGGTCGATTTTGAGGTGTTTTGCATGAATCTGCCATCCGTTGACTGTGCAAATGCGTAGTTTTCGAGATGACGATATCTCGAAAACTACGCATTTGCACAGGAAACGGATGGCAGATTCGTGCAGAGCACCTCCAAATTGACCAGAAACGTTTGCTCTCATTATAAAAAGAGACTGGGTCAAAAAACGAATAATTACCTTACTATTTACTAATAGATCAACTGTACGCCCTTGATAATTGGTTAGGTTAAGTCGTGATATTCTGTCAAAATTGGTGGGGGGGAGATAACCTACAAGTACTAAATATTAATTTTACGTAATTACTAGTGATGTAGCGGATGTCATTTTTTTCACATCCGCGGATGCGGATGCGGATGAGGATGTTTGATTTCAACATCCGCGGATGCGGATGCGGATGTCTACATTTTCGTTATTTTTTAGGATATATTCGAGATTTGTTGTGTTTAACGTATATAATAAGTTATTATATATAGAGAGCTGTAGCTATAATGTAGTATAATTGATTAATTGTACAATAATTGCTGTACTTTTCTCTGAACATATAAAATAATATCAAGCATCTAACTAATATAGAAATCAATTAGTGAATTCGTCTGCAAATAAATTCGTTATATTTTGTTGAGTTTCAGCCACAATTAGAAACCATAATTGTGTTACCAGGATGCGGGACGTGAACCCAACTCAAATGCACCCCACCGACCTCTTTCCCCAACCTCCACCCTTATAGAAAGATCTTTAATTAGCTTGATAACTATTTATATTAAGTTTAAAGTTTTATTAGGCATATTTATAAATGAGTAATTAAAATAAAGTAAACTAAGATGTTCATCGTTTAATGTTCAAACTTAATTATAGGAAGGTTATGCTTAAGGAACATTAATTTTTCTGCCTTTTCTGCTGCCAGTCTGTTTCTCTTTTCATCATATATTAATCCAGCACTGCTAAATAATCTCTCGCTTGGTACGTTTGTTGGAGGACAGGCTAAATGTTTCCTTGCAAGTTTACTCAAGTATGGATAGATATTCTGCGTATTTTTCCACCAACTAATAGGATTGTCACATGCAGCCAGGCGTTTTTCTTGGTGATAGCTCTCGATCATTTTTACTACATCTTTTGACATCGCGTAGGTCTCGTCATTGCTGCTTGACTCAAGAAACTGAGAGACAGATTCTGTGATAGATTTGCTTGTTGAAGGTGTTGGTTCTGTCACTGAAACTTTTATTCTTTTGGTGGGTGGCGAAGCGACAGATTCAAGAGATTGAAGCTCTTCAACTGCTTTGCCAAGTGATGATTTAACTCGTTCTAATGTACTAGGTGAAAATAACTTAGCTTTGTAACGTGGATCTAAGTAGGTTGCAAGGAGTAACTTCATACAAGAACAGCCTCTCGTCTTGTCGCTTGCATCACTTTTGCGCACAATGAACTAGTTCTATTAATATAGTAGAATTTGATAATTTCCGCTTATTAATGACATTTTATCTCAACGGTCCACATCCGCACGACATCCGCAGTCCAAAGTGCGGATGCGAGAAAATGTGCGGATGTTATGCGGATGCGGATGTGACCTACATCACTAGTAATTACAAATACTTTTAGCATGTTAAATGTTAATTAATTGTTTCAAATTAAATTCTACAGCCATTTTGAGTGAATCCTGCAAAAAATTCAAAAAGTTTTATTATGTTTCAATGGCGGCAGTCAAACGGAAAAGATCCGTTGTTTCTAATGTGTAACATGTATTAATCATTGTAAATATTTGAAATGTTGTAAGTCATTGTAAATATTTTTAAAAATATTGCTATTTAAAAATTATGATGTATTCGAAATTTTTGAACTAACGAAAATATTACAACTTAACCTAACCAATCATTAATATGCGGTGGCCCCCCGTTAATACGCAAGTACCCAACCAATCATGATGTGACATATTTCCACCGTGGCTATGAGGCAGTTATTTGTCAGATTTTTGTTAGTTTTAACGAAAATATCACCACTTACCCTAACCAATCGTCACGAGCATTCAATTAAACTAACCGGGCATTTAATAAATTTCCCGTAGGTTTCGATTAATTTTATTAATGGCGGAGGTTAGGTTAAGTCGTGATATTTTCATTAAAACTACAAAAATATCACGAATAACTGCCTCACAGCCACAGTGGAAATACATGAGGTCATATGATTGGGTCGAGCATATGAATGAATAGCAACCAGATATATTTCATAACTTGCTTATAACGTACTGGCACAAAAAACAGTACTCTTGAAAAAAGTGTTATATTGGGTACTTTTCCGTTATATCCCCCACAATTTCTTTCCCGGTTAGGTCAATTGTACCCCCTTGACAATTGGTTAGGTTAAGTCGTGATATTTTCGTTAAAACTAACGAATATTTTAACGAAAATATCACGACTTAACCTAACCAATTGTCAAGGGCGTACAGTTGACCTAACCGGGAAAGTAGAAATTGTGGGGGTATGACGGAAAAGTACCTTATATTATGTACTGTAGATTACGGCCATATGGTTAATTTTTGAAATTCAGGTGATGACATCTTAAGATTTACCGACACCAAGTATTTGCGTTAGGCTTCGCTATTTATACTCAATATCTATATGAAAACATTCAAGTATCACCTTAAAGTTAATGACTAAGGTAAACTTTACTATCCAGACAGTGTTCAAAGAGTCCCATTGGGCCTTAATTACTAACCAAACCTAACCTAGATTAACCAACCCTAATAAACCAAACCTAGCCCAATCTAACCCACGTTAACATATTACCAAGCGGTTATGGATTGTCTCTAAACACTATCTGACAGTAAAGTTATGCCTCGGCTAATATTAAGTTTCGCGGAGACCAAATTACATGAAGTTAGGTAGTCGTTTTAGATGGGCTAGTTATTTCTTACGCGACCAATTTCGACCATTCAGGATCTCCGCGAAACTTAATATTTACCAAATTGTCTAACAATTATTAAATATAAGAAATATTCTAGGAATTTGGGTAATTATGTATATAGACACGTACAGTCATTTTACACACCAAAATACATTTTTCTACTAGTATTTGATGTGATTTGTTAAAATCTGACCTCCATTTCCCTCGGAAATGAGATCCAACAAAGTTATAGTATTTTGAAGTTTGGCTCATTTTCAAGGGAAACGGAGGTCAAAATCTAAGCAAAACACATCAAATATTACTAGAAAAATGTATTTTGGTATTAATTAACCTAACCTTACCTAACCTAACCTAAATATGTTATTACATTATCATTTGTATAATTTAGGTCTCGGGGTACGGGGGTGGAGCCCCGTAAAGATCACGCATGACAAATTGATCCATATTGATCGGCATTTTAGTGTCGGAAATTCAAAAATAAAAAATATAAAACCCTATACCGATCAATTTGTGATGCGTGATCTTTACGGGGGCTCTGCCCCGTACCCCGAGACCTAAATTATACAAATGATAATGGGTAATTATGTAGATTAGAATGCACTTCGTATATTAAATCCTCAAAATAATATTCGCACCCTTCACATGTCATCGCGACCAACATCTGTGAAAAACTAACATAAGTGGAAGTAGTAACCTAAAAAGCCTAGCTCATATATCATGTTTTCATGACGTCACCAGGCAAATATTGGAAGGGCGGGGAAAAATGCCGCAAAAATGTCATAATATTCAAATCTACATAATTTGGTAAGGACGCATCTGCGAACATAGTGACTTATATCAAAATGATGAGAAAATTATGCTTTAATATTTTATAATTATATCTTTTGATATTCTGAACGTGACGATACTCATATTATCCGGAATTTGTAATCAACTACATTAATAACTCCCCTAATTTGGTTTTTGTAGGTAAATTCTTTCACAGGAAACCTCTTATGACAATTATTTCCTACATTACAGGCTTTGTAAATCAAAACTGTTTTTCTGATGGTTTTTGATGCGGTTTGAACGAAGATTAATTTCGTTCAAACATCATCAAAAACAATCGCAAAAACATAGTTTTAATATATAACCTAACCTAACCTAACCTAACCTAAAATTCCAAAATTCCTCAAAAGCCTGTAATGTACTCTTGTAAAAGAAAAATATCGAAAAGCTGAGCCAGTTACTTATTTGTACGTATGAAAACGATATAATAAATTGTAATTTGACGCAGATATATGTATACATCTTCATACTAAAATCTTTTGACAAAATATGGACAAGAAACCAACTCGCCTTTTTATTTCTAAATATTTTTTACATCCAACACTCTGAAATTCAAAATTAGCCGTCTGCTTTCTAGCATCCGTGAATCAAATATCTAAATGGGTCTTAGACTCAGCTATATATCACATACCATACAACCAACCACCCCACTCATCGTCCAAAAATCACTACACCGCCCCCCTAAAGTATTTTGTTATTTTATAATATATATATATATATATACACACACGGAAAATTCAGCTGTTACAGAAGGGAAAAAGAGAAGACCTAAAATCCATGGAATATTATACCCTAAATGGACAGGAAATTCAGAGAAATTCTAAAGCAAAAGATTTAGGGGGTTGTAATGACAGATGATGCGAAATTTGAAACACAAAATAGGAGGGGCTGTTATTAAAAGTCAACCATGAAGTGTAGAAATTCCAGGGTTGTCCCATTTTACAGAGAATCTCATTAAGTTTTTCTGATACCAAGTTTTGACAAGTTTTTTAGAAATTCCAGTGTGTCCGAACATTATCTGTACAATTTCATCTTTTAATAAAATTCTTGATAACACACGTAAAATTCTTAAACAAGATTATTTAGAATCTGTATTTTCAAAAGTTTCTTTTATTAAAGTAACGTTGTTACAAACATTCGATATGTGCACCATTAGTGATTCGCAAAACATCCAATCGATACTCCAAATGTTGCCATGTACGCTGCAGCATATCCACATCAATTCGCTCAATAGCAGCTGTGATTCTTGCTTTTAAATCATCAATGTCTGTCACCCGCGTACATTTCTAAAAAACTTGTCAAAACGTGGTATCAGAAAAAACTTAATGAGATTTTCTGTAAAATGGGACAACACTGGAATTTCTACACTTCATGGTTGACTTTTAATAACAGACAAAAATTGTACAGATAATTCTCGGACACCCGGTATATACATATAACAAGATACTTTAGCAGGGATGGTTGTATTAAAATCTTTGATCTCTCTGAGCGAATTTGAGGTATTTCATTCACCAATGATTAAGTATTAACCCTTTACTGCCCAAATATTTTGTAGGGTTGTTATGAATGTGTGTATTTGAAAGGTTGTAAATTTGTCCTTTTGGGCAGTAAAGGGTTAAACATGGTGGCAAGGTGGAGAAAAAAGTTAGGTACGAGGTTTTCAAACTCAGTCGTGAGTCTGGGTCGCTTCTTATCAGATAGGCTTTGAGTCTGACGATTTGCCACGGAGCGTTAACCCTTAAAATCTTACTGATTATAAAGTTATGAGCATTTTAATGAAGAAAAATTATTATAAATGACTTTACCTGGTGTTGAAAATTTCAATTTACACGAGACTGTGATTTTTTTTGTTAATTTAAATTTATTTTTTATTTTTTAACAATGGCTTAACCTAAGTTAACCCGGTTATATTCTCTTCAAAGGCTCCCCCATCCCATTCCCGAGTTATTTGATCACTTTAGCTGGGTTTTCTATACCCACTTGCTACGAGTGAAATAGTACTTATTTATATGGTTTAGCAGAATGTAAACAAGTCCTGCGTTCCTAGAAGTCAAATATTTTCTTTGGTAGCTTTCGCAATGGTTAAAATTTGTCTGGTGAATTTTGTAAAAAATATAAAATTTTATTTTAAAATGTGCATTGAATATTAGTCATATAAAGTCATCAGTGAAATTAGTATAATTAAAAATAATAAACTTTCGTAATCAATCTTTCATCCTCTCCCTCCCAACATTTGACCAAAGTCTACTAATATCTAGTCAGTCCGCGATCGCATTTTAACATGCAAATTATTTAAAAACCAAAAAGAGTTTGAACAGAAAACTTTCAACCAGTGAGATCTTAACGAGTCATTTAGATTTTAAATGCAGCTTCACAAAGCTGACTTCACTGGCTTTGCATGTAAAGCTAAAACTTTTGATGGCTCTTATTTCCTAACTTTATTGACCGACTGGAGTTTACTTGATTTAAAAAATGTGTATGACGAATTTTTCTACAAGCGTTGTGTGACTAGATACAGTTAGGCTTTGATTTGACCATAATATTTTAATATGTGTTCGGCTTATATGCTAATGACAGCAAATGTTGACACACGCTAAATCAGGGATTCTCAACCGGGGTTGTATGTACCCCTAGATATAGAGGTACATATTAGATTTTTCGGGGATACAGAGTGAACTGATAGTGTTTTTATTTTTTCTTTGTATGCAAGTTAATATATATATATATATATATATATGTAAAGAACGACGCTTGTATAGAAGAACGTTCCGCACAAGATGAGGAGGGAGAACGAACAAATGAAAAATGAGGTAACCACCCGGGAATCGAACCCGGCAATCGGAATCCCGGGTGGTTACCTCATTTTTCATTTGTTCGTTCTCCCTCCTCATCTTGTGCGGAACGTTCTTCTATACAAGCGTCGTTCTTTACATTAATTATACTGTGTGTTGTTTGCAGTTAAAATGTATATACTGTATGTGCGGCATGCAGGGGGTGCCCCCTCAGGGCATTGGTTTCTGCTCGTATGTAGGAGAATTACGACTTCTGATCAATCGAGGCCCATGGTGTAGTGGGTAGCATATCTGACCGGCAATCGGAAGATCCCGGGTTCGATTCCCGGGTGGTTACTTCATTTTTCATTTGTTCGTTCTCCCTCCTCATCTTGTGCGGAACATTCTTCTATACAAGCGTCGTTCTTTACATTAATTATACTGTGTGTTGTTTGCAGTTAAAATGTGTATATATATATATATATACACACACGAGAGGCGGTCAGAAAATAAGTTCACACGGCGTATAATTTCGTAACTAAAGGACCTACATTGATTATGTTTGTATCAGGTGAATTCGTTAATCAGTGTTGGCAACACTTCCCGTCGATTTGGCTGCCATCTACCGTACATTGGTTATATGAGTCAGTTGAACATGGCGGCTCGACTGGAACAGTGCCCTGTCATTTCTGCAACGATATTCCGAGTCTGTCAGTGGTCAAGAATTTCTCGAGCGCATTGTCACTGGAGACGGGACATGGGTTCATCACCGTACTCCGGAAACAAAACGTGCCAGCATGGAATGGAAACACCCTGGGTCCCCCCGGCCAAAGAAGTTCAAGATTGTGAAGTTCGCTGGCAAAGTGATGGTTAATGTGTTTTGGGACCACAAAGGCGTTTTGCTCGCAGACTTCATGCAAAAAGGCACAACAATCAATGCAGCTGCGCTGCATATTGTTCAACACTGGAACGTTTACGAGTGGTCATTAAACGTAAACGTCCTGAACTATTCCGTAGGACAGGGCACTGTTCCAGTCGAGCCGCCATGTTCAACTGACTCATACAACCAATGTACGGTAGATGGCAGCCGAATCGACGTGCAGTGTTGCCAACAATGATTAACAGATTCACCTGTTAAAAACATAATCAATGTAGGTCCTTTAGTTACGAAATTATACGCCATGTAAATTTATTTTCTGATCGCCCCACATGTGTATATATATTATATATATATATATATATATATATAGATAGAGAGAGAGAGAGAGAGAGAGAGAGAGAGAGAGAGAGAGAGAGAGAGAGAGAGACTTTGAACTCGGTATACTGTATATGTGATCTTTCCTTGAAAGATCACATATACTTCTCTTTCTAAAACAGCTTCTTTGAGGTTAGGTGTGCTGTACCGCCTCCGCAGTTTCTTCACCCATACTCAGTTGCTGTCTCCGTACAGGAGTCTCGTCCGCCCTTGTATAGAGTACGTTTCTCATCTCATGTGTGGAGTGGCTCAACTCCTACAGCTACACTTGACCGGGTGCGCCTCTTACTCACTGTCTTCAGTCCCTCTCTCCTCGCCGCAATGTTGGCTCGCTCGCTCTTTACTATCGCCATTATAACGGACACTGTTCTTCTGAACACTCTAACTGTATGCTTCCTCCTTTATAGGAGAGCATACAGTACCAGACTTTCGACACAGTCTCATTATTTTTCTGTCCAACTCTCTCTCTCACGCAAGGGTTAATCGGTATTTTCAGTCTTTCATCTATTCAACCGGTCAACTCTGGCACAACCTTCCTCAATCCATCTTTCCATGACCTTCAATGTTTCAAACGCAGAGTGTCCAGGCATCTCGAAAACCTTGAACCATGATTTTTGGCTCTCTTCTTTCTCTATGGGAGGGACCAGGCATTCGCCCTTGGCCCCTCCTTCCAGCCTAAAAAAATATATGCCCTTTGTATGGGGTTACACGATAACACCTTGACTTTTCTAAAGGATACGTGGTGGGACAAGGTTGAAAATCCCTGTACAAAATCAATCAATTAGTCTTTCGTTCGGCTTGCCAAGTGTTCGGCTGTCAAATGACTGCAAAGTCTGTTTGGCGCATCAGTTCATTTAGCTACACATAGATTTAATCATAATTTGCTTAATAAAATAAAGAGCAACCAAATATCAAAGTACATTTTAGGCCTACGTTTCGAGACGTATATACAGATCTCTTCAAAATCATATAATTTCTTTAGGAACGAAAACATATGCCCAGTGATGTTGCGAATTGCTCGTACCCTGAATGAGTATATGGGTGGAGCGGTATTTTGTGTTTAACGGTGAAGCCTTTCCTCGCCCTTATACTTAAACTATTGACACGTACGTCTCGAGGATATATATATATATATATATTTTTTTAAGAATAATAATTAAGGAACCAATTTAACCAATATAGATATCAAATAATTTTTATCACCCCAATGCCATTTTACCCCCAAAGTGGGCATACAACTTACAAGGGTTGGAAAACGCATACCCAGAAAACTTGTCACCATCCCGGAGTCAGAAAACATATATCCACAGTGTATACGGGCCTACAGTTGAATAGAAAGAGAGAATCATGGCCTTTAAATAAGGTATACTCACGCGAGGAGATTGCTTCTACGTGCCAGGAGCCCTACAATAGGACTGAGAGGAATTGAATATTGAAACGTGTTTCTGCGTGTTTTTGCCTGTCCGTGTGTGTATGTACATGTATGTACGCGTCTGAACGTGTGGCATTGGCTCTTTCTCTGTTCGTTGGTGATAGTCAATGGAGCGAGAGAGCAAGAAGGCCTCGGTATCAAGGAGATGAAGTGAATACAATATGCTATATAAGCAGCCAATTTGCTCTACGAACAGCCTCAAGATCAAATTCTTGTGTATATATATATATATATATATATATATATATAAACCCATTTAATTTGCGATTTGACATAAATCATTTGAAAATGGGAATGAAGTAAAAATCTATAATTTCTAAGAGGAGTTTCAATTCACTTCCGTGGACGGGATTGGAGCTAAGAACCTTAAATATGCACGGCTGATGGTCAAGCAGAGAATAATTTAATTTAGTTACGATGAAAAAAGTACGACTAAGATTTAGTGTGGGGGTGGGGGTAAAGCAGTTGGAGGTTAAGTTTTCCCCTTGATGAGGAATTTTTGCAAATTCTGTTCATCCTTAAGTAAAACAATATGTGAATTTATCACTTTTTGAATGGCGTCTGTAAGTCGGGGATTTTAGCACAATGTACACATTGTACATCTCTTAGTACTACTGTAATACATTACAATACTATGAGTACAATTAATTATAATATTTAGCAACGTGTCTTTACAATATTGTAAATTATATGACCTATAGCCTATAATTTATAATTTAATATTTACCCGACATTAAACAGTTTTACACGATAAGTAATCATGACTGCAATTACTATGATCACTATGATTATATGATGATTATGATCACTATGATTATATAATTATTATGATCACTATGATTATTATGATGATCAAATTGGCTAGGCGTAGACTGAAGGAAGGGCAATAGAATACAAATAATTGTACATGACAAAAAAAAATTAGACTAACACGAACTTAGATGTAGCTCGTAGCGTAAACTAACCCACTTTTTGTTATTCTTGTACGTTTTTTTCCTCTCTCTCCCTCCTTATTTGCGTGTTTGTAACTCTCTTCATTGCATGTCTGTAGTTTGCATGGTATGATAGTGTTTGAGTTAAGAATGTGTTGCATGGTTTGTAATGCGTTCTTATTTTACTGCTTTTCATCTTTCACCCCTTTCCGGCAGAGTGGGCTGCATCCTTTACCTCCCTATGGAGTGGAGGACTGGTCTGCAACAGCTCGAAGTATTGTCTTCGTCTATTTTTCCCGACTTGTTGGCAGTGGCCGGCGGATGGTGATGGTGTCCTTCTTTCTCTCTTTCTGAATGAATTTTAACCCACGAATGATAGGTTTTGCTACTTACTTAACGCCATATTCTCTTCTTTTAACCCCTTATCTTCTTCTTTCTCTCGGGCTAACCTTAGAGAGTGGATCTTAGGGTCTTTGTTAGTCTTAGCTTCTGTAGATCTGTAGATGAACGTAAATAAACGTACATGAAAGCATACATGATTGTCACCTCCAACTGAAGTCCGTTGACTGACACGTAATAGGGACGCGTAACGAGTAACAATAGACAGCGATGGTGTAACAATTAGGTAACAGGACTGTAACAGTAACAGAAACGATGACATATCTAACAGTTGTACTGTAACGTTACACGCAAATGTTAGAAACTAAACGAAGATAGATTTTTAGGCTCGGAATGTTTATTTGCGGTCATTTGCCCTTGACCCCTCCTCCTAAATAAAAATTTAAGTGATGATAAATCTAGAATTGAGAACACAATCGCGACAACTTAGGATAGGGCTTTCCAACCTTCGGGTCGCCAAGATCATACTTGGGGTCGTGAACCGATCTGATAAATAATTTTAGTCCAATTCTCTTCTTACGTCCGTCCGACAACACGTTTATCAATCATGAATGTAGTTGCTTATAACGGCTGAAATCCGGGCCTTTCTCGCGCATAATAAACGTTGTGCTTATGAAGTGCATTTTTTTTTAGTTTGGGAAGAACCGATTCGCCTCTATTTAAAAGGGCATATCTCGGCGGAAAAACAAAGAAAAAGTGAGAGGAAAGACAGAGGAAAAAGAAAGGGTGGAGGGGACAGTCGAAATGGAAAAAGACCAAGGATAACAAGGACTGCAGGGTCGAGCCCCATCATCCTTGGGTGCTAGGGCCGGGAGGGCGCACGTGAAACCTCCAGGAACAAGCACAAAGAGCACTCAAGAGCATGAGCTTAGAACCCCCTTGCGGGGATGAAGTGCATATACAGTGTGTGTGTGTATATATATCTTTTGGAAGTTTGTCGAACTTCGACCAGTGTTCGGGGTCGTGAATTGTGTGAACATGATTTTCGGGGTCCACATGGTAAAGATTGGGAAGCCCTGATTTTGAAACAATTCAGGAGCGATGCGTTGTCAGGAGCAACGAGAAAAACAAAGTAATTTGAGC
Source organism: Bathynomus jamesi (assembly GCA_023014485.1). Taxonomy (NCBI): domain Eukaryota; kingdom Metazoa; phylum Arthropoda; class Malacostraca; order Isopoda; family Cirolanidae; genus Bathynomus; species Bathynomus jamesi. The sequence goes on from JAJOZX010002930.1 coordinate 106,272, forward strand.
TGTACACATGTAAGTGAGTAGTGCAGCGGAAGAAGGGGATAAACGACAAAATCGACGAAATGCGTTTTCTGTTTGAAAAGACACTTTATTCTTCCCTCTATCTGAGTCTATCACCTCTAATTGGCAGATATCCGATTTTGTCGCTTATCCCCTTCTCCCACTATACTACTCAATTATGTAAGTAAATGTAAGCCTAATACATACGTAATTACGAATAGACAGACATGTAAGAAAGCCTAAAATACACATATGTACGTAATAATACTCGCGTTAAACGAAAAATAGATAAATTTAGGAAGTTTTACCATACTTTGAATACTAAATACTGAGTACTCCAGTAATAAAATAGTTAGTATTCAATTTAGTGTTCAATTTAAGATAAACAAACTTATATTAAAATTTATTATGAACTTAATTTACTTTAGCAGATTTTGACATCTGTTAAAGTCATTAAATAAAAATGAACTATGAAGCATTGGAGTTTCGACCAATTAGGAATTTTTGTTGGGGGGATTTGTCTCAAAGCGTTCTTCCGGGTTCTTTATGTAATGTGAAAACTTGTAAAAGAATAACTAATGAGTGACTCAATGAGTAAACCAACGAATAAAACGACATTAGCTTGACAAAGGAATATGTGATGAGTAAAATGATAAGATTTGACGCATATAATAAAATAATTAAAAGATTGCGTACGAAGGGGTGTAAAGTGTAAAATGAATCCGAGTGTACGAAGCGCAAACGGGTAATTTCTTTATTCTATGACAAATAAGGATGTACTGTACGATAAGCTCTCGGTTAAGAAGGAGGGGTTTATATAGAATTAATAGACAAAGGCCTTTATAAAAATTATAATTTGTATATTCTCACAATTATAAAATTTACATCAGGGAAACATTATTACATCTTGACTACAAAATTCCATTTAACTACAATATTTTTTATAGAAATTGATAGGATGAAATAGAATTTGGTAAAGAGGACATTTAGTCCTCACTGGAAAAATTTATAAAAGGCTTTTTTTTTTAACATACAGCGCCTCAGAGCACTTCCGTACGGGTGTAAAGCGAGGAAAATTCAAGAACATTTGCAAAAAGACCCTAAAAGAAGACCCCGGATAGCACGATCTTAAAGAATTTTACAATATTGTATAAAACAAATGGTTTTCACAGTGTGGGTAGGGTTGCCACCTTTCCGAATTCGGGCCGGAAATTCAGCCTTGTCCCGGAATAGGTCAGAATATTGTGAAATCTCCAGATTTCCACGCATTCTGGAATCTGTTACCAGGTTTGGCTACAGTTCCGTATTGCCCCCCACATTTTTTTATTAAAAAATAGTTTCGTATATATATTTTATTAAAAAATTGGTGCTTTTTGTTAGTAAAAAACAACCATGGTTTTCTACTTCTGATAAAAATATTCAATATGGTGAGAAAATATTGGTTTGTAATAAATTTAAAAAAGTGACCTTAACTTTTTTATCCTTTACATTAGTCCTTATGGCTCCGGCTACCCAGGCAAGGTGGGCACATGTTATTACATTATCATTTGTATAATTTAGGTCTCGGGGCTACGGGGGCTCCGCCCCCGTAAAGATCACGCATCACAAATTGATCGGTATAGGGTTTTATATGTTTGTTTCTTTTGCAGCCAAACTACTTTATCACCCGCCAGTGCGATCGTTGCATGGCTTAGTATTCGAAAAACCAACATCGATATGCATATTTGCGAATTTTTGTGGTGCCGTCATGCTACAATCAACAATTTGGACCCTTTTGAATTTTTAATAGACTGTATCAAAATTTATAATCTTAATGTTCAATAAAATTGCGTGGGGGGCAATACGGAACTGTCCCCCCAGGTTTTACAATTTAAATATTTATTATACTAATTTTTGTAATCTTTATACAAATTTCAAGTTACATTTAAAATGATTTTTACTTTATTATGTATTTCAATAAACTTCGCTTCTTTTCAAAAAATATATTTCACTGCCAACTCTGCCTGATAGCGCCATCATGGCGGTAGCCTCTGGGCAGTGTTGCCATCCTTTCAATATATTACTCGATTTTGTCCTAGAGTTAACTATCATTCTATCAGTTATTGAAAAAATCCTTTCAACTGAACCACTTCAATGAAGAAAAAGCGTGAACAAAAGATCTACGAATCTGGAAAGATCAAAATTATCAATAGATCTACGGATTAATCTGTAGGTATGGCAACACTGCCGGCTCTATTTTGTAGTTGTCATTTTACATAAAAAATTGACAGTGTAATTCTAAGTACTTACATTCATGCTTTTATGGGACACTAATTTTTGTACGTGTCTCTTTGTTCTTATGTTGTTTGTTCTATGTCCTTTGTTCTTTATAATTAATCAATTAAGCACTCAATGACAAAGGACGGAGGAGCGTTCCAGCTCCTAAAAAATTTTTAATATAAAATTTCCGGTTTCGGAAAGCTTTGAAGGTGGCAACCATAAGTTCGGGTGTGGCAAAAATCACTATTCATTGAAGAAATAAACCACAAATATTATAAAATACGAGGAAATTAATCTTTTTTCTTATACTTTTAATTAATAAAATTCAAATAAGTGGGGACCACATAATAAGGAAAAAAAAAAAACCAAACTTCTCCAAAGCATCTTGTTAATATATTTTGTAGGAAGGAGGACCAAGAACGAATGTCCACAAAAGCACCGCTCAACTGCCCAGTAGAAGAAGAAGAAGAAGAGAGCCAAAATCAAGGTCCAGGGTTTTCGAGATACTTGAATACTCTGCGTTTGAAAGATTGGAGGTCAAAGACAGGGGGAAAGATGGATCGAGAAGGTTGTTCCAGAGTTCACCGGTTGAGTAAATGAAGACTAAAAATACTTGTCTAACCTCGCGTTAGAGAGTTGGACAGAAAAGGAATGAAAATGTGTCGAAAGTCTGGTACTGCGTGCCATTGGCGTAGCTACGGGGGGCGGTTTTTGGGGTTAAAACCCCCCAAGGACCCTAGGAGTATCACAAAATAATAACAAACATTTATTCATGGTCTATTACGATGACAATTATTTTTAAAATTAAGTTTGAATTACTTAATTAGAAACTAGACGAGCCGATATAAATTCAGAGGGGCAAATAGTTTGTGTGCACGTGCTTTGCGCTTGATATTAACAGGGTGAACTTTCAAGATGCTAGTTTGCATACCGCGTATAAGTACAGAGTATAGCAGAAACTACTTAGTTAATGTTGGAAACATTGTGTCAGCCCTTTTAAGGTATTAGTGGCGTTCAATGACATAAATAAACTAACATTTTGCAAATCTCCTGCAAATTTCTAATAATTAAAAGCGCCCCTTCCCCCATAGACGAAGAAGAGCCAAAATCAAGATCCAAGGTTTTGGAGATGCCTAGACACGATGCGTTTGAAAAATTGGAGGTCATAGATAGGGGGAGAGATGGATTGAGGAAGATTGTTCCAGAGTTCACCGGTTCAGTAGATGTAAGATTGAAAATACCGATTAACCCTTGCGTTAGAGAGAGTTGGACAAAAGAGGAATGAGAAAGTGTCGAAAGTATGGTGTACGTCATGCAGTTCGAGAGTTCAGAAGAGCAGTGTGAGTTATAATATCGATAGTAAAGAGAGAGTGAGGCAACATTGCGGCAAAGAGAGAGAGGGACTGAAAACAGTCAGTAAGAGGCGAGGAAGTGATGAGACGAAAACCTTTGAGTCCACCCGGTCAAGTGTAGCTGCGTGGATTGAGCCACCCCATACATGAGAAACGTACTTCATACAGGGGCGGACAAGACTCCTGTACAGAGAGAGCAACTGAATGGGGGTGAAGAAACTGCGGAGGTGGTACAGTACACCTAACATCTTAGAAGCTGTTTTGGAAAGAGAGTATATGTGATCTTTCCAGGAAAGATCACGAGAAAAGGAAACGCCAAGAATGTTAAGAGAAGAAAAGGATTGTGTGTTGTTGAAGGTAAGCCGTAAGGGGATAGTCGTGTGGGAGATTGTAACGAGTAGACAGATGGAGGAACTGAGTTTTTGAGGCATTGAAAGCCACAAGGTTTTCTCTGCCACACTCAGAGATAGCAGAAGATCAGAGGTCAGGTATTCCATACCCGTCCTACGCGAATCATGGAGTGACTGTTGAGAGGCACGTTTTGCGAAGCGGGTGGAGAAATGAAGAATGGAATCATTGGCATAGGAGTGAATAGGACAGGAAATGCGAATTAAAAGATCATCATTAATAAATAAAAGGCAGAAAGAGTGGGTGACAGGACAGAACCCTGAGGAACACCACTGTTGATAGCTTTAGGGGAAGAACAGTGGTCATCTACAACCGTAGCTACAGATCGGCCAGAAAGGAAATTGGAGATAAAGGCACAGATAGAAGGATAGAAACCGAAGGAGGACAGTTTCGAAATTAAAGATTTGTACCAAATTGTCATAGTTAATGCAGTAACAACAATGCAATAACAATGCCTAACAATATGCACAGGTATTGCAAGATACAACTGTACGTTGTAGTGTGATGCGATATGATCTTGAATTTTGCGAACTTTATTGATTTTTTTTAAGTGCATAGTTGCTATTTACTTTCTATAATTGCATAGTTGCAAAATTGCATAAGTAATCTATTTGTGACATAAGACATGAGCCATCAAATATTGACGTGTGCCTATAACATTGAGAAAATAGATCTAACTAGTCTCTGATTTATTGAGTTGTCGCAAATGGTTTTCAAACTATATTTCCACTGCGTATTTTATCACGACGACGATAAATAATTTGGTGCAGACGACAGAAATTGAGACGAAAGAAGTATTTACAAAATTCAATCTGGCAAGATCGACTAAATGGGATCGTATTACTCAACATCCACCGAGATATTCATGTCAGCACAGAAGATATACTATCTCACTTAGCAAAAAAAAACCACGTCGGTTTATGATACGCTTGGAGTAATTGTGCTCTATATAAGATACGTTGTTTGGATGTTTACAAACTGCTCGTTGTTTACGTATATATATTTGCGGTAAGATGTTTACAAATCTAGATTCCTGTACTGCATCTGATATGTAACGTATATCATGTACATATCATGATTGGTTTTGCGTGATTTTAATAAATACAGAATACATTGCAAATTGACAACAATTAAAAACGCGATCAATACACAACCAAGTAGTATTTGTCCAACATACACATGTGTAGTCTTTTTTTTTAATCCAGAGGGACCTATGCTGTATTAAAAGGAGTCTATTCATCACTGTAGTGTAGATATACATATAATTCAAAATTTGTTGAATATTATTTCATGCGTAATCCCTCCCCCCTAATTAGAAATTTCTGGCTACGCCTCCTTAAAGGAGGAGGCATACAGTTAGAGTGTTCAGAAGAGCAGTATCCGTTGTAATAGCGATAGTGAAGAGAGAGTGAGGAAACATTGCGGCGAAGAGAAAGGAATTGAGGACAGTTTCAGTTGAAGATAGTTTCATCATTTTGTACTTTCTAAAAAGTTTTTGAAGATACGTGAAGTAGGCCTACATGGGCGAAACGTTAAAAGATACTGTATACTGTATTTCTCAAACATACATTAAATAATAATATATAATAATATAATAATAATAATAAGTATTTTACATTTTTACCTCTGTTTATGGATCATCATTATTGTAGTTGTAGGCCCTAGGCCCTAGCGTTAGCCTAAATTCATTTTTCAATCTTCATGCAGTCTAAAGTTCTAGCATAGGCCTAGTTATAGAATTGCTCATGCCCTTACCTAATTAATATGATTCATCGAATTTTATCAGAAATTAAACCGTTAGTGCACTAGAAGTAAATTAGGGTGAGTCGTTTTTGTTTGCGTCTTTGGAGAATCCTTCAGAATTCACTTGAGGATCTGTAAGTTATTTAAAACATGGAAATAAATCAAGGATTCTTAAGACGAGCTAATATATATATATATATATATATATATATATATACACACAGGGTGGCGCAAAAGTCAGGAACCATAGGCACATTTTAATAATTTGTTTTAATATGTGTTTTTTGTTCTTTTTAGATTTGTTGTTGAACCTATGGGACAGAAACTGACAATAGATGAACGGGTGGAGATAGTTTTAATGTGTGCAGGGCGTGGTAACAATACCGATCAGTTGATACTGCTTTTAATGACAAACACCCTGAGAGGCTGCCAGTTGTTCAGGCATCAGTTGGAAAACTGTTCACTCGCTTCAAAGAAACGGAAGTGTTCATGATCGGCCGCGTAGTGGCAAGCCAAAAAGTTCAACCAATGCAGCAACATCACTAACGGTACTCAATCACTTCGAAAACACCCCACGTAAGTCCTTAAGAAAGTTATCCCAGGAAACGGGTGTCTCCAGAAGATTCATTCAACGAATTTTTACAACAAATTGTTTCCACCCTACAAAGTCCAACTCGTTCAGGAACTGCACGGTGACGACACAGACCTTCGTGTAGAATTCTGCCACTGGTTTCTACAACATCGACAGCTTCAACGAAGGATCATGTTCAGCGACGAAGCGATATTTCACCTCAGCGGTCGTGTCAATAGGCATAATGCACGCTATTGAGCCAATGAGAACCCCCACTGGATGGAGGAAGGACATGTGCAATTCGATCCACGAATTATGGTGTGGGCTGCGCTTTGGGGATCGGTTAATTGGTCCGTACTTTTTCGACGACAATGTAACAAGTGAAACATATCTGCATATGCTGCAAACATTTCTAATGCCCATACTAGACGACATTCTATTGGCAGAACAGGCGGAGATGTGGTTTCAGCAGGATGGTACACCACCACATTTCACAACCATCGCCCGAGCTCTTTAGATGAAACATTCCCAAGCAAGTGGATCGGACAGCGAGGGCCCGTCGAATGACCACCTAGGTATCCAGACCTCACGCCTCTTGACTTTTTCTTGTGGGGCTATCTCAAGTCGGTAGTCTATACTGATCGACCCAAAACCATACGTTCTCTAAAGGATCAAATCACATATGAGTGTGCCAAAATCAATACCAATGTGTTAAGGAATGTTCAAACATCATGCATTCAACGCGTCAGAAAGTGTCTCCAAGTGGAAGGCCACTTCGAACATTTATTATAATTTAATAAAATGTACCTATGGTTCCTGACTTCTGAGCCACTATATATACACCGTATATATATATATATATATATATATATATATATATATATATATATATATAGGGTGCGTCAAAAGTCTGGAAACATAGGAACTATACTTTTCGATGCAAATACTGTATACGTATATATTCGCATTGAAAAGCATAGTTCCTGTTTCCAGACTTTTGACTCACCCTGAAAATATTTATGGATGAAACGGGCGGACATCGCATGCCTCACACAAACTCATCTTAAGGCTTGCCAAGGAAATTGTGAAAACTGCGAACATTGTATTGATAAGAAAGAGATAAATATAGAGGGTTTCAACTTACTAAAAACAGATAGAACAACGAGACGAAAAGGTGGCTATGCTATATATGTACATGAAGGTCATATGACAGAGACGATAATAAGTAAATCAAACAGCTTTGTGGAATTCCTAGCAGTGAAAATAGAAAAACTAAACGTAATACTAATAGTCATCTATAGACCTCCAAACACTCCAACCGAAAAATTCTCGGGGGCCATTGATGACATCAGAAAGCTAATAAAGGCCATAAACCCTCCATCCCCCAATATAATGATCTGCGGAGACTTTAACTTCCCATTTATAAAATACAAAAAGGTGGATAGGAGTGTATATACACTGTGTGCGTGTATATATATATATATATATATATATATACCAGGACAAGGGGGGCACAAGAGAAGACCAGGAGCAAGCAAAAAGGTTGATGGCTCTCACAAATGAGTTTATGCTGACACAAGAGATAACAGAAAATACCAGAAAAAATAACTGCCTAGATCTGGTATTCATGAATAACGAACTTGATTGCTGATATAAAAATAACCCCAACCATTATCTCAGACCACAATTTAATTGAGATATCAACAAATATAACGACAACATTAAAAGACAATACACATGTTGAGGAAAGAAGCAAATACTGAAGAAATGCTAACAACCATGAAAGAAAAGACGCTGAAAATTTTAGAAAAATATGCTCCGAAATCACAGCCAAAAGGAAACAGGAGCTGACTAGAGAGGCGAAAGAAAAGAATATTCCGCAAAAGAAAGAGAGTTGAGGCGAAGTTAGCCAACTGCGGAGATAATGCCAGGAAAGTAATACAAGAAAAACTGGAGGGTATCGATAGGGAAATACAAATCCTGATTAAAGACCATACAGAGAGGGAAGAGAAAAAGGCAGTAGAAGCAATAAAGGAAAATCCAAAATAGCTATGCAAAAAGGAAAACAAAAACGCCCGCTGCGATTGGACCCTTAAGGAAGAGAAATAATGAACTAACCGACGATCCAAAAGATATCTGAAACATTGAGAACCCAGTATGAATCAGTTTTCAGTACTCTAAAAAGTGACAAAGCGATACCTGAAGAGAAATTGCAAGGAGAGTGTATAACAGACATTGATTTTACACCAGAAGATGTAGCGAGAGTTACAGGACAACTGAAACCACATTCAGCTGCAGGTCCGGACAAATGGAATGCATTATTGATTAAAAACTGTAAAAATGAAATAGCTACACCTTTATACTGGATATGGAGAAGATCCCTAGACACTGGGGAAATACCGAGCATCTTGAAAAGAGCAAATATTGTCCCTGTATATAAAGGAGGGGAGAGATCTCAATCAAAGAACTATAGACCAGTGTCAATGATGTTCCATTTCACCAAAGTATTTGAAAGAATAGTCAAGGAGAAAATTTACGATTTCTTGGAGACACTAGAAAGATTCAACGAAAATCAGCACGGATTCCGATCAGGTAGATCATGCCTATCACAACTAATAGAACACTACAACAATATCCTAGATGCACTGGAAGGCAATGACAACTACGATGTCATATACACGGATTTTGCTAAAGCTTTCGACAAATGTGATCACGGTATAATAGCACATAAAATGAAATATATGGAAATAACAGGCAAAGTGGGAAAATGGATCTACAACCTCCTCAGAGAACGTCTACAGGTCGTCAAAATTCAAGGTATATCATCATCAGAATTGGAAGTACGCAGCTCAGTACCACAAGGTACAGTACTGGCCCCACTCCTGTTCATTATCATGCTAATAGACATAGACAGCGGAGTAAACAGCAACAGTATAGTAACATCCTTTGCAGACGATACAAAGATCAGCAGAAAAATCAGCGATGTAAATGTAGTGGAGGCCTTACAGAGGGACACGAATAAAATATACAAATGGTCAGAAGACAACAACATGACATTTAATACCGAGAAATTTCAGCTCTTGAGATATGGTAGAAATGAGGAACTTAAACAGACTGCATATTATGCTCTAGATAGACAGGAAATTCAGATAAGCACGAAAGCGATCGATTTGTGGGTAATAATGACCGATGATGCCAAATTCGAAACACAAAATCAGATAGCGATAAACAAAGCAAAAAGAGTCGCGGGACAGATACTAAGAACGTTCAAAAGAAGGGACAAGACAGTAATGATTCCCTGCTGAGAACACTGATCGTACCAAAACTTGAATACTGCTCAGTTTTGACGTCCCCATATAAAAAGAAGAAACTAATAAACTAGAAGAAATGCAGAGACATTTCACAGCCAAGATTGGTGGCTGCAAAAAACTCAACTACTAGGAAAGACTACGTAAACTAAATTTGTACTCCCTGGAAAGAAGAGAGAAGTACATCATAATCTACATATGGAAAATGATCGAAAAACTGGTACCAAACAACAAACTAAACCCAATTACCATTCAAACAACACTGGAAAATAGGAAAGGCAGGATGTGTAGTGTTTCCAAATTAATGGCCCGACAAGGGACCTCCTCAACACTGAAGGAACATAGCTTGGTTGTTAGGGGCCAAGACTTTTGAACCAGCTTCCAAAGGACCTCAGAAACGTTACAGGGATCAAAACTGAAGTCTTCAAGAGAAGACTAGATGCCTGGCTCAGGACGGTACCAGATGAGCGGGCTGTACCTGGCTATGTACGGTGGAGCGTAAGAAAGCAACTCGCTCCTCCACCAAGCCAGACCTAGAGGCGGGGCCACCAGCTTGACCTTCGTGTGAAGAGAGACCAACGCACGGAACAGCAACGAGGTTAACGAGGTGTGTGTATGTGTGTGTGTATGTGTGTGTGTGTGTGTGTGTGTGCATATATATATATATATATATAAGCAAACATATATATATATATATATATATATATATATATATATAACATTTTGTATTTTAAAACTACAGAAGCCACATCAACACTACCATTACACTACAGTTACAAGAGATATGTTTCATTTTTCTAAATAAAAAATAATTCCAAGAAGTAATGCAGTTAGCATTTTAAAACGTGTTTTTGACCCGAGCGCCATCTGTTGAGAGTTCGAATAAATGTTTGGGGCTATATCGTAGAAAACAGATGCAGTGGTGGGCACCGTTAACCAAAAAGTTAACTTTGATAACGATAATCCGTTAACCCCAATTTTTAACTCCGATAACGATAATCCGATAATTTTACTACAGAGTTAACGGAAGTTAACGATAGTCCGTTAACGATAACTATTTCTTTACTAACATTTAAAAAAATCAAGGAAAAAAGCTTTAAAACTCATAGAAAATGTTTATTTATGCAAAATCCAACAATAAATAGGTATTTAACTGTATTTTTATCAAGTTTTGCAACTTTTTTGCTTAATAACTTTTTTTTTATTTTTAATAAAAAATGTACTGATTACATGTTTTGAAACCCTTGTAACCACTAACCATTAACTAAATTTTAATTTGCCAGAGAATTATTATGGCGGGAACTGAAAGGTAAAATTAAATTTTAGGCACATTTATTAAAGACTATGACACAATGTGCTGGTTGCCCTTCAGAAAGACCAACTTCTCAAAGTTAGGCCCAACTGCCAGTCTTGACCTCTTGGGCCTCAGGATGTCCTTGCCGAGAGAGAAGAGCCGTTCCACTGCGGCAGAGGACGGAATTGGCAGACTGAAGTTATGGCGGTTTGAATTCATTCGCGGAGCGGTGATCTTCCGTGAATGATTGCTCGCAGTTAACGTGTTAACGGACTTTAACAGACTAAATATCGAGTTATCGGAAGTTAACTGGTCCGATAACGATAAATGGAAATTAACTTCCGTTAATAGTCCGTTAAAAAAAGTTAACTTCGTTAATTAACTATTATCGGATTAACGCTTTAGTGCCCAACACTGAACAGATGACATAACCGCGCTTACCTTTTACAAAAAATAATGTCGATTTCCATTTATATATATATATATATATATAGGCGTATGGGATGGCACTTTACTGGGGAGGGGTGCGGAAAAATTTGCCCTAAAAATGTTCAGGGTGCCCTGATTTCCTCATAAGCACTATGTGTAGCATAAAATAACCCAAAGGTTAGAGAGTATGGATAACATACTCGTATATTAAAGCCTTTTTGATATAAAAAACATTACAATTTATTACAATTTGCTTCAACATTTCTAAATGAGAAGCAAAACTACGGCATTGCAGTTGATATAGAATTGAGTAAGTCCTCAACTTACGTTTTAATTATTAACTACAAGTATAGTAGCAAGTAATTAATTCACCTCAACAAGTAAAAAAAACAAAGCAAAGGAATGTCAGGAAAAATCTGCCCTGAAAATGTTCAATTCCCTAATCCTGTGGGGGGGGGGGGGGGCTGCCGACCCCCCAGACCCCCGCCTCATACGCCTATATATATATATATGGTAATTATGTGTTTTAAGTAACTCAGTCATTTTACACACCAAAATACATTTTTCTAGTAGTATTTGATGTGATTTGTTCAAATATGACCTCCATTTCCGTCGGAAATGAGATCCAACAAAGTTATAGTACTTTGAAGTTTGGTTCATTTTCAAGGGAAATGGAAGTCAAAATCTAAGCAAAACACATCAAATATTACTAGGAAAATGTATTTTGGTATTAATTAACCTAACCTAACCTAACCCTGGCTAACCTAGCCTAACCCTTGCTAACCTAGCCTAACCCTGGCTAACCTAGCCTAACCCTGGCTAACCTAGCCTAGAGTATTACCTTATTATGGATTAGGTGGTGGATACAGACGAGAAATAGCGACGAGAAAATGGTGCAAAACTGTTCCGTGGTCTGGATGGGAAGCAAGAAAAAGGAAGCGAGAGAGGTACTTCTCGTAGGACGCATCAAGGTTTCCAGGCCGAAGAATCCAATCCTTTACCGTTTTCCAAAGGCGTTCAATGTTTTGCGTATGGATTTGGCGATTGTCCGGGTCCACAAAATGACGCGAATGATTGACGGTATGGTGAGTATAGTTTTGTGGAAGAGCAGAAATGCCAGCATACGGCTTCCACATATCCGAGTAAATAATGCTGCCAGGTCTAATAAATTTTTGAATTAAGGGAATCAATGTCTCGGCAGTTCGATTTGGCACCTTCACTAAAAAAAATTTTTTTAACACCCGTTCAATTCCACCGAAAACCCACACGCCTTCAACAACACGCCCACGCTGGTATTTCCGCTTGCCAAATTTGCTCTCGTCTATTTCAACGACCACACCGTTACCACCTATTGGTTCTTGGTTATCAACCCAATGTTCACACACCTCGAGGCAAAAGCTTTTCCAGTCAACAACTGCATGGGCTGAGAGCCGCAAATGAACCTCGCAATACTCCTGGGAAAAGATCTGTCTTAAAAACACATTTATAAATCTAAGAATAACATTTGGCGAAAGACGAACGTTATCGAACCAGGTTTGTTTGAATTGAGACACGGTAAATCCACAAGGCCGGCGTCTTTTAGTTTTCACAATTTTCGAATACGCGTTGCACTTAAATCTATGGCGAGATTCTACTAACGAGCACTCGTTTCCGCACAATTCGCACTTACGGGTCGATGGTAAAATATTGTGTTTTGTAAATATTTCTATTGCTCGGGAGTCATTAGAATGCACTTCGTATATTAAATCCTCAAAATAATATTCGCACCGTTCACATGTCATCGCCACAAACATCTATCAAAACCTAACAGAAGTAGACTAGCAACTTAAAAGGCCTAAGAACTTAAAAAATCTAGCTCATATATCATGTTCTCATGACGTCACCAATCAAAATATTGGAAGGGCGGGAAAAAAAAATGCAAAAATGTCATAATATTCAAATGTAGATAATTTGTTAAGTACGCATCTGCGAGCATAGTGACTTATATGAAAATGATGAGAAAATTATGCTTTAATATTTTATAATTATATTTGCTTTTGATATTCTGAGTGCGATAAAACTCATATTAACCATATATATATATATACCTTCCAACCTTTCAAATGTTCCGTGCGATGATTCCTCATTTCACGAAGGTCAAGCTTGTCGTCCCTCCTCTCGAGTTGGCCTGGTGAAGTAGTGAGTTGGTTTCTTGTACTCTCCACCTCACATAGCCAGGTACGCCCGGCTCATCGGGGATTGTTCTAAGCCAGGCGTCTAATCTTCTTTTGAAGATGTCCACCGCAACACTACTCGTGTTCCTTAGGTCTTTGGGCAGCTGATTAAACAGTCTTGCTCCTCTCACAACAAAAATATTTTCCTTCAAGGTTGAGGATGTTCCCTGTCTAGCCTTTAATTTGGGAACACGACACAGTCTTCCTTTTCTACTTTCCACTGTTGTTTTGGGAGTTAAGGGTTCAGGGTAAGATTAGGGACTAGTTTCTCCATTATTTTCCAAGTGTAAATAATGGTGTATTTCTCTCTTCTCCTTTCCATTGAATATAGGTTTAGTTCGCGTAACCTTTCCCAGTAATTTAGTTCTTTGCACCCATTGATCTTGGCTGTGAAGCTTCTCTGAATCCTACTCTAATAGACAGAGTTTATTTCCACAGCAGTTTCGATGCCCACTGGCATCCTCTTCGGGTGGATACAGAAAAACCCGAAGAGGATGCCAGTGGGCATCGAAACTGTTGTGGAAATAAACTCTGTCTATTAGAGTGGGTTTTTATTATCATATTTTGACCTTCACGTAGAAAAAAGTGAAGTTTTTTGCATTTCTCTGAATCCCTTCTAGCTGTCTAATGCCTTCTTTTTTATATGGAGAGGTTTTATATATATATACAGAGCTGGGCAGTATTTAAATACATTTGTATTTAAATACGTATTTAAATACATTTGTGTATTTAGAACTGTATTTATAAATACATTGTTTTTCATGTATTTAAATACAGTATTTAAATACTTTAATGAGTATTTAAATACAATGTATTTAAATACTCAAAATATAAAAATGTAAATACTTTTACTGGTTTAATACACGTTCTGTACTAGCACTGTACGACGCGTCGACAGTGTAGTACAGCATGGTTCATGTTTCAACGTGTCAGTTCAATCAGTTGTGTGCCACTCTTAGTCGAAAGCGGTTGATTTCTTTATCGTGTGCGTGTCATGGCTTCAACAAGCAAATCCGGTGAATCAGTGATATATCTGCAGATAACAATTTAGTGCACCCTCTGTTTGATGGAAAATACTTTAAAATTAAATCTAAAGACGGTAATAAGGTAAAGTGCACCTGCTTGCTGTGTAAACACGAAGTCTCTGCTGCAAGCAATGCTACAACGAATCTGTACACTCATCCTTTATCAAGCATTTTATATTGTTGTTACTCATGAATTAGTGAATGCATATGTTAAAATTTGTATGTATTTAAAATGTATTTACAAATGTATTTAAATACAATTGATGTATTTTGTATTTAGTATCTAAATACATTCGTAAAATGTATTTAGTATTTAGTATTTAAATACATTTCTCCCATGTATTTAGTATTTAGTATTTAAATACATTCAATGTATTTATTGCCCAGCTCTGTATATATATTAGTGATGTAGGTCACATCCGCATCCGCGGAACATCCGCACATTTTCTCGCATCCGCATCCGCACTTTGGACTGCGGATGTCGTGCGGATGTGGACCGTTGAGATAAAACGTCATTAATAAGCGGAAATTATCAAATTCTACTATATTAATAGAACTAGTTCATTGTGCGCAAAAGTGATGCAAGCGACAAGACGAGAGGCTGTTCTTGTATGAAGTTACTCTCTTGCAACCTACTTAGATCCACGTTACAAAGCTAAGTTATTTTCACCTAGTACATTAGAACGAGTTAAATCATCACTTGGCAAAGCAGTTGAAGAGCTTCAATCTCTTGAATCTGTCGCTTCGCCACCCACCAAAAGAATAAAAATTTCAGTGACAGAACCAACACCTTCAACAAGCAAATCTATCACAGAATCTGTCTCTCAGTTTCTTGAGTCAAGCAGCAATGACGAGACCTACGCGATGTCAAAAGATGTAGTAAAAATGATCGAGAGCTATCACCAAGAAAAACGCCTGGCTGCATGTGACAATCCTATTAGTTGGTGGAAAAATACGCAGAATATCTATCCATACTTGAGTAAACTTGTAAGGAAACATTTAGCCTGTCCTCCAACAAACGTACCAAGCGAGAGATTATTTAGCAGTGCTGGATAGTAGTATAGCCGCAAAAGGGGAGAGTGCAAGAATGTTGCAGGTTATTATGTAATGTTGCAAAGGGGGGTGGGGGTTGTTGCAAAGGGGGTGGGGGTTGTTGCAAAGGGGGGTGGGGTTGTTGCAAAGGGGGGTGGGGGGAAACTTGGAGGCGGCGTTATCCCCCAAGAGAAAGGAGGAGGAGAGAAAGGAGGAGAGGTGTTCACCTGGCAGGAGCCAAGTGCACATTAAGACTTCAGCCGAGTTGGCGTTGTTTTATAGGCTCCTAATCAGCCAGAATCAGCCAGTTGGCTGAGCCAAGGTGAGAGAGACGCCTGAAGGAGAGAGAGAGAGACAGCTGAAGGAGAGAGAGCTGAAGAAGAGAGAGATGCCTGTAGGAGGGAGAGACGCCTGAAGGAGAGAGGATAGGTACACATGCAGGAGGTACACATGCTGGAGGTACACACACATACGCACACATGCAGGAGTACACATGCAGTAGGTACACATGCTGGAGGTACACACATACGCACACATGCAGGAGTACACATGCTGGATGTACACATGCAGTACACATGCTGGAGGCAAACATGCAGGAGAGAGAGAGAGAGAGAGAGAGACCTGAAGGAGGAAGATACATGCAGGAGAGAGAGAGAGACACCTGAAGGAGGGAGAGAGACACCTGAAGGACAGAGTGGAGTTCTCCCCCAATTTATTTTCGTTTCCCTAACCTAAGAGGCCACTAAGGGGTTTACCAAAGGGCCAGAAATAGAAGGAGCAGAGCTCCTTACTCGGCTGGAGCCGAGGGGGAATGGTTCTTCACCAGCTTCGCGATCTTTTATAATCCTCTATTCTGGCTGAGTTGCCAGATAGCGCAAGGTATTCAGTTGCCAGATAGCGCCATGTGTCCCATTAATCGTGTAACACATATATGACGGCTGTTATTCCAAATGTACTTGTATATATAATAAACTAATGAACCATATAAAATACCACAATATATATTTATATGGTTATTCAGTCTGAAGATTCAACCGTATAAAATAACACAAGCGCCTCTTTCATTACGCTTTAATAGAATTAACAAAGTTACCCTATTTCGTTAGACAGAAAACGAATTTTTATAAGGGTTACCCAACGAATTATGAGAGCATCACCGAATTAAAACTTTTATGGGTAACTATATCGACATAAGCTTATTATTGTAACGTTTGCTCCCAATATAAATTTTCCTAAATAACAGTAAAACCAATTAATTTATTAAATAATTATGAAACTTCATTTAAATAATTTACGATACAATTCCACCAAACGAGATGAAAACTTATGAAACATATAGCCTCATTCCTGCGACGAAAAAATGAAAAAATGACGAAAAATAAAGAAATTATTCATTTGGAATTGCCCAAGCCACTATAGCGGGGTCGGAGAATATCTGTTCTTTTAAACATCTTATTTCTGCTTATTAAATAACTTTTTAGACACTTGATTTTTATTATAAATATTTAAGTCACGAATAACAGTGGGAAAAACGTCCGGAAAAGAAAATTATGAAACATCTCCTTCCAGACCACTCTTGATATATATATATATATATATATATATACAACTCATGCACACACACACACACACACACACACACACACACGATGAAAGGCAGAAACTAAATCAGTTCGAATCGTGTCCCTAGAGACCTTTTTCGTTCGAATCGTGTCCCTAGAGACCTTTTTCGGGTCGATGGTTTAAGCTGTTCGAGCAGAAACCACCACAGACTCCAGATATTAATTTTATCATTGTTATTACTTCTACAAATATTTACGCGTATTTTGTATGGTGTCATATAGAAATATAATGATGAGATGCTTTTTTAAAATATAATTCGGTTATATTTCTTTATATCCTCGACCCTCAGCCTCCCTCATTTTACACTACGTTTTGGCAATTTCCAAAAGTTACCCAATAAATAATTCGTTACATATATATATATATATATATATGGCGCCTCGGTGGTGTAGTGGTTAGCGTCGCTGATTACGAATCCATCGGACCCGGGTTCGATACCCGACGGCAGCCGGCGCGCAGCAAAGCCCAGCTGTTCATCCTTCCACATAATAAAAGAAAGTGGTTGGTAGATAAATGGGTACCCTAGGAGGCCTAGTGGTCAAGACGCTGGGCTGCTGATGGGTCGTGGTTCGGAATCCACGTTAAACTGTAGGTCTAAGGTGGAGTGAAAAGCTTGACCTTCGTCAGAATGAACAATTCGGGCGGAAGCTAACCAAAGGTTAGCCCGACGCGGGCAACGGGTCACTCGCAAAGAGAATTTAATCATTGGTAAACTTCCTTCCAGACCACTCTTTCTATATATATATATATATATATAGAAAGAGAGCGAGAGTTTTGTTCAATAAATAATAATCGAAAAAAACATCATAATGCACGATTTTCTATGTAGCAATACTAATTAACTCTTTCTCGCCTACGGCGGTACAAGAACGTGCACTCGCTCGTAAATTAGACCTCCAGTTTAACATGGGTTCAGAAATACATCTCGTCGATGGGATTCGTTGCTTACTCTACCACATGGACTTTTATATGTAAGAGACCTAACCTAACCTACGAAATACATCTCGTCGGGGCCGATCCTAGAGCCATATATAGCAATGGAAATGAGCGCGATGTGTCGTTAAATACGTGATTTAAAATAACAGGACCATTTGACCCGAGGCAGTAGTATACCCGAAAAACATCGTAATGCACGATTTTTTCTATGTAGCAATAATAATTAACTCTTTCAAATACGTGATTTAAAATAACAGGACCATTTGACCCGAGGCAGTAGTATACCCGAAAAACATCGTAATGCACGATTTTTTCTATGTAGCAATAATGATTAACTCTTTCAAATACGTGATTTAAAATAACAGGATCATTTAACCCGAGGCAGTAGTATGCCCGAAAAACATCGTATAACCTAACTATAATTTGCAACTATAGTTTACCTTGACTTTCATATGCTTCTATCCTGTTTTATTAATAAAGATTTTTAACTTTTAATAACGTATGAATAAAGATTTTTAACATTTAATTTTATTTTAGTATTTATTCATGCCACGCCGCCTTAGACCACAGCTTAACGTTGAAACCGAATGTTCTTTTTAAAATATAATTAGGATATAATTTCTTTATTATAAAATAAGTTAACAATTATGTTAACAAACAATACTAATAATTTGTAAGTAAAAAATATAATATAAGGGACTACCATAGAAATGTAAGTGCCTATAATTCGATTTTATATATATGTTACTCGTCCGGTCTCGTTATAGCGGATTGGTACACGTCATAGCTCCACCCAGCTACATCGGCAGCCAATCACTACGAACATCTGGTCTTTTGGGCGGAGCTTGGCGAATGTGCATATAAAAGGGGATATTTTCAGTTGGGAGTAACAGTAGCTATTTTCGCATCAGTGAATAATCATTCCTCAACCATGGACCTGTACGTCTCCCCAGACTTGTATGAAGAACGTGATACTGCAGCATTAACCACAATTAGTCTTTTCAATGCGACTGATTGTGGCGAACTATTTTCGACGCAAACCGTAGAAGATATTTGCAGTGACGCTCCTTACAATCCGACGCAAGGGACTACCATAGAAATGTAAGTGTCCATAATTCGATTTTATATATATACGGAGAGTTGTAGTATTTCGTCAAATAGATACTAGTCAAAAATGTCAATCAATGTTATTTCCCCATCATGCTAAAATCGAAATTGGTAATCGAACCAAAGATATCTTCACATAATGGGGATCTGTCTGTCTGTCTGTATACTCTGTATATGTTTTCATTATTCCTTTAAGGTCCGATGAGGATTTGACACGTGTTATACAATCTTTTGAAGGGAATATGGATGATATACTGATCAGTCAGCAGTGTCACACATCCTCCACCATGGACCTGTACGTCTCCCCAGACTTGTATGAAGAACGTGATACTGCAGCATTAACCACAATTAGTCTTTTCAATGCGACTGATTGTGGCGAACTATTTTCAACGCAAACCGTAGAAGATATTTGCAGTGACGCTCCTTACAACCCGACGCAAGGGACTACCATAGAAATGTAAGTGTCTATAATTAGAATTTTATATATATATATGGAGAGTTGTAGTATCTCGTCAAATAGATACTCGCCAAAAATGTCAATCAGTGTTATTTCCCCATTATGCTAAAATCGAAATTTTTATGGCGTTCACTCCTCGAACCAAAGATATCTTCACATAATGGGGATCTGTCTGTCTGTATACTCTGTATATGTTTTCATTATTCCTTTAAGGTCCGATGAGGATTTGACACGAGTTATACAATCTTTTGAAGAATCGGAGAGTACTATCAGTCAACAATGTCACAAAATAATGTAAGTGTTTTTCGATCTTTTTGGGATAAGAAGACACAATATATTTTCATAAATTTATTAAATGAAAGAAATCAGTACAATAAACGAATATACCGTTACAAATATACGAACAAAAACATTATAATATACAACGAGTACGTACAATTGGAAAACGGTTTTTTATCTGTCTGCATACCATTTCATCGTTTCGGTGAGTGTGACACGGGTCAAAAAATTTAAAAAATTTATAAATTCTTTATCATTTGACATATGCATGAGAAATGAGACACAGTACATTCCGCAAACATTAGTAAAATATCCCTGCATACGAAATGGGTTCCATACAAACTTCGGGAATATGTAAACTGAGCGAGAAATTTTACAATAATAGGGTCACTCCAGGGTTGAGTACCGAGTGAATCAAAATAGTACAGGCGCTGTCTATTTTTAAAATAGACAGCGATCCAGTGAATCCCTTCATTACCGATGATGTCTGTGTTCACAATAAGACTACCGCATTCTCGCGTACTTGGCAAACTCAATGTTTCATTCTTCGCAAACACGCCGATAAATTTGGAACGTGTGACTCGCTCCATTACTTTCTGAAGTGTATTAGCATCCATTTTAAAAGTCAGTGATAACGCTTCTAAATCTATCTACTTCTATTAGGGCTTGCGATTCGAGATATACTAGTACACTAATAGGAGCGTCTATAGGCTTGGCGAATTCCAGCCGCACTGAGATGTTACCGCTCTGCTGTGGTGTTAAATGGGTATTTACGCTAGCAGATAAGTCAGGTGTAATGTCAAACGGATAAAGGTTAAATTGATCAATGAATTCTTCCTGCGTTACCCCATTACCAAGCTCATCACAATCACCTGCAATATGGGTCAGATTACTATAGGCTCTGGCACAAAGAGGTAACACAGCGTCTGATGAATAGTCCGTACCCATTGTTCCACCCAAAGCAGTGCCATTAACGTATAGAGTTATATTTTTAAGTCCGAAATTCTCGAATTTAAAGGCACTCTTTTTATATTTTCCATTCACCGAAGCGTGGTCCTGCATGCCGATTAATATCCTTTTAGGAAGATTTCCCAGGGCAATGTTTTCTATCTGCTTCGATGCCAACCCTGCAGGAACCGTATATAGTTTGATCTGCACTCTGTTAATAGGATATTTCACTGTAGCGTTTAGTAAATTTTTCTCAATTTCTAGTTGTTTTGGTGAACTTAATTTCACTCGCCGTACGCGGAGGTATGTGTCCATAATGTGAACCACAACGGACTTTGCACCCTCTTCTTGATTCGCATCCAGATTTAAGCAGATCTCAGGACTCGTGCGGGTGAGCTTTATTTTCATATCCACCCCGTTCACAAGCAACTTCTCCTGGAAAGTGAAATCTGTGTGCAACCGTCCAAAACACTCGTATATTTTCTTTTTAGAATTTTTAAATTTGTCCTTTATACTATTTTCATCTTTAGTTTGATAATATCCCTCCGCACTTAAAAAGGTAGCCTTCGCTTCTTTGGAAAAGTTGAGGACATTTTCCAAATAGGCTCGTAGATGATAGTACCCCGTGCCTGCCGATATGTTGGTCTGATTTAAATATACGTCACACTGGTTGAATATGGCGTGCAGAAAGTTTGTTTCAGGGTATACAGCATATTTGTCATCGCAGGCCGTTCCATCAGAATGGGCTATACGTAGCTTAGCGTACATGTGCACACAGCTTGGATCAAAAAAGTAAGGACCTGAGCTGGGTATCACGAATTCTATAGGTGCACTCGGGGAACTAATTGTGTTTAAAGGGTTAATTGTAATAAAGTCACTGTGCTCAATAGAAACTTGGGTTGGCGGGAGCTCAAAAAAGGACAGCTCCGATTTACAGCATTGTGAACTACATGGGTGGATGAAGCGTGCCATGGCGAAATAGTGACTCCTCTCTCGACAAGTGGTAAACAAACTATGATTCATGAGATCAATATCCTTAGCTTATATCAGTCAAAAAAGTGGTCAACCATAGGTTTCATTCGCTTACAGCATTTCTTTTTTGATAGCCTTTTACGTTTAATACCACGTGACCCCTTCTTCTTCTTCCGGGGAGCCCTCTTCTTCTTCCCGCCACCACGCATTTTTCTCTTTGCATCTTTGATGATTTCGTTCCGTGTACGCTTTAAATGTTTTTTTAGAGCTTCTTTAGGTTTAGCCCCGGCCAATATGTCTTCTGCAGTGTTAAGGCCTGATTGTAGCGCTTTCCTTCCAAGGTATCTGGCACCCCTCTTCAGCAAAGGAACAGCCGTACGTAGTATGGATGAAAAAATGGATCCAAGTCCACTACCGCGCTGGTATCGCATCCCTCGATAGACGGTGAAAGGCTTTCTATCCATTATAACTCAGTGCGTCGAAAGTGTAGCTTCACTGTTAAGCTCCCGTTACCGAATGGGAAGTTTTCGCCCTCAATCGTTCTTATATATATTGATATTGGTTATTAAATTAGTTGCGACATTCACATAATGGGGTCTGTCATATGTAATACTCAAACTCCTTCCTCTATGGTTGGGGATGTGAGCAATGCGCAGCAGGCGTGCCTGGGTATCCCCAACAAACTGGTGCTCCACTATATTACTGTAAATATAGCACATGTCTGGGGACCTTTCAGCCAATTTCTCCATCTTCAATTGATACATTAATCTGGACAAGTTATACTGTGTCTCGTGAAATGTGTCTCTTTGGAAGGCTGCGCTATATCGGCCGTTGGTTAGAATTTTGAACTTTCTATGTTCTTTAAGACATCTGTTAGTCTTTGATTTTAGGATTAGTGTATGTGCAGGGTTGTTTACGATTTCATATACTAAATCATTCGTAAGGTTTGAGTTTCTTAAACTTACGTTTAAGCCTCTCACAACATCCTCGGCCGAACCATATTGACCCGGCCCTAGTCTTACTTCTGTACTGTAATACCGTGCAATCTTAGTCCGAGCGATGCGCATAGTTTCATCCATAGCTACCCCAGCTTTTTCACACTCGTCAATGTCTCTAAGAATCGTAAAAACGGTTTCTTTATGTTCAATATTTAAAAAGACGGTGTCCAGCTGAATTTCGCATATCCCCACCTCATACGAATCACGACCCAATTCAATGTGCCCATGGAGTTCTGTTACAAAGTTGGCTAGCGTGTTGTTAGGGTGTACAGACAGGGACGAGGAGGACGGGAGTGTGACGTAGAAATGGTTAGGAGCCATGTTGCATACTATTTAAGCTTCATTATTGCATCAGCTTTTATATAGGTGTTGAAGCTTTCTGGGTACCCTAGCCATTTCACCAGGTACATTTTTCTCCTTCCTGAACCTTTGCTTCCTAAAATTTTCTCAATTTTAAACACATTTTTTTCTAAATTAAACGCAACTTTCTGCAATTCCTCGCGGTAAAAGCCTCCTGAGATTTCTTCCCCATTCAAATCTTCAATGTAATACATCATTATCACACCTTTAGGTCTCACAGCCCTAACTTTAAAAATCTCGCGTGTCCATCCTTGCTCAAAACCCTTTGCGAATTTATTCCCCGAACGCGACAGCCTTACATAATCATTGATTTTGAAGCGCACAGAGTGTGGTGGTGGTGGTGGTGGTGGTCCATCTCTTCTCGGGAGCGTACCTCTTTCTAAAACTTCGTTAGGTGTTGCCCCAATCGTGCGATGGTGTGAGCGGTTGTAGGATGATGCCAATGATTCCAGAATGTCTAGAAATCTGTATGTGTTTTTATGTGTAAAATAACGGTGCATGCGTTCCTTTATGGTGCGCTGAACTCTTTCAGCTAAAGAAGCCTTATGTATAGAATTGGTTGTGTAATAGCTGATATTAAACTCTGTCAACATATTCTGAAAAGCACGGCCTATAAACTCCTTCCCCATATCCGTACAAAAATAGCCAGGAACCCTGTTTTCTTTTAACATTAGCGTTTTGGTGGCTTTAGCAACTGTTTCAGGTGATTTATTTTTCAGAGGAACTAGCCACAGATATCTAGAGAACGTCTATTATGAATAGAATGTAGCGGTAACCATCGTTATACACAGAATATCTTTGCATGTCTGTTAAATCTGCTTGCCAAATAGAATCAATCGAGGAAGCCGTTGTCTTGGCTGTTTTAAACCTTTTTCTCACAGGCTTATGAAGCGTATAAGCGTCCTGCTCCCTCAAAAATCTTTCAACATCTTTTTTTCCTACTCCGTAAACACTTCTGTACAGTCTATCTACGCCGCCGTAAGAGGATGGGGTAGAAATGTCATAATAACGTTTAGTTAATACGTTAGCCATTTGCGTATTTTAGAGGCACGTGGGTAGGGTTGGTTTAACCTCTTCTTGCTCCTCTTCAAAGGTGTTACCGCAGGGGGTGACGGCGCCTTCAATTGTGTCACAGGCGTTGCATGTTCCAAGTCTTTTAACCTGTTCAGATTTCCTATCAACGTTTTAGGGACATTTATTTGTTGTAGTCTTGCTTTAATATGCTTCCATCCTGATGGTGATGGCCTATCCCACTTTCTCACCAGATCATGGACAATGTCTACGATATTCGATCCCTGTACCTTTGATCCTTCCACAATGATCTCCCTGTATCGGTCCATTGTATGGCGGATCCTCATTCAATAGATTATAAAGACTTAAGCCTTTACTCCTCAATGTAAGTGGGAGGGTATTTTTTAATACATGTTCGATATGTTGTGTGGCTAATCTTTTTGGTTGATCAGCTGTATCGTCGGGTACAGGTCCTATGTCGCCATCGTCCCCCGTGCTGTGC
This sequence comes from Bathynomus jamesi, assembly GCA_023014485.1. Classification (NCBI taxonomy): domain Eukaryota; kingdom Metazoa; phylum Arthropoda; class Malacostraca; order Isopoda; family Cirolanidae; genus Bathynomus; species Bathynomus jamesi. Next base: position 131,096 of record JAJOZX010002930.1, read on the forward strand.
CTAATAACCACAGGAATCTCTGTAGGGCTCTTATAATTTTCGTACTCGTGAAGAAATTTCTGCAGAGCTTCTTGGTATAAGATTCTTTTCTCATCAGGTGTTTTTTCACTGTTTAATAGGGCTAACAATTCGCTTTCCATTCTTTTAAGTCTGCTTTTACGGGGATCTAGATCCGTGTCTCTTTGCAGTGAAGCGTACACCTCGTGGGGAATCACTACCACTTTCTTCATTATATTAATCTAGTCAGTAAAGGGCCCAAAACTGAAAATAAGATGGGGAGAAATGACCCTCCTGTTTGCACAATAATCGTTTTTTCTTCGCTACAGTTTGACTTTTACGAGCGAGTGTACGTATTATGTTCTTGTAGCGGCGTAGGCGAGCCTTCTGATGGGTTTTCATTGATACATTGCAATTTATAACGTTAAGACAGATTTCACAGATGCATTTTAAAAAGTCGGCATCGATATTTTTAATAAACATCTGCTGCATTGCCCGGGCAGTCGATGATAGATTTTTATTAATTCATGGTATTTCTTTAGTCTCTTTGTCATTCTGGAATATACACCGTTTCAGGCTCGTTTGGAAATATATTCGTTCGCAGAAGCACTCTAAACGTGTTTCGCGGATGAAGGTCGCAAAGCAAATATCCGTAACGCGTGCTTGTAGCTTCTTTATAAACTTCCAAAAACTCCTTACGCTGATTCGGGAACATTTGATTGGCTAATACCCCAATTTGTGATACATCTCTACGTTGCGCGAATAAGACTAGATATTGCGTATTTAACGACACATCGCGCATGTATCTATTTTTGAAAAATAGATTCTGATTGATGAAGAACACGCTTATGTTAAGATGGTGGGAGTATACTGTAAATGTCTCGGCAAACGTTTTATCCATCTCCAACATGAGATCGTCAATTACAATGATTGTATGTTCAGTTCCCTTTAGCGAATTAACGTCATATACACCTTTGTGGAACAAAATATCATCTTGGTACTCGTTGAACACTGATTGATACGTCGAATAGCACCATATAACTTTATGCACAAATTTCGAGAACATCTCGCCCTTTTCTTTAATGATTTTAAGCATAAACACAGTTTTACCACATCCTGTAGGTCCAGATATAATACATGTGGATGGGCTCGTGAATCTGAATTTTTCTACAGAGTCCATTTCTAACACGTCACACTCCTAAGTGGGTCATTTACAAAATATTACAAATTTTGAGTGCTGATCCTTATATTTCTTCTCCCACAGAACCGACGATGAGGTAGAGCACCCTATCATTACGGATGACGATGACAGTGTAGTTGTGATCTCCTCCCCTGAACCCTCACCAGCGATACAGGTACACGTCCAAAGCGGAGGTATGAGAACCCCACATCAGGTATAAAGCGACCGAAATACGCGTCTGTTGCAGCAGACCCCCAACCCTCAACCTCTTACGCAACAACCTCCCCAGCAGCACCTAATATACCCCCTTATTCCGCCCCCCGTTCTGTTAAGTCTACAATAATAGATCCCCAACCCTCCTACGCAACAGGGCCCCCAGCAGCAGCACCTAATATACCACTAATTCCGCCCCCCGTTCTGTTGAGGATGTTATACGTGGTTGGTGCGCGCGCAGCCCCCACCCCGCCTTGACTAGAAATCGGTATAGAGTCAGGGTCGACCCTAGAGCATGTATAGCAATGGATTGAGCGCGGGATACGCAGGGTTGTAGAGCATATTATAGAGTTTGCTCTTCAGAATCGCGACGAGCGTGAGTCAGGACGAGTCTGTCCTTTGGGTTCGGGTCAGATGACGGTGATGTAGACGATTATTGGGTGATAGTACCGTTTAGACGTTTGGCTGCTGAAGATGTAGAATATATATTAGGGCGTATAATGCAAGCCGTCCAAAGTAGTATAGCCTTCAATATGGACAACTTCACGGTAAATATTGACCGTGTATTCCGTGTTGCGGGTCATAGTGCCATACCGTACACTCTTAACTTCAATTCTCCAACTATTTACCGAAGGCATATAAACGTCGATCGTGGTTGCGGCTTTATAGCAGTACTCTTAGCACGTATGTTTACTGTACAAAATACACGGACTCAAAAAATTTGGCTGCCTACGATCGTTGAGCGTGCCCGTAAACTAGCTGTAGACTGTGAACTTGAATTTGACTGTAATATGGGTCCTGAAGAGCTGAGAAAGGTAGAACAGGAAATGAATGTGCGCATAGTTGTATTTGGTTTGGATGATCGCCGCCGGACTGTGTATGTTTTTAAAAGCTGTGTGAGAGATCGTACAAGGCCCCTACTTATTTTAGGATTGTCAGGGACAACGTATCTCCCCATCCGTAATATAAGGGGGCTTTACGCGAGTTATGACAAAAGTCGAAAATATGGGAGACATCATGATTTGTGTAAGGGGTGCCTCGAGTTTGCGGATGATATAGTGAGACATTGTAAAGAATGTCACATGGTATGTGAGCAGTGTAAAAGCACCAAATGTGAAAGCCGTGTAGTTGAGAAGAGAGACTGTGATGTGTGTAGACGCACATTTTTCAATAATAGCTGCTTTGATCTCCATAAATCAATTGGTACGTGCAGGAAAATGAGAATCTGTGAATGTGGTATGTTTCACACAATGGATAATTGGGGAAAATTTAAGCACAAGTGCGACGTAATTCACTGTCCTACATGCCAGGAGGAATATAAGGCGGATGGAGTAAAGCATGTGTGTTATATGAAAGATGCTAAGCCTAAAAATAACCCTTGTATAACTGTGTACTACGATATAGAAACATATACGAACGCTGAAACCAAAGAGGTAATTCCACATTTACTTGTGAGCCAGACCATCTGTGATGAGTGTATGGGTATCGAATGTGACGAGTGCCCCAAATGCGGTAAACGGACAAACGTTTTTAAAACGAATGTCAGCGATAGTCCTGTGAAACTATTTGTGTCCTATATTGTCAAGTTAGCCGACAAGTTCAAAAAAATGACTGTGTATATTCTCGCCCATAACGGGGCAAAGTTTGACACGCAGTTCCTTTATAAGGAGTTGCTTGAACACGAATCCTCTGAGATATTTACAGGTGATCCATTGAAAAGAGGCAACAAATTAATACAGATGCAGATAAGAGGCAATGTACAATTTAAAGATACTTTATTATTCACACCTTGTAAATTAGCAAAGCTACCCAAGGTGATGGGAGTAGCAGCTGAAGTTTCCAAAGGATACTTCCCATACACTTTCCTCACCAGCGAGACTTTAAACTACGTAGGCCCACCACCCCCCAAACATTATTTTGACTGCATGGATGAACGTGAAGACTTTGATCGATACTACGACAGTTTTAATGAAAGTAACCCTTATAATATAGCTGATGAATGTGAGCGTTATTGCGTGAATGATGTGCGCGTGCTTAGAGTATGTTTCCAGGCCTTTAGAAGTATGTACATAGCCCGTTTCAAATGCGATCCACTGCAAGTCGCAACCACCATCGCATCATTATGTTTTACGGTGTTCAAGAATAACTTCATGCCTAAAGACACCTTAGCCATTATTCACCGAAACAACCCCCGCAGTTACGGACACAAGGCTATTTACTGGCTCATACACCTGCAGCAACAAACAGGTGTATACATAAAGCACGCCCGCAACACGGGTGAAGTACCCATTAAGATTAATGGACGTGTTTTTTGGGTTGATGGGTTAAGTGAAAACCGTGTCACTGGTGTGAAGACTGTGTATTCCTTTAATGGATGCTGGTGGCATGGATGCCCCCGCCCTGAGTGCGGTATCGTCGGAGATATCCACGGTAGATCTCCTGCCGACTGTCTTGCAGGGACCCGCACCCGCGATCAACTTATAGGATCACAGTTCACTCACAAAGTCTTGTGGGAGCATGAATATGATGCACGGATGGAGACAGACGATGTATACCGTGAGGAAATAAAAACGATCAAGCGTTCAATGGTGCTGGACCCTCTCAAATGTGGTGATAGCTTGTTTGGAGGACGTACAAATCCATTCAGACTATACTTTCCACCTACGGTGGGCGTGAAGCTCCATTACTACGATTTCTGTTCTTTATACCCATACGTGATGAAGAGCCATCCGTACCCCGTGGGCGCTCCTGAGAAACTGGTGGGACCTAGCATACCCTCCATCAATGAATTTTCAAAAAATTTGAATGATCATTACTTTGGGCTCTCTTTCGTAGACGTACTCCCCCCAAGCAATTTATGGATGCCGATCTTACCTGTCGTTATCGACGACAAGCTCATGTTTCCCCTGTGCGTGAAGTGCGCGGAAGAGGATAACGGCGAATGTAACCATATACCCCACCAGCGTAAGATCAGAGGCGTATATACAAGTCCTGAGCTGGCCCTAGCCGTACGCCATGGTTATAGAATACTGAAGATACACGAGGTGTGGAGGTTTCAGAAGCTCCCCAACCTTTTCACACCATATATAAACGCCTTTTTGAAGGATAAGGTTGAAGCATCAGGGTATTCGCGAGGAGTTGATACCGAAGATGAAAAGTCTGCCTATATTCAACGTTACCGCGACCGCGAAGGTATACAACTTGATCGTGTCCAAATTGTAAAGAATCCTGGCAAGCGCTTTAGTGCAAAGTTGTGTCTAAACAGTCTATGGGGAAAATTTGCGCAGAATACCGGCAGAGGGAACATTCATTTGGCTATTGGGGAGTTCCTCGGCGAGCTCACTGATGAGATCAAGGATGAGTATGGGGACGACGCATACGCCGATTCTTTTATTTCAACAGGACCTAAGACTTATGGGGTACGGGTCAGGGTAGGGGATGAAATGAAATATATCGTGAAGGCAAAGGGTATTACGCTCAACCATGCGAATCGGGAGGTTGTTAACTTTGAGTCGTTGAAGGATCTAGTATGTTTGCAACCTCACCAACTAATTGTAGGCACCCACAATTTTCGGGCGCAGAAGCTGGGAGGCGTGAAGGAACCTAGGGGTACGATGGTGTGCCGTAACACCTATAGGAAACGTTACCAGTTACCTGGTACCTATGATACCGTACCCTTTGGATACCAATGATGCTTCTAACTCACACGTCTTGTATATAATCGTATCTATTTGTAAATATATATATATATCACTTGAATATCTCGTTTATTAAATCGTATTTGTAAATATATATAACTTGAATATCTCGTTTATTAAATAAATCAAATAGCGTTTCACTTTCTCCTTTGTGTGTGTGTGTGTGTGTGTGTGTGTGTAGGTGAAAGTTCTAAGCTCCGCCCACTGTAAGACCGTGAGTCATGCTACTATCTGGGAGTCCCTGCGTGGTCAGTCGACCGCAGTAAGCCCGAGAGATCAGACGTGTATTCAGATCAGACGTGTATTCAAATGGCTACCTTTAATATTGCTTGTACAACGTTTACGAAATGGTATTCAGTAAAGTGCCAGGATGTGGTGGATACCGAAAAACTTCCTATTCATCCCTCCTATGCCTCTTTTAAAAACACATTGGATTGTGCGAAGTTCCAAGATGTACAAATACTCTACGGATGTTCTGGTGAGACCGTTGAAGGCTTTCGTTGCACAGACGATGTGCTGAAGTATACTGCAAGAGCTAAACTTTATAAAGTCTCACATACACCGTGAAGTAAAAGAAACAACGCGTGCAGAAGAGAAGCAGCAGGTATGGATAATGAGTCTTGCTGATGGGTGGTGTGACAAGCGGTATTACGTCATGCTACACCATGTCGATTACTCATACCCTACGACTGGAAATGTGAATCTCGTGATCATGGACAATCTTAAGTATTTTTATCACTATATTAACGTATATCATGATGAGGTTCGTAGTGAGGTTGTGGCTAGTGCCCTGCGTGAATTTTTAACAGAGTTTAGGGACGAGTATCGTTTGATGGGCAGAAAGGAAAAATATGAACATATGTTCCTCTCAAATAGTGCGCCTGAGTGTGGAGATGTTTAGTAAATGTTCCTAGTTCTTATCCAAAATGTCTGGTGCGTAGGCTGGTAGTGATATTCTTGTACCGGTACACAATTCGACTCGCGGAACAAGCCCATTCACGTATTATCGAGTCAGCCGCCCGTCGAACCATTCCTGCCTGTGCCTCACACGGCTCATAGTTATCTCAGAGCTTGAGCCGAGTGACGTGCGCTCTTCGAATACGATGGAACTTCCTTTGAGCAGCATTCTCAACGCCTCGTACGATGTGTCCCGTGACGAAATCGTTGCGCGTGTTCAGGCGTAATTCCGGTACCATTAGCTATGTACTGGAAACGGAATGTAGACCGACAAACAAACGGGTTTATTTAAGTATCGAGGGATGAATAGAATCTTTGTGATAGTTGATAAGTGGAGTGAAGATCGTTATAAAATACCTGCTAACGTAGGTACAAGAAGAGAGCAGATTAGTGACGCACCCTCATACGCCGTTGTATGTACGTTTGTGTATAATAACGATCGGCCGTGCATTGATATACGGTTGATGTGAAGAATGCTTCTGATAATAACGCTCTTATTCCTACGCGAAACCGTTTCATCCTCGACAGAATGTTTGAAATCGTCGGATTCCGTAAACTGAAACCTATATTAGACGCGCGTGTTACGGATATGCTTTATTTTGATACAGTACCTTGAATACGCATACACTGCTCTGCTCGATGGTTTTACCGAGTGTAGGGCTGGTGAGAATGGTCTAGTGCTGGATGTTTATTTAAAAAGTTTAGACTCTTTGAAATACCATGAACTTTGGTACAAAGCAATTGATCGGTACAAGGCTGAGCTCACCTACACCGTTCACCCTGAAGAACTATTTCTTATATAGCGCGCAGTTGTCGTAACGATTTAGAAGATTATTTCAATTGCCGCTATGTTGAGTGAGTTCACGATTGAAAAGCTCGAGTCGTAGAAATAAACCCTCGATTGGAAAAGCTTTCTTATAACTTGTTTAATAATGTAGCTAACGATGAACTCTTTGTGCGTGCTTTTGATTGTATTCTAGACGTGTTTAAAGATGACTTCCAACCGGTTGTAAAGTGGGAACAAAAATAGTACTGAACGATATGAAAGCCCTTCATATCGAATACAGGTTTCCCTATACTTTAAGCGGTGAAATATTATTAAGCCGCATATACTGCGTAATGCAGAGCAATAATGATGCAATTGTAAACTCGATTAAGACCGAGTTTAGTATTTTGAAAAAAAAGTGATTGTATATATAATTTTTTGCTTGACATTTCCCCGATTATACGCATATTTCTATTGATTTGTGTTTATATATATATATATATAACATATATTTTGCTTGATATTTCTCCTGTACTGTTATGTACATATTTCTATTGAAGTGTATATGAAATGTATATTTTATTTTATATATCACCATAATTGTGTGTGTGTGTGTATTTTCTCCTGTACTGTTATGTACATATTTCTATTAAAGTGTATATGAAATGTATATTTTATTTTATATATATATATCCATAATTGAGTGTATATATTTCTGTTATACGCATATTCCTCAATGTATATTTATTTTCTATATATTTATAATAAAAAGAATGATGCAATGTTGTTTATTGTTATACCTTCTACTACCGGTATTCTAATAATGTATACAACAGGTATCTGGCAATATTTAAGCCTTCTAAGCCAACTGGCTGATTAGGAGTCGATAATAGTGTATACAATGGGATCTGGCAACTCTGTCTTCGGAATACATGGCGCTATCTGGCAACTCATTTACAGCCACTGGCTGATTAGGCGTATATAATAATGTATACAATAATACTGCTAAAAGAGGTATCTGCAACTCATTTACAGCCAACTGGCTGATTAGACGTATATAATAATAATGTATACAATATACTGCTAAAAAGAGGTATCTGACAACCATTTACAGCCAACTGGCTGATTAGGAGTCTATAATAATGTATACAATGGTATCGCGGTATCTGGCACTCAAGCCATTTACGCAACTGGCTGATTAGGAGCCTATAAACAACGCCAACTCGGCTGAAGTCTTAATGTGCACTTGGCTCCTGCCATGTGAACACCTCTCCTCCTTTCTCTCCTCCTCCTCCTTTCTCTTGGGGGATAACGCCGCCTCCAGTTCCCCCCCACCCCCCTTTGCAACACCCCCTTCCACCCTTTGCAACAACCCCCACCCCCTTTGCAACTTACATAATAACCTGCAACATTCTTGCACTCTCCCCTTTTGCGGCTATACTACTCTGGATTAATATATGATGAAAAGAGAAACAGACTGGCAGCAGAAAAGCAGAAAAATTAATGTTCCTAAGCATAACCTTCCTATAATTAAGTTTGAACATTAAACGATGACATCTTAGTTTACTTTATTTTAATTACTCATTTATAAATTGCCTAATAAAACTTTAAACTTAATATAATAGTTATCAAGCTAATTAAAGATCTCTTTCTATAAGGGTGGAGGAGTTTGGGGAAAGAGGTCCGGTGGGGTGCATTTGAGTTGGGTTCACGTCCCGCATCCTGGTAACACAATTATGGTTTCTAATTGTGGCTGAAACTCAACAAATATAACGAATTTATTTGCAGACGAATTCACTAATTGATTTCTATAATAGTTAGATGCTTGATTTATTTTTATATGTTCAGAGAAAAGTACAGCAATTATTGTACAATTAATCAATTATACTACATTATAGCTACAGCTCTCTCTATATAATAACTTATTATATACGTTAAACACACAAATCTCGAATATATCTAAAAATAACGAAAATGTAGACATCCGCATCCGCATCCGCGGATGTTGAAATCAAACATCCTCATCCGCATCCGCGGATGTGAAAAAAAATGACATCCGCTACATCACTAATATATATATATATATATATATATATATTATATATATATATATATATACTAGCTGAGGTACCCGGCGTTGGCCGGGATAAATTTCACATTAGATCCCCAGCTTCCGGGCTTCTTTATTTTTACTGATTGCTGATGTAGATCTGCCCAAACTTGCCCGTTTCTTTGGTGGCGTGGTAAAGTTGTTGGGATTTTCAAAAACTGCATAAAAACATTGCCACATTAACTTCCTGTAACAACCATTACGCACTTCCTGTAACTATTCGCACAAACAGACAAAAAGACAGGCTGACCGACTCGGTGTTGGCATTCTTCATCCCATAAGAGGTTCCCGTGCCAAATTTGGTAGCTCTAGGTCAAACGGTTTGCGCTTGCATAAAGGACAGACAAACAGACAGGCAAAAATATATAATATATATATATATATATATATATATATATATAATCCTTATATTAGTTGTTTCTTCATACATTCGTAAATATATATTTCTGATCGATGAATAGGCTAGGCCGCTAGGCCTTATTTTAGTGTTTACAGAATCCCTTTTCCTCCAGACCACCTGAAAAGGGTAAAAGTAGAAGAGCAGCCGCGGTAAAAAATTTAAAACTAAGACTGACAAATTTGCCATGTTTATACTCGATCAACTTCATAATATTATCATTCTTTGCAAGATATTTTGCCTTGTGGTTGCTCCACAGAGCTTAAATCCGATTGGAACGTTAGTTACCCTTCGTTTTAGAGGCGTAATTTTATGGTATAAAAACAATAACATAAATTTAAAAAAAATTACTGAAATTTATTCCAACGAACAATAAAACCCACCCCACGGGCGAGACATTTTTGCTAGTTCCTGCGGAAGGCTGTTATTATTATTACTAGTACAGTTCCCGTCGCTTCGCTGACGGTTAGACAGGCTAAACTACAGAAAAGAACGCAGCCGTGAAAATTTTGAGCTTCACATTGTGTCAACATTTCTGAATCTGGTATCTCCCAAAACCTCCTCACCCCCATTCATGCAACTTGGGCGCTAACCCCCTCCCCATTACCCCCACCCCTCCCCATTACCCCACCATCCCCCATTACCCCCACCCCCACCCTTCCCCCATTACTGCCCGGGATAAATTTCACAAACAGACAGGCTAAACTACAAAAAAGAACACAGTCATGAAAATCTTGAGCTTCACATTCCCGCCCGTAATACAATTTCTGAATTTTTTTCTCACAATTTCTGAGTGTGACGGACGGACAGACAGACAGACAGACGGACAGACAGACAGACAGACAGACGGACGGACGGACGGACGGACGGACAGCTCTCTTATTATAGTATAGATTATTACCTTTTTGGCAATGCATATTTACTGTACATATTTACTTTCTTGCAGTTTGCTTTTGTAGGTCTTCCGAGTGATGGATGGTTTCCTTTCTCTTGCCATGTTCAATCCCAAAGATTCTTCGTCTGGATTAAGTTTTTAAAACATTTCAATTGTATTTTTACGCAATAGTCGGAGCTATTGAAGAATAGGGACCCCAGCCTTCTTTAGTTAGGCTTATAAGGCTAACTAACGAAAATATCACGACCTAACCTAACCAATCGTTAGGTTAACTGTACGCCCTTGACGATTGGTTAGGTTAGGTCATGATATTTTCGTTAGTTAGCCTTATAAAGCTAACTAAAGAAGGCTGGGGGTCCCTATTCTTCAATAGCTCTAAATTTTGAGTTTCACATTCCAAGACCAATGGGCCAAAATTTTGAAATTTAAGTGCTTCCTGTTTTAGTCTATAATTTGGGGGGGGGGGGGAGGGGGGAGATAAATTGGGATAAATTTTGGGGGGAACATCCTATCTGAGAAAAAGTTACTGAAAACGCTCTACAGACTGTTGTCACCAAATTTCATGAAAATCGGTCCAGCAGTTTTGGACCTGAAAAGGAGACGGACAGACGGACAGACAGACAGACGGACATGCATTGAATTATGGGATGATGATGACGATGATAATGAGGATTGTACAGTTATTACTAATTAATAATAATGTTTTAACTAAAATTGATGAAGTATGAAGGAAAACCATTAAAATTTTGGACAAGTTTCTACAAAATTATAATTTATAAACTTTTAATAACAGGAATAAGAAAAATTAAATTATTTTTAACATTAACGAAATTTCCATAATTAACAAAAAAATTCGATCTTTACGAATAAAATCAATTTTTCTTTCTACAAAAACAGAAAATCTATTTTTCTAAAGGAGCAAGTGTAGTTTACGTCCCCCTGTGGTGCCTAGTGTAGTTTACGTTCCCCTACATTATCCTAATGTAGTTTACGTTCCCCTACATTATCCTAGTGTAGTTTGCGTTCCCTAACTTTGTCCGTGTATACCTAATCAAATAAAACGTTAAAAGTAACGAAAATATTACGACTTAACCTAACCAATCGTCAATTTATATATATATATATACACACACATTCAACTGCAAAGAACACGCAGTATAAATAATGTAAAGAACGACGCTTGTATAGGAGATATTCCGCGCAAGACGAGAGAGAGAGAACGAAACAAATGAAAAAATGAGGTAACCACCCGGGAAACGAACCCGGGATCTTCCGATTGTCGGTCAGATGCGATACCATTACACCATGCCATGCCATAATTCTTCTACATACTCGCAGAAACCAATGCCAATGACGATTGGTTAGATTAATTCGTAATATTTTCGTTAGTTTTAACGTTTTATTTGATGGATTCATTTAAAAAATGTCTCCTAAAGATCCTAGTGTAGTTTACGTTCCCCAACTTTTGACCTACGGGTAGTTTGTGTCCCCCTTTCCGTCAGGGCAACGTAAACTACACTTATTTAGTCTCTAAAATAGAACTTTGTTCTACAAAATAAAATAGAACATTATTCAAAAAAAAATGAACGTGTTCTCCACGGAGGAGACCCAACTCGCGCGCGCAGCCACTTCATAAATCTAATTTTTTTTCCTTGTTCTTCGCAACTTGAACGAGAAGTGGCCTTTTGAATGCATTCTGGCGGTCTGTTGCTAAGATTTATTTTCTGCCTAGAAAGGCTTTGGCGTCAGGAAAAAGATGACGACAAGGACCAATAATTGACGATATAGAAAGACCCTGTGAAGAATATTAGTCAAAACAGGAGTCGTCACTTGGCGAGTTTTGAAAATTCTGTTTTTAAAACGTTTAACATTTTACAGTTTATATTACAGTTTGTGATATCCAAACCTCTCGGATTTATATCCAATCTATCGATGAGAAATTTTATCGAAAAACCAATTAACCTAACCTAACCTAACCTGAGTTAATATAATTTAAAGAAATTTAGTCGATAAAATTTTCACTAGTAGAATTTTCTCTTATAAGGAAATGCTTTACTTTTATACACAAATTACAAACTAACGAAAAGCCGAGCATCCTCCCTAGTTTAGTACAAGAAAAGTACAGAACCAGAAAGGGCAGTTTTGAATAAACCAACACCCACGTTTTTTAATTAAATTTTCCTGTCTTCTTTAATTTCCTTTGTCACACCCTTTCCTAATACCCCCTACCTTCGGTCCCACTCTTCTATATATATATATATACAGGGTGAATCATAAGTCCTGCCTCAAAGCATTTATTGTATAATTATTTCTGTGCCACAACCTTTGACTGATCCTGTATATTGACCTGCCTCAATACCCTCTTCCGTCGCGCCCGATGAAACACCTTCGTACAGACCGAAAGCTTGTGTTGAAATAAATCAATTTTTTACTGTGTTTTTTCTTCCTCTAAAAAAAAAACACAAAAATTTAAATTTAAAAAAAAAAAACCATTTTCTGGATTGATGTAAAATTACAATAACGGTATTAGGGACTGTTTAGTCTCCATCGCAAAGGTCGCGTGACGAAGGAGGACCTACAGTTTTACGTCGGGGAACCGAATCATCTACGAGTCGCTACGTCATTATAACGCGGAGGACTAGGGTTCCCCGTCCAACGACTGAACAGACCCAAAGTCGCTTAACCTCGTCGAACGAATTGACAGTGTATATATATATATATATATATATATATATATATATATATATATATATATATATAACTGATTTCCACATAAGATAAAGTCTTTTGAGAATGTTCAGGAATGTCTCAAAAGAAATCACTTAAGCCTTATTAGATTTAAAAAGAAGAAAAAGAAAAAAAAAATTTCGGAGGGTTTCAGGGGTCCCAAAGGACCAACATGTTTAGATCATTTCCCTAAATTAAACTGTCATTCGACGAGATAAATGGAATATCTATAATCCGGCAATATCCGGCACTTTATTCGCAAAATAGTGTTTCAAATAAGTATGAAGAGAGAGAAGAGTCTCTCTCTCTCTCTCTCTCTCTGTCATGGTGCCGTATATATATATATATATATATATATAAAGGGTGATCCAGAGAAATGGGACCCAAAAGAAACCCCTGTAACTCTTAAAGTATAAGTCCTTTTATAAAATCATACGCATCATTCGAAAGAGGATAGTTACAAGTTTGTATAGGTTTTGACAATACAATACAAGACAAGATAAGATACAAAACAAAATAAAAGTGTTAGTTAAAACTAACCCTTCAAGATGATTGCATGGACTGTGGAACAGCTGCGTTTCATAACTGAGCAATATTATGAGCATGGAAGAAGTGTAGTTTCAGCTCAAAGATCTTTCAAGACAAATTTTCACATGTCAAAATCACCTTTCTAAGAGCTGAAACTACACTTCTTCCAATGCTCATAATATTGCTCAGTTATGAAACGCAGCTGTTCCACAGTCCATGCAGTCATCTTGAAGGGTTAGTTTTAACTAACACTTTTATTTTGTTTTGTATCTTATCTTGTCTTGTATTGTCAAAACCTATACAATCCTTTACAAACTTGTAACTATCCTCTTTCGAATGATGCGTATGATTTTATAAAAGGACTTATACTTTAAGAGTTACAGGGGTTTCTTTTGGGTCCCATTTCTCTGGATCACCCTTTATATATATATATATATATATATGTATATATATATATATATATATGTATACCACTCGGTGGTGTAGTGGTTAGCGTCGCTGACTAAGAATCCATCGGCCCCGGGTTCGAGACGACAGCTGGGGCGCAGCAAAACCCAGCTGTTCATCCTTCCACACAATAAAGAAAGTGGTTGGTAGATAAATGGGTACCCTGGGTGGCCTAGTGGTTAAGACGCTGGGCTGCTGGTGGGGCGTGGTTCGGATTCCACGTTAAACTGTAGGTCAAAGGTGGAGTGAAAAGCTTGACCTTCGTCAGAATGGACAATTCGGGCGGAAGTTAACCAAAGGTTATATATATATATATATATATATATATATATATGATGAGGGTCCCGCGTCTTAAGGTACCTAAGCGCCAAAATTAAAATTCGCCAGAAATCGCCTCCAAAGTTCAGCAATATTCTGGCAATAGTATCTCTATTATTAATTGAGCTAGAACGTTCATTTTTGGCTAAATTAGAGTTCTAAGTATGCTAATGAAGATGTTGATGAGTTTTTGGAATAGATTTTCATATTTTCTATTATTTAAAAAAAAAAAATTTATTTTCTTATTATGCCGAACTTTGGGTGCGATTTCTCGCACAGAATGCGGTGAAAAAAGTAGTTCGCTTCATGATGTTTTCAACCATACTTCTAGTGTGGTAAGGTCATTATAACCCAAACCACGCGATAGAGGAAGGGTAAAAATAGTGATATCCATCAAAAACACGTTTTCGCCTGTGGTGGCGCTTAGGTACCTTAAGACGCGCGACCCCTCATATATATATATATATATATATATATAGAGAGAGAGAGAGAGAGAGAGAGTAAATAAAACCTTTCCTACCTTCCCTCAATAATTTTTTTATATAAAGTAGTCCCCCCTTTTTCTTCTCGTGAAATCGTCTCGTTTTCTTTTTTGAATTTTAAACTTATTATTTTTTTTTTTATTTTTATTTTATAAAGATGGCACAAGAGATTTTTTTGACATTTCAATTTCAAATTCATTTTGAATGGCTGATCAAACAGCATCATGTCTTACTTCCATTTCAAGCTGTAACTCCCCCTTATTCCCCTCTCAAGATCTTATCCCACATTTAGGGAAATTTCCCTTCTATAATTTATTATAAAATTTGGAAGGATAACAATATACGATATTGATCCTAACATTCCCTTACGTTAAGGGGTTAATGATGGCTCGCACGCCAGAATTGGTCTGTCTTATATTGAGTGATAAAGCGTAAAAAATATTACGCCTTTGATGTAAGGAGTGTAAGCTATAAATAGTCATTTATATGCCTTAAGGAAGATGTATTGGTTTTACTTGTAAAGCGGTTAAAAATCATTACCAGAATTCGTTTCAGTTATTTTTCCCCAGACTTGGGATATTTCGCTTACAAAGCTTTGCATCAACAAGTTTTTTAGGGTTAGATTACGTTTGCGTAACTTAGGTTAGGTTAGGCTTGGCCTATGATCGATGTAATTTCCCGTACCGAAATGTGTTGACACCTATTCTCCCGTACCCACCGGGAAAGCTATATTTTTGGGATCAAGTAAAGATAAGCACCCCCAGCCTTCTTTAATTAGCCTTATAAGGCTAACTAACGAAAATATCACGACCTAACCTAACCAATCGTCAAGGGCGTACAGTTGACTTAACGATTGGTTAGGTTAGGTCGTGATATTTTCGTTAGTTAGCCTTATAAGGCTAATTAAAGAAGGCTGGGGGTGCTTATCTTTACTTGATCCTATTTTTGGTCCTATGTAAAGCTAATTTTTGTTTATTACCAATTAACCAACCCAATCACTTCCTCTAAATAGGCCTACGGAAAAATATCTAGATCATTATAAGGGCTATTAAAAATGATTCACCTGATTTCAAATGAGAATATTTTTTAATGTTACAAATACAGTGTGATTTGTGATACATCAACCAAAGAAAAAAACTGTCCAAATTTTGTCTCTCACCTCATAAATGCTCTATGTGACTTCCCCTAGTTACACGAGCAACGTCGACACGATAGTCGAATTCCTCCCATACTCGCTCCAGCATGTTCGTTGTCACTGACTCTACGGCAGTAACAATGCGAGTTCGGAGCTCATCCAAAGATGTGGGCAACGGTGGCACGTACACAGTATCCTTAACGTACCCAAAGGAAGAAGTCGCATGGTGTAAGATCCGGCGACCTAGGGGGCTCGAAAACAGCTCGAAAACTGCAACACACAAAACGCCTTCTGCTGTGCGGACGCCATTTTCACACTGACTCTTTGTTGCTAGGCTAGGCCACGGCGTGACTTTGGAGCCCTCTCGCGGTGATCTTGTAAAACTCGGAGATTTCCTCTTTCATGTGGTGTATGCCCAGTTGATGCACGGTTGATAGGTACGGAAGTATTCTCAGTTGAAATCGGATGAATCATTTTCAATAGCCCTGTAAGTATATATCCAATTGGCTGTTACTCCTCAAAAAGTGTGGAAAAAGGGTTAATTTTTGCTTCTGTTAAGAATGCTATTCTTATATTCTGTTCATCAGGAGCGTACATAAACTTTATCGGTTCTTTGAAAACCGAAATCAACTTAACAGATTCTGCGATGACGTCATCAAGTGTAAAATCTCCGCATTGACGTACATTGCTTTTACATTTCGCTTTCCATTTATACAAACCATTATTTTAATGCATTCCGATTGTAGTTCATATAGACAGAATTATACGTAAAGGTCAGGTGTTCCAAATACCATCACCATTACGGAAGGAAGGAAAATGTACGTATCACCTAACTAAATTCGAAGAGAGAGAGGAATGTAGCGTTTAATCTTGAATTTTCGACCTAATCTAAAAAGTTATATTTATTCTAATGATATTCATCGCCATTTATACTAAATCATAATTTTAATTTGTCACCTTATCGTTAAAAATATAAAATTTAGTTGGATGGCAAATTGGATAATATGTAAACCAGTAGTCGAAAAGGTTGCGGGTCGGTTACTCATCTACAAATAATATTACTGAGGAGAGGATATTCGTCAAAGTAATTATTTATTAATTGGACGCTCGGAATTGAAAGTGATTCAAGTACATTTTTTAATGATTTTTTCCCTTCTGCCAAAAAAGTGACTCAAGTACTTGAATCCGTACTTCGCACGGATCCCAGGCAAAGTCGTTGGTCCCATCCGTCACGTGACCTTTGACGTTACAAGAGGAGGTTAAAGAACCCCCAAAACATTTTAGTCATATCTTACGAATTGAGGGTTGCTCCTGAAGGTTGTTTTTAGAGTGGGATTCTTCGGGCGATTTGAACGGAACGAAGGGTCATTGAGAAGGACAGTAATGACACCGAGAATTAGACAGCATAACATATGGAGGTAATATGGTCGAGCCGCACGAATGCCAAACAGTGGGTTCGTCACTGTCCTCATTCCCCATTTCTCAAACTTAGCTTGGAACAGTCCGGCTTGTCTTGATTTCAACGCACTGGACTCAGTACATGACATGGGCCTATAAACATTCCTTCGACGGGGAGTTCCATCGACACTCTAATAACCTGACCTGATCTAATCTAACCTAACCTAAGTCTAATCTAACCTAACCTAAGCCTAACTTACCCGAACGTAACCTAGCCTAACCTAACCAAACCTAACTTAATCTAACCCCAAAAACTTGTCAATAAAATGTCACGTCGAAGGACGTCGTCAGCCGTATGACGCGTCTCCTGACCTACATTTTCCTTTTTCGCTTTCCCTACTGCGCAACATTGACGCAGTTGAAGTATAGCCACAGCTACGTGTCTTGTCTGTAAACACTACTTGCAGGGTGGGTGGGGGACATCCGGGGACACTTTACTTTGTTTTCGCACCCCCGAGACGAATAAGGATTAAAAATGGTAACGGTACTCACTGTCTAAACTCTAAATGGGAGAGTATATATAGTTCAATCTGAGCGTAGCGAGCAGCGGCTTCTAAACGTTTACATGAAAGCACGAACAAATGTAGCGCGTATTACAAGTATTATTTTAATTATTATTATTATTATTAATATTATTATTATTACCGATTTTAGGTTACTTTATGAGGTAAGGATTTCTGTTTATGACTATTTGCTACCATTTCAACCGCAATAACACACCACAAATTCTACAACACCATAAAAAAAAGTTGAGAAAAAACAGGAGTGGAGACATTTTCCTTGTTTATGTTTTCATTACTCGCTACAGACAGACACAAAACCCTTCGAAGAAGAAGAAATGAAGAAGATGAAATGAAATGAAGCCGAGAATAGAAAAATGAGAGAAAATGATGATAGGAAAAATTGGGAAAAGGAGAATCAAATACCATTCCTCATATTGGATTTGATCCCTTCGAATTGGATCCTGGGGAGAGATAAGGCTAGGCAGAGGCGGATGAGAAGGGCACGTGGAGATGCGTGCGCACGCTAAAATGACTCATAAAATAGGGACGGAAGAGACATACAGACAAATAGACAGACACATTGTAAAATAACTAAACACATCCATAAATCAGAGTGAAGAACTTAAGTTGTTCAAATAATATAACCTTTATACAGAATTATACAGAAATTATAAGAAAATAATTTAGTTCCCCTCAATAATAGATATATTTTATAACTTTTAACGCGAGAACTGTCCCAAGCCAGTTTGAGAAATAAGGAAAAGGGATACAATGACGAGCTCGCTGCAGATAATACATTCAGCTCGATTCAGTTCTCCTTTTAAAGGAATTTATTTTTCTCAGTTGAAGACGTTATTATCGCCCTTCTCAGCGCCCTCTAGTGAACGAAGAACGTTATTATACTATATAATACATATAATACAGGGTGATTCAAAAGTCAGGTTACATCGGGCTTTTCGGTTTATTTGCAGGTAAATGAGTTATGAGATGTTATCGAAGGAGGAGCGCATTGATGTGATATTCCTAGCTGGCTGCACAAGTGCATTGCCGTTAACGGTGGCCATATCGAACGTGTGATGTGACTATTCCCCTGTATCATTACATAATACGTGTACAGGGCTATTCAAAATGATTCATCCGATTTCAACTGAGAATACTTCCGTACCTATCAACCGTGCATCAACTGGGCATACACCACATGAAAGAGGAAATCTCTGAGTTTTACAAGATCACTGCAAGAGGGCTCCAAAGTCACGCCGTGGCCTAGCCTAGCAACAAACAGTCAGTGTGAAAATGGCGTCCGCACAGCAGAAGGCGTTTTGTGTGTTGCAGTTTTCGAGCTGTAAATCGGCCCCCTAGGTCGCTGGATCTTACACGGTGTGACTTCTTCCTTTGGGGGTACGTTAAGGATACTGTGTACGTGCCACCATTGCCCACATCTTTGGATGAGCTCCGAACTCGCATTGTTACTGCCGTAGAGTCAGTGACAATGGACATGCTAGAGTGAGTATGGGAGGAATTCAACTATCATGTCGACGTTGCTCGTGTAACTAGGGGAAGTCACATAGAGCATTTATGAGGTGAGAGACAAAATTTGGACAGTTTTTCTTTTGGTTGATGTATCACAAATCACACTGTATTTGTAACATTAAAAAATATTCTCACTTGAAATCAGGTGAATCACTTTGAATAGCCCGTACGTACGTATAGTATTTCCCTATGTAACCTGACTTTTGAATCACCCTGTATATAAACAAATGGTTCCATAGTGTAATATTATTTATATAATTTTATGCAAAGGTATGTCCAATTTTAACAAAAATAAAGTTTTAATATTAATAAAGTAAAAAAAAATTTATTGGTCATATACTACTGTATATTAATTTTTCCAAAAGACCTTTTTCATATTTACGTAAATAAACACTGACTTACAATTGCTGTTTTGGTTTCAACCATTTATGAGAAACTTATTTTTCATTTTGAACTGCGCTCAAAGTCCCAATTAAATGGAATAAAATAACTACATATAATCTCCCATAGTCACTCTTGCTGCGAGGCACTTTCGGTTGGTTGGTTGATAGTTCAGAGTTTATACTTTCAGCCTATACAGAGGCATCGACTGAGTGAGGTGAAGAAACTGCGGAGCCGGTACAGCACACCTAACCTCTTCAGGAGCTGTTTTAGAAAGAGAGTATATGTTGTCTTTCCAGTAAAGATCACGAGAAAAGGAAATGGCAAAAATGTGAAAAGTAGAGAAGGATTGATTTGTGAATTGTTGAAAGTAAGGGGATAGATGATGATAGTTGGGTGTTTTACTCTACGTCATCATGAAATAGGTCTCTAATTCCACAGTCTTTGACTCCCCCATCCTTGTATATAAGGCTATATGGCGAACAAACTTTTAGATTTTTATAAACTTCAAGTGGAGAGTTTTGCGTTTGTCGCGATGAAAGATAAATTTTTAATGTCTGAAACTGAACAACGACGATACAAAATAAAAATAAGAAGTAGGCGAAGAAGAAGAAGAAGAAGAAGAAGAAGCAGAATCAGAAAAAGAATCAGAATCAGAAGAAGAATCAGAAGAAGAAGCAGAACCAGAATCAGAAAAAGAAGCAGAACCA
This sequence comes from Bathynomus jamesi, assembly GCA_023014485.1. Taxonomy (NCBI): domain Eukaryota; kingdom Metazoa; phylum Arthropoda; class Malacostraca; order Isopoda; family Cirolanidae; genus Bathynomus; species Bathynomus jamesi. The sequence goes on from JAJOZX010002930.1 coordinate 151,528, forward strand.
GAATCAGAAGAAGAATCAGAAGAAGAAGCAGAACCAGAATCAGAAGAAGAAGCAGAACCAGAATCAGAAAAAGAAGCAGAACCAGAATCAGAAGAAGAATCAGAAGAAGAAGCAGAACCAGAATCAGAAGCAGAATCAGAAGAAGAATCAGAAGAAGAAGCAGAACCAGAATCAGAAAAAGAAGCAGAACCAGAATCAGAAGAAGAATCAGAAGAAGAAGCAGAACCAGAATCAGAAGAAGAAGCAGAACCAGAATCAGAAAAAGAAGCAGAACCAGAATCAGAAGAAGAATCAGAAGAAGAAGCAGAACCAGAATCAGAAGAAGAAGCAGAACCAGAATCAGAAGAAGAAGCAGAACCAGAATCAGAAGAAGAATCAGAAGAAGAAGCAGAACCAGAATCAGAAGAAGAATCAGAAGAAGAAGCAGAACCAGAATCAGAAGAAGAATCAGAAGCAGAACCAGAATCAGAAGAAGAATCAGAAGAAGAAGCAGAACCAGAATCAGAAGAAGAATCAGAAGAAGAAGCAGAACCAGAATCAGAAGAAGAAGCAGAACCAGAATCAGAAAAAGAAGCAGAACCAGAATCAGAAAAAGAAGCAGAACCAGAATCAGAAAAAGAATCAGAAGAAGAAGCAGAACCAGAATCAGAAGAAGAAGCAGAACCAGAATCAGAAAAAGAAGCAGAACCAGAATCAGAAAAAGAAGCAGAACCAGAATTAGAAAAAGAATCAGAAAAAGAAGCAGAACCAGAATCAGAAAAAGAAGCAGAACCAGAATCAGAAAAAGAAGCAGAAGAAGAAGCAGAACCAGAATCAGAAGAAGAAGCAGAACCAGAATCAGAAGAAGAAGCAGAACCAGAATCAGAAAAAGAAGCAGAACTAGAATCAGAAAAAGAAGCAGAACCAGAATCAGAAGAATAAACAGAACCAGAAACAGAAAAAGAAACTTTCACCGCGGGCAAAGGCGTCAAATAAACAAAACAAGGCGCTAATACTAATAATAATAATAACTATCATAAATCGAAGCCTGCAAAACAAACAAACAAAAAAAGTCACGCTCAAATAAAACAAGCGTGATAAATTAGGCCCGACGCCGACGTTTAAGCGTGCCAGAGGCTTTTCGATTCGGTCTTCTTGGCCGTAATTCCTGTCACACTGTGATCGGGCCTAAAATATGTTCTATTTGCTAAACAATTCTGGGACCCTTTCGATACGCGAGAAATTTTATGTTTGCTTCGAAGAGATGAACTATGCTTATACGTTGCTGCGCTTTAGATTATATATATATATATATATATATATATACACGCAGGCGTCATGACCCCGTACGTCATTCACATACGTTTCAGAATAAATCAAATATGTCTGCCCCGTTAAGTGGGGATTGGTTGGGGTGAGGTGCGGGAGAGTTAAGGAAAAAATACGATACTTGTAAATTGGCAAGAAAACGCGCCTTTAAACCAGACCTTCGAATATTTGGAATTTTTTTTTTTCTTTTCTCTCTTCTTTTTTTTTTTTTTGAAAGCCCCGCATAGTCGTGTATTTAATGACGATATAAAATAGTTAAATGACGTTTGTATTTCCGCGCAGTGAAGGGCAAACATTTTCAAAATGACACAATAACATTTTTCACAAAACATGATATATATATATATATATATATATATATATATATATATATATATATATATATATATATATTATATATATAACGTGCGGATGTATGTAACCTAGCCTAAGTGATGAATAATATAAGATATGTAAATTTTCAGGAAACTATTGTGTAGGTGAAAAGGTTGTGAACTTCCACTGTACTGAAGCCCATGTACTGTGACTTACTATGCAAAAGAATCAACCAACTTAAGAACGATTACTGTATTTCAGAATCCTAGCCTAAGCCAGTATCGTTCGCGCTGTGATTCCTGCGGTTAGATTTTTTATTAGTGTCTAATAACATGTGAGTGCATAAATTTCTGAAAAAGATGGTGACTCCAAATAAGAACAGAAATCTTTTGTTAATAGTGTTGGAGTGTAGTATATAGACTAAAGCAAGTGCCAACAACTGTGAAAAATCTTAATGTCCGACTTACCGAGAATGTTTTCTTGATTCAAAATTTCGTCTCCACCGAACAAAGGTAAATACTGGATTTATTTGGTAATAGTCCAGAATCCAGAGGCGGTTCGGGAACAGAGTCCATAATTACTAACCTAACCTAACCTAACATTACAAAGTTATTATAAACTCTGTCTCTGAACTGCGTCTAGGCGTACTCTAAATCAGGTGGTCGTTCGAGGTTGGTTAGTAATTTCCCACGTCACCAACTTTCAACCAATCAGAGGTCATGAACCTTACCAAAAAATAGGTGGCCCTAAAACTATGTATTTACTATTTAATTTTATTCAAATAACATTTATTTAACAAATATTTATCTCCACCCCAGATTTGAATTTTATTTCAATTTTAATTTTGACCCCGTGAAAGGGGTCCCACCTGTTGGAACACCTTAGCCTATGCTTTGTTCTTTTTAATTTATGACTTAGCTTAGTCTGACATTGCGCAAAGACTCGAAAGACTCTTGTATACAGGGCCGGCGCTAGGAAGTGCGGGGCCCAATTAGAAAATTGTTAGCGCCTAGCGGGGCCCTCTACCCGTTGTCGTTTCAAAGTTGGAGTGACAAGAAATTTCGCTAGAGCATCTCTTTGTTTTTCATTTTCAGCTGCCTTAGCCTTGGCCAGTGCTCGTTTCTGATTGCCGCTCAAATACTTTCGCCCTTTGTCTCTATCTCTGCTTGTGCTTGCCATGATGACGATGATGTAAGGGCTTTTTCAATTACTTTTCTTTTAAAAAGCTAAACGGCGACGATAAACTGAAATTACAAAACAAAAAACAAAATCATTCACAATAAAGACTCCCTGGCACTGAAAAATAATAAAGATGTGCATGTATGCATCTAATGATTAAAGCAAAAGATTTCATGATTTTTAAAAGCCTGGGAATAAGAAGAAAAGCGCAGGGGGCAAAAGAACAAGCTCTAGTAAATAGAAATGTAAATGCTCTCTATGATAATGAGGCAAATACTAGTTAATTTAATATGTAGGATCTACTTACCACCACGTTTCTCTGTTACATGCAGGCTTAAGACACTTCAAGTTTGCAGTTTGGACATATAAACAATTTGGACATATTTAACAAACAACACAACTTTACATTCCAAGCTTTATGTTATATAATTTCATTAACAGCGCTCTTTCTGTGTTGAGGGTTTGAATATCGTCCACAAATTACCTTTTTTTTAAAAAAGCTAAACGGCGACGATAAACTGAAATTACAAAACAAATAAACAAACGATTAGCAATAAAACATTGAAACATAGATATACGAGGACGGACTGAATAGTTTCACTGCCTTCACAGTAACAAGAAACTTCGTGCACACTGGACACTCATTAATTCATCATAGCGTCCCCCACTCGAGCGCGTGCGCGGGGCCCAATTTGAACAAATCGGTCTAATCGGCTTAAAACCGGCTCTGCTTGTATATGACATGAATCATGCAGGCTAAGTTAAGATAGGGTCGAATGAAGTACTAACCTAGGAAGCTGGCCTAGTCTAGGGCTTTCACTATGTAAGTTAGCCTAGATCAGCGTTTCTTAACCTTTTCCGACATCAGCACCCCCTGTAGTTAGGTCTAGGCAGTCCAGCACCCCCTTCACCTGGTTACAGAGACTACAGTTGCTACACTACTACAGGGATAAAGTAAAGTAAGTAAAGTACTGCTTCATATCCATACTGCACATGACAGAAGCCCTTTTCCAGCATCTCCTAAAATCGATTTCAGCACCCCAGGTTAAGAAACACTGGCCTAGATGAACAAAAAGGCACAGTAATTTGTAAAAAAAAAAATTTAAGTCTTTTCGAATACAGAATCTAAGAATTTTTTCCTAATTTTCTCAAGTATTTTGAGATTAAGGGGAACTTACAAATATAATATTAAAGTTTCCCATCAATTTACAAAGGAAAACGGTAAATACATAACCTAGTCATCATCAATGAATTATGTACAGTAGCTGCTAAAGGAGAAGCTTTTATAGTTTATACGACTGAAATGAGGCATACATTTTTTTCGTAAAATTTCAGAATCCAGACGCTGTTCAGAGTCCATAATTACTAACTTAACCTAACCAATTTAACTTAACCTAACTTAACCAATCTAACCGAGCATAACTTAACATATTGCTAAATTATTATGAACGTTCTCTGAACTGCGTTGGATTCTGATATTTTGCCAACTTTTTTCAATTAATTTAATAAAGTGTAGCTATGGCATAAATAAAAAAAAGAAATTGATAATAAACTTCCATCATGTAATTAATTGTTTTTATAAATGTGCTTTGTTTAATTGATAAATTAACCCTTTATTCAAAGAACCAACTAATTATTCGAAACTTAGCCTATAAAACTCAACTTTCACCTATGTCACAACCAGGATAAGCCTATAGGCTTACCATAGAAGAGTGGCCAAGGCCATGCAAATACTGCTTCATTGAAATATATATATAATATATATATATATATATATATATATATATATACTAAGAGAAGATATCTCTCCTTGCAAAATAAGTTTTCCAATCGTATTTAGATATTTTGTCCAATAACAAAAAAAAGTGTATTTATACAGACTATATATATATATATATATATATATATATATATATATATATATATATATATAGGCTAGAGGCGAGAAAAAGGGAAAAAGTTGGTTGGTTCTTTTCTTTTCGATATTGTAGGCGGTGTGGATTCTGGAAATCTGGAAATGTGGAACTGGAACTCAAAATTGAAACTCGAACTTAAGTATTATTGAATGTGGCGGAGCGGAATTAGCATAAACTTAAATGAAATTTTGGAAACCTCAAACTTTATTTTAGACTGATGAAATCAGGGTTCCGTGACGCTAAATATTAGGAATATATATATATACTCTGTATATATATACAGGGTGGCGCAAAAGTCGCGCATCATATGAATTTTCAATGTTATATTTTTTTCTTTTAGGTAGGGCATGGGGATCTTTCCTGTTTCATTAACTGCATCATAAAAATTTTCAGTGTTGACTATTTTTTTCTTTTAGGTAGGGGATGGCTGCGAAATTAACAATAGACAAGAGGGTGAGCTTGGTTTTAATGTATGGAATACCAGGTACAACAAATCGATGAATGGGTACAAATTTTAAATTCTGTAGCCATTCATCGATTTGATGTACCTGGTACTCCATACATTAAAACCAAGCTCACCCTCTCGTCTATTGTTAATTTCGCAGCCCTGCCCGGGTCTTTCCTGTTTCATTAACTGTTTCCGATTTTTATGAAAACAACGTGATATGTACAGTTTTTCACGCTGATTTCAAAATTATAAACCATTTCATCGAGAAATACTTAGGTTAGGTTAGGTTAAGTTAGGCTTATTAGCATTTGATGTTTTCTAGGACAGTTTTTCTTTCGGTATTAAGCTATATTCTTGTAAAAAATTTACTGCATTTTCTTCTATCTCAGTCTTCCTATATAATTCTATAAAATTAAATTTGTCAGTCATTGGAAAGTAAAAAGATGAACTATATAGTCTATGCCTGCAACGGAAGAACAAAATAGTTGCGCAACGCCACCGTTTAAAAAATAGCCTAGCCTATGCTTGCAGTGATAGTCTATGCTTGCAGCGGAAGAACAAAATAGATGCGCAACGCCACCGTTTAAAAAATAGCTTAGCCTATGCTTGCAGTGATTACACCGTTCTAGTACTTTTTGTGGTATTCTATAATTTACTTTCATTTCGAAAAAACTTATTTTTAGAATGAGCGTATTATTTTCAAATTTCTATAGCCTACGCTCTACGCTTTTCAAACATTTGCTAGTTTCTGCACATTATAACTTTTTGGTTATATATTTCTCGATGAAATGGTTTATAATTTTGAAATCAGCGTGAAAAACTGTACATATCACGTTGTTTTCATAAAAATCGGAAACAGTTAATGAAACAGGAAAGATCCTATGTATGTATGTACAGTATGTATGTATGCAATTACTCTTCTGCTCATCAATTCGTTAAGGTTCAAGATGGAGAGTTGTCACTCCATCGGTCACGTGGGGAAAAAAACTTTTTGACAAATGGTTCTTTGACGTCCTTAATTTTTTTTTTATTTTAAATGAAAATTTAACATATTTAACAAACTCATTTAGTGACTAACGAATGTGTGTGTGTGTGTGTATATATATATATATATATATAGTACATATGCATATTTTCACTGTTCTTTTTTTTAATGTATTTTCTGTAAAATATACTATTTCAGTGGATTGTAGGAAAATACCTTTACTATCACTTTTTTTTCTTCATCTTCTTTTTAGTTTTTTTAGTTTTGATTTAAAATGGAATAGACTGAGCTTGAAATATGGAGTCGTAGTAACATGTTAAAAAAAAAAAAATCTTCCCCATTTTTTCCAATTTGCTTTCGATCAGTTACACAAATTGGACCAATTCGTACTTCCTTCAACCGTGGGTGAAATTTGATTTGAAAGTACGGATGAGTTGGAATGTCCATCTTACAGCCAACACACGGTCTGAGGAAATTTTTTAGTCTTTTTTTTTTTTAATATATGAACTTCGGACTTAAACCTGCCTTCGGCATAAATTCACGTTATATCGCAAACGAGACACGCTCATAGTACGTAGGCATCTCTGTCAATACGAACGTCAGTTAACATAAGCACCGTGTCTATCCCTGAAACAAGATGGATGAAGACATCCTGCCTGTCCTTAAACAAAATTTCCTCGACTTAAAAAATGAAAACACATTTTTGTTTTTTTAATGATGAAAATGAGTATCTATTTTATTTTAAAAAATAGACAGTGCATCGAAAAGTTGACAGTGCCAATTGGGATAAAAAAATACTGAAGCCACGAAAAACCCACCTGAAGAAAATATTAGAAATCTATGCACTGGGGTTGGGCCAAACCCCGAAAGACTTCATAAGGTAGTTTTAGCATTGGTTTCGGTTTATACAGGGTAACCCATAAGTCTAGTTTCATAGGGAAATTTATTTTAAATTAAATTTACAAAAACAATGCATTAGAACTAAAACAAATGTTAAATTGATGTTTTGTTTTGGGACCTTATTTTGTTGCAGGTAGAATAACACAATGGCTAATATGCAAGCGAGTTACACTCCCGAGGAAAAGGCCTATATGTACAGTATATATGCAGGATGGGAGAAAAGTCTCTAAGGATTTTATACATAAACTATTTACTGTACTTAACATTATACAGATAAGTGTTGAAATGATGAAACAAATCAAACAAAGTAAGAATTTTATTTGTACAAATATTTTGTTAAACTGTAATTTAATCTTCAAAGAGCTCTCCATCCGCCATGATACATTTGTGGATTCTCTCTCTGAAACTCTTCATTGTTCTTCTGAACATATCGAGTGAGATCCTTTTCAGTTCTTCATCTATTCTGTGGCCAAGAAAATTCACATTTGGATAGATGAAACCAGGAGTGTAGAGTTTGTTACGCAAAGCCCAAAGCCAGAAATCACACGCGGTTAAATCGGGTGATCTAGCTGGCTACTCGATGGGACCTCGCCGCCCAAGTCATCTTCCTTCAAGGTTCGTATCCAGAATCTCACGGGCAGCTGCAGAATAATGTGGCGGCGTTCCATCATATTCATTTCCATTTCCTGCCAACGCCATTAGTAAACTGTGACAAAACTTTGTCTATCAGTACCTGGCAATAGCGTTTTCCATCCATCTTATCTCTGGAGATGTCAAAGGAAATGAGCCTTGAATAACCAATGCACGCCCAAACTGTTAGTGTAATCGTTTTAATGGGTTTACCTATCATATGTTGGAATTTTTTTCGCCCAGTAGTGAACGTTGTGTTCGTTTCCTTTACTCGTTAAACCAAAGACACATTCATCTGAAAATTTGATCTTTCGAAGGAAATCTGAATCACTGTTAAACTTTTGTTTTATTGTTTCAGCAAACTGCAGCAGTCTATCAGAATCATCGTCGTATATAATCTGAGAGTAAATGGGTTTGTAATCGTGATACCCCTGTCATTTCAATATTTTTGCTACTGAAAATTTGGAAATACCCAATTCCTCCAACTTTCCTCGTTGAAGTTGTTGGATCGACTCGAAAACTGGCGAGGACATTTTCTTTGTCGTTGTCTCCTGTCGCCGTTACTGGCCTTCCGCTTCTTGAACGATCTTTTACCAGGCTCGCTGTTTCCAAACGTTTGAGTTTCCAGTATCGAAGAGTGGTTGCATTTGGCGGTGGTTTATTGTATTTTTGTTGAAATAAACGCAACCTTTCTTCACAATTATTATAAGAAATAGGTCACGAAACAAGATACACTTTTTCTTCATTGTTGTATTTCATCCTTACTGACATGGCGCTGACTGGGGCTAGGGCCTTCCTGTTCTAGCCGCGGGTCATTCCTGGACTTGTATAGTTGCTTTGAAAAGTATCGCATACACTACAGTGATATACTGTAATTGGAATTTATTTATTATTAACAAATTATTTGTATGTATAAAATCCTTAGACTTTTCGGGGCAAGTGTAGTTTACGTCCCCCTGTGGAGTGTGGTGCCTTGTGTAGTTTACGTTCCCCTACATTGTCCTAGTGTAGTTTACGTTACCCAACTTTGTCCGCGTATACCTAATCAAATAAAACGTTAAAACTAACGAAAATGCTACGACTTAACCTAACCAATCGTCAATTTATATACATAAAAATTGACGATTAGTTAGGTTAAGTCGTAATATTTTCGTTAGTTTTAAAGTTTTATTTGATGGATTCATTTAAAAAATGTCTCCTAAAGATCCTAGTGTAGCTTACGTTCCCCAACTTTGACCTAGTGTAGTTTGTGTCACCTTTTGCGTCAGTGGGGCGTAAACTACACTCACTCCGACTTTTCTTCCACCCCGTATATATACATTCTAGCTTCTGCTTATTGGAATATTCATAATAATTGTTCGTACGTACTAAATCTTCCTTATCTCGGCTATATATAAATGCTGGAAGAGAAAAGCCAGCGAGTTATATCTACACTCGATCAGTTTAGGCAAAGAAAATCTTCTAAATGACTAACTAAAAAAGGAAAAAGTCCAAATAACAGTTAATTGTTACAAACTTTTGAAATTAAACTCATTTGTTTAGAAATGAAAAATCTACACTAAACGCTAGTGATGTATCGACTCCCAAATTTAGCCGATGCCGATTCCATGAAAAACTGCCGATGCCGATTCTTTTCCTATATTTAAAAAAATCAATTCCCTTCATAAATTATACTAATCTAATGGAAAAATTTCAATTTTCTTATCTTTAAATTTCAAATTTGGGAGCTATTGAAGAATAGGGACCTCAGCCTTCTTAGTTAGCTTTATAAGGCTAACTAACGAAAATATCACGACCTAACCTAACCAATCGTTAGGTTAACTGTACGCCCTTGACGATTGGAGAGGTTAGGTCATGATATTTTCGTTAGTTAGCCTTATAAAGCTAACTAAAGAAGGCTGGGGTCCCTATTCTTCAATAGCTCCCAAATTTGTTTAAATGCTCGTCCTTAAAATAATCCTGAATTTGTTACTCGTATACATTAACTATAAAGTAAATGTTACATCGTTTTATTACTCAGTAAACTAATAAAATAAATTTATTATACTTTCATCAATTTAATACCAATGTTTAATTTGTTTTTCCTTATTTTGAATCTATTTTTCTTTCTTCAACAATGTAAACCACGACAATAATAATTTTTCAGTAAAATTTCAAGTCCCCCGTTGGCCGATTTGAATAAAAAAATAGATACATAATTTGGGTTTTTAAAATTATTAAGATACTTGAAACAAAGTCAACATAATAAACATAGTTTAAAATATAAAGTTATTATTATTAATAGAGAGTAGGAGATTACATAGTTTATAATATTTAAAGATTAGCTAGTCAGAATAAATGTTTATTTCACCTTTGACTTTATTTCATACCCAGGCAATAATATTCTGACACCATGAAATTGTTAGGCACTGTACTGTTAAGCGCTGTAACTGTTAGGCACTGTACTGTTAAGCGCTGTAACTGTTAGGCACTGTACTGTTAAGCGCTGTAACTGTTAGGCACTGTAAATTCAACTAAAATTGAAAATAACTTTTGAGGCAACGATGCTCAATCTATTGAATTTTTATTTGAAAGATGTGTATTTTCTTACATCACTACTTTATCTTTTATTTTCAAGCATATATATATATATATATATATATATATATATATATATAGCGGGCCTAGCGTACATATATATATTTCCAAGGCACATGATGTTTTGAACTGACCAACCAACCAAACGAAATCTTTATACAATTAAAGCGTGAATATTTTACCTCGGAAAACATTTATTTTTTGAAAAAGACTTAAAACCTATATTTTCTATAATTACTCTTAACCCGATCGACAGTGTATATCCTGCATTCGAAATACTGCCTCTACACAAGCCGGACCGTAAATAGTCGTAAGACTATAAAAGCCACAATATACATTGATTTTTTGATTCGTCTTACCCGTTTTTCTTTAGTTCTGAGAAAAGGTCATATTTCATTGTCTTCTCATAATAGGGGTAGCGAGCAACCTATTTACGGTTGGCCTCTGTCAGATTACTTTAATAAAATGAATTTATACCTCGACCGAATCGCCAAATAACTGTCGCGATGGGTTAGCGAGACAACTCGGACCTCCCTAACTCCCCCTCCTCCCCTACTAACCCCGTGTCTGAGATTTCCTCGGCATCTCAAAAGAAGAAAAAGAAAAACAAGAGTTCCCCTTCCACGTACTTGCCATTATAAATGAAAAGAAAACGGGTCGTATTGGACATTTTTTCGATATATAGAACTTATATAAAATGATTATAACCCCGTATGTGACCTTCTTTTTAATACTCTATAACACTCTACGTAATCATCTACCTCATAAATAGTCCTTGAAGACTCCGAGATTAAAATTCACCGTGATTTAATGGGGGAACTTTTTTATTTATTTTTTATTTATTTTTTTTTGCCCAAACAATTACAATTATGCTCGTCTTAACTTGACCTTAATTATTTTTCTACTAATTTCAATACAGATTTATATATATATATATATATATATATAAATTAAAATCTTTGTGTTCTTAATTACGTGGATTATTCTTATTTCAAATTTAAACTGTTTTTCATTATTCTTAAGTCCAGTTAATATCGCATAGTCGCGCGGATAGCTAGCAGACTGTTTCTTTGTTAACATAAACTATGATAATATAAATTTTTGGTTATTTGGTTAACGGATGATACTTCTCGTTACTTAATTCTGGTTAATACTTTTCCTGGGTTTGGATGTACTGCTGTTATACTATACATTTTGAGGAAAGAACATTGTTTTTTTACTTTTTGCACTTCATCATAATGGATCGAATAATTTGAGACGTAACCATTTTCCACCATTACGTAATCATCGCTTCTGTTAAGAGTTATATTGACGTTATAATACCAATATACTAACCTTTTTTTTTTGAGCATTTTATTATCAATTCTACCATCATTTATTGGCTAAAATAACATTTATTTTTAACTTCATAATTTATTATTAATAAATATTTATGGATCAAATGTAGAATTCGGACCCCAGCCTTCTTTAGTTAGCTTTATAAGGCTAACGAAAATATCACGACCTAACCTAACCAATCGTTAGGTTAACTGTACGCCCTTGACGATTAGTTAGGTTAGGTCGTGATATTTTCGTTAGTTAGCCTTATAAAGCTAACTAAAGAAGGCTGGGGTCCGAATTCTACATTTGATCCATATTTATAACCAATAACTAGCTATATCTTACCAATTCGCACTACCATTGTACCTATATTCTAACAAAATAGTAATGGATTTAAAGTTTAAGTTGTTTTCCTTCCTCTGATTGGTCAGCCTTTGGAAGAAATAAAACATGGTCCCTGATTGGACAAATCATAATTGTTAACCCATTATGATCGGAATACAAGTTAGGGATAGGGAGGGATGTACGCAGTTTCGGAAGATAGTTCGGATCACCTGAAGATCAGGGCCCCCAGCCTTCTTTAGTTAGCTTTATAAGGCTAACTAACGAAAATATCACGACCTAACCTAACCAATCGTCGAGGGCGTACAGTTGACCTAGCGATTGGTTAGGTTAGGTCGTGATATTTTCGTTAGTGTAAAGCTAACTAAAGAAGGCTGTGGGCCCTGATCTTCAGGTGGTCTGAAAGTTCGTCTAGATACGTGGTTTCTAAAACTCATTAAAAATTACTAATTGGCAGTTGTTTTATTAGTCTTTTTGGTGACTAATAAATTTCTAAAACAATATGCAATCATTAGTAATTAATAATTTTGTATTATTTTTACAAATTTTGTTTATAGACAATTTTTTTTTTTTTTAAACAAGCCCCATCTCGGTAAGCGGAGACTTCTGTAAAGATAACAAACATATTCAGACTTTATTCCGTTACTATTCCATGAGGATATGCTATATATATATATATATACTTTAGTAAGCGATATACTTTTTGCAGTCGTAACGTACATTTTTTCGTGTAACGCATCACGCTTATTTTCTAGAGACTCTTTACAGGATGACGTCACGTTTGGTGTGTATGAGTATATGAGACGCTCTCTTTAAAGTTGGTTGATTTGGTTGGTACTTTTTTCCGTTCGGTTGAAATCGGTTGAATTACGTATTTTACGATATGGAAATATTTGTGTAGATGGACAAAATGTTTTAGTAATCTTGACCCGTGGTTCAAACCTTGGACTCTATGGCACATTTTGGCACTTCATTAGTACATGTGAATAATTCATAATGTATTATTTACTTAAATTCAATCTTAAAATAAACATCGTGTGTGCGCATGTACGCGTGTTACTCTGCGTGATTGTGTACGTTTATATATATATATATAATACAGTATATATGTATATGAGTTTCCCCTGAAACTACTTTGACAGAGAATCTTCTTTCCATCGGGTTGCAATGCATGGAAATCAGTACCGCAAATCTCTGGCCCCATTTTGGGGGTTTAAATACAATACCCCATAAAATCCAAGTGAAGATTGGTGTCGCTTCTAGTTTTACATCTGTCGCTAAATTCATGGCAGTTCCACCGAACTCACATTTTCTTTTTTCAATTTCTTTTGTCTGTTTTTTTTATAGGGTAACTTGCATATTTAAATTTTTTCCCAAAATAAATAAAAAAAAATTTTAAGAATAGATTAATTTCTTAGATTTAAAATATGACGTAGAATAATAACTTAAATGTATTTGTATTTTATCTTTTTCACCTTTCCTTGACGGAAAGAATACATATATATATATATTATATATATATATATATATATATATATATATATATATATATATATATTAGTTCACCCAACCCCGTCAATAAAATTTCATTCACTTTTGTGATTCCGCGAAAAGCCAGTCGGGTATGAAGTTAGAATAAAGACGCGCGTCTTTTTATTTTTTACTTCGCATTCAAAGTGATTGGCTGAAAATTGTGAAGTTGACAATTGAATCATCAAGCCATAAAATTAATAAAAAGTGTATATATGATTTTCTTTTCATTATTTCGTATGGGAAACTAGAATTTAGAGGAGCATGATAATGATGATAATTATCTTATATAAACTTAGAAACCAATAAATAAATGTAAAAATACTTTCAACTGTAAATCCATAGAAATTTACAGTTTTAATATGTAAAACAAGAAGGGAAATGAAAAGTCAAGAGAGTGTAAAACTAGGCCCTAGTGGGACTCTAACTATGGTCGTGCGGTTTTAGTAGGGTTTGCGGTCCAATCGATCACACCATTATAGGCCTGGCTTGAACTAACCCATTTATAGGTCCGAGTCCCACTAGGCCCTACTTTCTCACTTTATTTTATTTTCACTTTCATCATATTCATGCGAGATTATTGTACTTAAAACTTGTGTAAAAAGGAAATTCCAAAAAACAACTTTTCCTAATCTCAGTAATTTATTTAATATATATATATATACACACACATCTAGTTTTGAGGTTACTTTTTATATTTATGTTGATAATAACACCATTTAGAAATTACAGTTACATCTAATTTGTATTACAGTTACATGGAAGAATACAAGACTCGCTCTCTTTATGTGTAGTAGGAAATTAATACTTGCGGGCTATGGATTGTACACATATCTCCTTTTACGTACAGTTAGGTGGAAGTAAGTTCGCCGAAAAATAAATTAAGAAACTAAAAATACTAATTAATTTTTGGATTATTATTATTATTATTATTTTCGTCGAACTTATTTCCGTCATATACAGTCGATTCAAAAACTTTTCGTGAAATTTCATATTTGTTACAAATATCGGTAAGAAATCGGTAAGACTTTTTTAATCGACTGTGTATTATATTATTAGAAAAATAATTACAAAAACCCAAAGTTTCCTAATAACGGTTACTGATAGTGGGTCACGAGGTAACACAGATTAGATACACTTTTTATGTATTAAAACTACCTCCACGTATACAATATATGATCTAGTTTTGACAAATATATATAGCTAAGTTTCTGTTTAAAGAAAACGGGTCTACGTCACTCCAATTTACTCGCTGCGAAAAGGGCACCATTAATTAAAATTATAAATTTGGTATTATTGTTTTCTTCATTAGTAAGATACATCGTGATTTATGACCTCATCGATAATGATACGCTCGTTTAAAAAAGTAAGAATGGAATAGAAAATAAATTAATGTTACCCCTTTATTGAAAACGTTAATAGAAAATTGCCGTTTTTTGTTCGTTTTTTGGGGTATTTTAGCGTTTGTAAACGCTTATCATTTAACGCCGAAGTAATGTTGAATATTACGCGACACTAAGACTGACGATTTTACGATATTCTTAAATTTAATGTTGAATATTACGCGACACTAAGACTGACGATTTTACGATATGCTTAAATTTAATGTTGAATATTACGCGACACTAAGACTGACGATTTTACGATATTCTTAAATTTAATGTTGAATATTACGCGACACTAAGACACGATTTTACGATGTTCTTAAATTTAATGTTGAATATTACGCGACACTAAGACTGACGATTTTACGATATTCTTAAATTTAATGTTGAATATTACGCGACACTAAGACTGACGATTTTACGATATTCTTAAATTTAATGTTGAATATTACGCGACACTAAGACTGACGATTTTACGATGTTCTTAAATTTAATGTTGAATATTACGCGACACTAAGACTGACGATTTTACGATATTCTTAAATTTAATGTTGAATATTACGCGACACTAAGACTGACGATTTTACGATATTCTTAAATTTAATGTTGAATATTACGCGACACTAAGACTGACGATTTTACGATATTCTTAAATTTAATGTTGAATATTACGCGACACTAAGACTGACGATTTTACGATGTTCTTAAATTTAATGTTGAATATTACGCGACACTAAGACTGACGATTTTACGATATTCTTAAATTTAATGTTGAATATTACGCGACACTAAGACTGACGATTTTACGATATTCTTAAATTTAATGTTGAATATTACGCGACACTAAGACTGACGATTTTACGATGTTCTTAAATTTAATGTTGAATATTACGCGACACTAAGACTGACGATTTTACGATATTCTTAAATTTAATGTTGAATATTACGCGACACTAAGACTGACGATTTTACGATATTCTTAAATTTAATGTTGAATATTACGCGACACTAAGACTGACGATTTTACGATATTCTTAAATTTAATGTTGAATATTACGCGACACTAAGACTGACGATTTTACAATATTCTTAAATTTAAACTGCGTAAACAAAATTTCGGAATAATTGACACTTTGAGTTGTGATTTTTTTAGTCCGTGTGCGCAAGAAATTTTCGTTGTGCGTACATTTAGATTCATGGTGAAAAATTGTGCGAACTTTTCTGAGCGCTATTATCTTTAAAGTGAAATATATATATAAATATTAAATATTTAATAAATATTATTATATATAAATATTAAATACTTAATAAATATTATTATATATAAATATTAAATACTTAATAAATATTATTATATATAAATATTAAATACTTAATAAATATTATTTCCATAAGGTGATAGCTTGATCATTACGGTACTATTAAATGGATATTAAAAAACTCTTTACAATATTATATATTCTTAAAAAAGAAAACATTTTATCCATTCTAAAATTATGAATAAAATAAAATTCAACAAAGTAAGGAAATAAAATAAAAATAACATTAATTGAAAAATGACTATTTTAGTTATCATTTCTCAAAACAATTTTTAGCATTTAACAATTTAAAATAGACTATCAAGATTAATACATGATTTTATCCATTCACAAAATAAGAATAAAATAAAAAATAATTTTACTTTTTATGAATTATGAGATAATTACTACTCGTTTTTATGCAAAAATAAGAAAGAGAAGGTTTATATTCAATGCGTTAATGTATAAAAGAAAAAAAAATGCAAATACATAGAGTAAAAAAAATCCGTATTGCGTAATTGCGCCGACGTCGGCGAAGTCGGGCGGAAGGGATTAATACTTAAAAGAACGACTATAGAGTATGTTGATGCAAATGGTCAGACCTTGTGTGACGGTATATTTTTGAAATTACTTCATTTACTGTCGTGACTCATGATACGCTTGAGCCTGCGCGCATTTTATTTTGCTGTGTGCGAGGGTTTCACAACGCGTGTGCGCGCGTACACGCACACGCCTTAGAGGGAATATTGGAACTTGTGATGTAAAGAGAAATGATATTTATTTTTAAGAGTATATTGGGTATAGGTGTTTCGGACTACATGTCATACAGTACAGGTACAGCTGCAGAAAGAAATTCGCCTAAAAAATATAACGTTTTAAGTAAAGGAACAGAAATTAATATTTGTTAATATAATATTTTTTGTGTGAAAAAAAAAAAAAAATACTAATTTAGGGAACGTTTCTGCTTTTTTTGCGAAATTATTTCCGCAACTGTACATTACTCTGAGCAAAAATCTTAACTATTCATTTGATATATTTATTGGGTTGATATACTGTATCCCAAGTCTCATGAGGTTGCAGTGAAAGTACGGGAGGGTACATTTTCTAGTTACGCGAAAAACAGATTCTGGCAGCGTGTAATCTTCGGCAGTAAATTCAGCGATAAGTGAGGTCCCTCTTTGGAAAAAATGGCTAAAGCGACAAAAGTAAAAAACGCCAGAAAAGCGCTTTATAAAGTTGTACCAATTTGAAAGTGATATTACTTTGGAACGTTTGATGATATTTCGACGAAAATATGTTAAAAAGTTAACAAGTTATGGCAACTTTCAAATTGGTACAACTTTATACAGCGTTTTCTAGCCGCTTTTTTTACTTTTGTCGCTTAGCTACTTTTTTCTAGGATAGCCTCAAATATTTACCTCCTGTTTCAGGCCTTTATTCTCAACTACCTAATGAAAACAATAATAATGACAAAATTCTTCTTGAGGACACAGATCATTGATCAAATTCTAACTTCAAACAAACCTACAACATTTTACATCATTGATCCAAACGTTTAAGCTAATAGCTTTTGCGTATATGGCGGTTTCAAGCAGCGCTTGATTCATAGTTTCGATACGCAAGATTTACGCACCAACTAATTAATTTGAGCCATACAGAGGCTTTACGCAGCATTCGTGCGTCATTATAGTGAAGTTGGGGGGGGGGGCTTTTGCTCAACATTCTAGCCTCAATGATTGAACATCCTTCGCGTTATAGAAAGCTTTTTGTTAAATATAGGACCATTATCTAACATTTATTAGGCTTCCGCTTCACGTAGTGTTTGGCTCGTACGAAAATGATGATAAAAAATGTATTCATTGTGGCTAACAGTGAAGCATTTACAGCTTCGTTATATCAATTTCCGAATACTGCTAAGTTTTAGGAATTAAATCGTAAAAGAACTTGGCATTTAACGTTGAATTTACCGTAGAAATACTGTTTTCAGAGCAGTTTACAAAGTTCGTGATGTTGGATATTTCTTACGTACATATTTTTATTTGGTACCTACGTTCATTACATATTTTAAGTCATACTATTTTTTACATATTTTTATTTTTCAGCGTTAATTATCTCAAATTCAGCGCTAAATTCTCAGTGTGCTTACTATTTTATTAAAGCGCTTAATTACTTCCGTTCTTAATGGTCAAACTATAGTTAAAGATATCCCATCCATGTCCGGGATGCCATTACAATCATCAGCATCTGGGTCATGCATCCTGGAAAGGAGAGAAAGTACTTATTGTACAAAATATTAGTGTTTGTATCGAGAAAACTGCCTTGTATACTTTTTCCACCAAAAGAGTTACTCTCTCACAAGATACTACCCCAGAAGGATAACTTGTTCTCTCATGCAGGAAAGCGTGGTAAAGGGCGGGGGGAACTGTGGTGGTCAATCTTGAATTTTCAGCCTTATTTGAAAAGTTATATTTATTGTAATAATACAGTATGTATATATATATATATATGGAGAGTAAATGTAGCAGGATAGTTACCCTTCGGGGTAGCAGGTCCAAAACTGAGAAAGTAGCTCTCGATGGAAAAGTAAGGTACCCACACTTTACATATCTTGTACATACATGTACATACATGTACTATGATGTACATACTGTACATTTTTGTAATGTGTTCTTTCAGCATTATATCTTTAAAAGAATACCAATATTTAGAAAATGAAGATGAAAAAACATAGGCCTATTTCAGGCGAGATGAAATAAAATTCTTTTTGTATACTTTTCTGATCAGTGTAAAGTCTCCCTATTGGTTGATATTGGTAAAACTACGGGAATGCTCCAAAATGTTAAGGAAGACTGAAGTAAACTTACCTAATTCAACTTCCATTGCAGTATCACTGACATTTTCTTGCAAAATTCTCTCATTTTCGGAAGACAAAATGGCCACGCCATTGTGCATGGCCTCGGCTACGTAAAACGGCCTAAGCTTAGCTGAACATCGAAGATTTAGTTCGCTGTTGTGGAAATGCCAATGAGTTGCCTCGAATTTAAGACCCAAAAGGGGGGATGCACGCCCCCTATCGTCTGGTATAGATGGGTATTCAATCAAGTAATCAGATGGTGCCTTGACGAAAAAATAAGTTTAAATTATTACGTAATGTTCGTTGCTATGGTAACTAATTAGATCGTCTATTGTTTCAAATTTATGCGTTGTAAATAATAAGAATGTTCGTTGCTATGGTAACTAATTAGATCCTCTATTGTTTCAAATCTATGCGTTATAAATAACAAGGAAGAACTAATGGGTTCGAGATTTAACAAACGGTGACTCGTGCCCCATGGGTACGAGACTGGTATCCCTGTGATAGTTCCACTGAAACCTTACCTGCTGCCCATTGATGTACCAGGTGAGCGTCGCGGGAGGGCGGGATTTGGGGGCGGAACAATTAAGGTGAATCATATCACCTGGGCGGTACTCCAGCTGACCTCCGCTGACCTTGGGTTGACCTTTGGGTAACTCTGAAAATAAAATGAGAAATCATTATTACCCTGGCTTAAATTTAAAAACGAATATATATATATATATATATATATATATATATATAATTCATATATACAGGCCCGGATTTAGCTATAGGCGAACTAGGCGATCGCCTAGGGCCTCGCGCCAAAGGGGGCCTCGCTCAAGTCGTTTTGCGCGTTCTGTTCAAGTGATATTAATGATTTAGAACTCTATGAAGAACTTAAAGTACTTTGCGGGTTTATACCTGAGAAAACAGATCTCGGAAATGCCCTTGTTTATATAGTGCAAAAACAACTAAGTGAGATTTATCCTAATGTTTATGTTGCACTTCGAATAGTATTAACCATCCCAGTTACTGTTGCTTCGGCTGAAAGAAGTTTCTTGCGTCTCAAACTTATTAAAACATATTTGCGTTCCACCATGTCTCAAGCGAGATTGCAATCATTAGCTATGTTATCAATAGAAAACGATATAACAAATTCATTAGATTATTCTCAATTAATTGAAGAGTTTAGCTCGAAGAAAAGTAGAAAAGCATTGCTGTAATATTCAAGGAGCATCTGAACCAAATATTAAAGCATTAATATTTAGCCTGATAAGTCGATCGCTCACTATTATAAAAAATGAAATGTCAACATCTCTTATACATCACATATGAAAAACGTTTGTATACTATGGAAAGTCATTACCTATAATATTATATAAATCTTAGAAATCATTGTCTTATATTTTCGATACAAATCTTGATTCATATTGTAATTTATATTTATTTGTATGGTTTATTTATATTTCTTATACAATTTTGGTTTGGTTTAATTTTTAAGTGCTGGCATAGTTCTGTCTATGCGGAATTCTAATATTGCTGGTATAGTACCGATAATTAAGTCCATATTTTCATATATATAGGCCTAGGGCCTCGCAATTTCTAGATCTGCCTAGGGCCTCGCAACTTCTAGATCCGGCCCTGTATATATATATATATATATATATATATATATTATATTATATATATATATATAATATATATAGGCCCTATATATATATATATATATATATATATATATATATATATATATATATATATATATATATATAAAGGGTGATCCAGAGAAATGGGACCCAAAAGAAACCCCTGTAACTCTTAAAGTATAAGTCCTTTTATAAAATCATACGCATCATTCGAAAGAGGATAGTTACAAGTTTGTACAGGATTGTATAGGTTTTGACAATACAAGACAAGATAAGATACAAAACAAAATAAAAGTGTTAGTTAAAACTAACCCTTCAAGATGACTGCATGGACTGTGGAACAGCTGCGTTTCATAACTGAGCAATATTATGAGCATGGAAGAAGTGTAGTTTCAGCTCAAAGATCTTTCAAGACAAATTTTCAGATGTCAAAATCACCTTCTAAGAAAGTAATCCGTCGGTGTGTCAGAAATTTTTCCCTAACTGGCAGCATTGGAAAAAGAAAACCAACTGGAAGAGTGCGCACAGCAAGGATAGACGAGATCATTAACAGAACTCATGAAATTGTACAGGATAATCCTAACATAAGCATCAGACGTGCTTCTCAGCTGTTAGGAGTTGGATATGGAACAACAACACACCGTATATTCAAGCAAAATTTAATGCTTTTTCCATATAAAATTCAAACAGTGCAACAACTAAACGATGGAGATTTCGCACGAAGACGACAATTCTGTCAATGGATCCAACAGAAGGTAAATGACACCACCAATTTTCTAGCAACTTTGATTATGTCAGACGAAGCCCATTTTCACTTGAATGGAACTGTAAACAAACAAAATTGTCGTTTCTGGGCAACAGAAAATCCATTGAATATTACCGAAGTCCCGTTGCATAGTCAGCGTGTAACTGTTTGGTGTGGTCTTACTGCATCTCAGATCATAGGGCCGTACTTTTTCGAGGATTCCACCGGAAACACGGTCACTGTAAATGGTGATCGCTACGAAAAAATGTTGACCTATTTCCTTATTCCTAAATTAAGAGATCTTTGTCTAGAAAACCACTGGTTCCAACAAGACGGAGCTACCTGCCATACCACGAGGAATTGCATGGCAGTTTTGCGTCAAACGTTTCCAGGCGAGTTAATCTCAAGATTTGGAGACGTTGAATGGCCCGCAAGGTCTCCGGATTTTTCTCCCTTAGATTATTATCTCTGGGGATATTTAAAGAGTAGGGTCTACAGAAATAACCCAACGACCTTGCAAGAATTGAAGGCCGCCATCACAAATGAGATACAGGCCATACCACCGCACACACTTGCAAAAGTGATGCAGAACTTACAAGCGAGAACACTGGAATGCTTGGCAACTAATGGAGCACATTTGAAAGGAGTCATTTTTAAAAAATAAATATTTCATAATAAACTTGTAACTCTACTCTTTCGAATGATATATAGTTTTTATGAAAGGAATTAAATATTAAGAATATTCGGCTTTTTTTTATGGGTCCCATTTATCTGGATCACCCAGTATATATATATATATATATATATATATATATATATATATATATGAGTGACCAAAGCAGTTCCTGCTAGATGGCGCTTCAACTTGGTAAATTTTGACGATAATTAGAAAATAATATAAAGGAAAACTATTAAGTTAACTTATTAAGCATAAACTATATATATATATATATATATATATATATATATATATATATATATATATATATATATATATATATGAGGGGTCCCGCGTCTTAAGGTACCTAAGCGCCAAAATTAAAATTCGCCAGAAATCGCCTCCAAAGTTCAGCAATATTCTGGCAAAAGTATCTTTGTTATTAATTGAGCTAGAACGTTCATTTTTGGCTAAATTAGAGTTCTAAGTATGCTAATGAAGATGTTGATGAGTTTTTGGAATAGATTTTCATATTTTCTATATATTTTTTTTTTTAAATTTATTTTCTTATTATGCCGAACTTTGGGTGCGATTTCTGGCACAGAATGAGGTGAAAAAAGTAGTTCGCTTCATAAGGTTTTCAACCATACTTCTAGTGTCGTAAGGTCATTATAACCCAAACTATATATATATATATATATATATATATATATATATGATACACACAGACAGTGCATGGAACAAGGAACTCTTCTGGGAAAATTAAATCCACTATAGTCCGAATAAGTAATGGTAAATGACAAATACCATAGTTTTTCTTTTTCATGATGCTAGCCCGACGTGGGCAACGGGTCTCTCGCAAAGAGGTCCCATAAATATAGCTTCCCTCATCAGCTATAATGTTGTTAATATACTTTTTTCTCACGTTTGATTTTGCTTCGATTTTCACCACCTTCGTGCCCGTAGTTTTGGCATGTCTGACTACGTCCATGGAAAGGAAGTTAGTTTTACACCCGAGATCCCGTGTGTATATATATATATATATATATATATATATATATATATATATATATATACACGATAGTACAAATTGCAAAATGTTTGTACTGAATAGTATAATTAAATCTACATTAAACTAAATGAATAGCGCAGCGGGAGAAAGGGATAAGCGACAAAATCGGCACAATGCGTTTTCTGTTTGAAAAGACAATTGGCAGATATCCCATTTTGTGACTGGAAACGCCGTTTCCAGTCGCCAAATGGAAAGTTTGACGATAATTTAATCAGTTTTCTTCCACTGTTTCCACTCACAAAATGGGATATCTGCCAATTGGAGGTGATAGAGGGAAGAATAAGGTGACTTTTCAAACAGAAAACGCATTTTGCCGATTTTGTCGCTTATCCTCTCCTCTCCCGCTGCAGCTACTCAAATATTATTTTGTAAAGATATTCGAGCGTCAAAATTAGTTCCTAATTATAATATAAAATAATAAATAAAAAATGCATTAATAAATTTTACATTCCCTATATTTAATTTAACAATGAATAAAGCAGAAAATGTGTAACCATAATCCTACAAAAGCTTTAATCAATGTTGTCAATCCATTGTTGGAAAAACGTATTGATAGAAATCCTCGGTGGAATATACTGCTTTTGTGTAACAGTGAGATGATAAAATAATATATTGTTGGTAGAACATATTGTTGGTAGAACATATTGTTGGTAGAACATATTAATAGAATATTGTTGGCAGAATATATTGGTAATATAAATTATATAATATATTATTGGTAGAAGACATTGTTAATAGAATATACTGTTGGAAAGATATGTACCACTGACAGAGAACACGAGTGGTAAAATATATGATGTTCTACAATATAGTGTCGGAGGTACAAAATATTCAAACGTACAAAGCAGGATTTTTAAATCTGAGTAAATATTATTTACAAATTTCTAAATGCAACGTTCATTCTTATCGTAAAAATAGGGAGACAAAATTATGACGAAAGTATTTATAGAATTTCTCGTTATTGAACTTGATTTGTGATTTAAGTTTCTAGATAGTAGTTAGGTAACATCCAAATTCGTAATTGTGTTAAAATATATAACTCGCTTCATAATACGTAACTGTGTTATACACTTGCTATATACGCTTATAAATGTGTTTTTCGGATAAGATGTTCAGTGAAAGTCGAATTAGTATAACGAGTTTCACTTAGGTTGAGTTAAGAGTTAGTTAAATTAGGTTAAGTTAGGTTAGATTAGTAATTAATTGACCTTCGGTAATACGGATAAGAATTTACCTCTTTTTTACTTTTAAAATAACGTATAACTATATTTTTATCTTGTTATTCATATTCCCATCTGCTTTGGACGTAACGTTCGTTTATATAAGCATTGTACATATATTTTGAGGGAATAGTAACGGAATAACGTCTGAAAATGTTTGTCACTTTTATAGAAGTCTCCGCCTACGGAGGCAAAGGTTAAATCAACTCCGTCAACTCCGCCTACTAATTATGAACTGCCCAATCAGGAACCACGGTTCATTTTATTTTCCAAAGGCGGCCCTGTTAGAGTAAAGAACTTTTTTACACCTAAAATCCAATACTATTTCGCTAATATATTATCGTTTTGCAAAAGTTGTGTTGTTTTTGTCAGGATTTGAGGATGTTTGGTAGACCACCTCTCAGCACTATTTACAGACATTAAGCTACATTTGCAAAGTTTCGCTTATCCACTTCAGGTTAATGGGATTGTACAAGCCATCAACATTGATTTTAGAATTACAGAACTAACGTTTGACGTTGCGAACAACATCATCAAACAGGCGTGACGCCACACCGAATGCAGCGCTCGCGATACGAGATTTGGCTTCCTCGGACACCATAAAAACTCTCGAGGAAACCATGATATGACGTTATGATAAAAACAAGAATACGACGATGCAACTAATAAATTGGATATCCCACTTCTCTTTTTGGAGAAACTATACTAAATTTACGAAGTTTTCTTTAGAAAAATATATAACTCCTTAAAAATATGATAGAAAACCCTGATTAAAAAAAAACCCTATAACTGTTGCAACCACACCTCATACAATAATATAACTATAGATGCCAAAAAGATAAATAATTCTTATATTTAAAATTCGCTTTACTCTGTACCAATAATTATGAGTTTATGACTTTATATTTTGCATAAAAATCCAACACTTTAGTAATATATAATAAAGGCTATGAAAAATTTTGGAGTTAGATGGAAATTTATAATGCAATGAACATATTTCAAAAGTAGCCTACTCTCTCTTTTTTTATAAAAATTAAGACTTTCAAAAAGTAACTAAAAATTTTTTGCTTTTGAACTTTGGAAGTTGAGCAATGACTAATCATTTGTCTTTTAAACTTGTCAAGAAGTTGTCCGGTTTTCAGTTTTCTTAACGCCATAGCGAAAAGACGGCTTAGGTCGATATTTTCTCCACTGCCAACTGAAACAGCATCATTCGTATATATATATACACACGTAAGGTATTAAATAAGGTTGGTTTTTATATATGTTTTTACATCTCTCCGTTCCAAGTTTGTTTTGACTAAGGAATGTGGAATGGGAAACTGTGACAAGACCGCCGTTCCTAATCATATGATGCAACCAATCACCTTGTACTCATAAACTTAAATGGTTTAGGGGATCACCTGAAGATCAGGGCCCCCAGTCTTCTTTAGTTAGCCTTATAAGGCTAACTAACGAAGGCTGGGGTACCTGATCTTCCGGTGATCCTTTTTTTTCAGCAGGAAATGACTCAACATGAGAAATTACTATGCCTCATATTTGCTTAATCCTTTCACTCATTGATGACTTTATAAAGTCATTAAATATTCGGCCATGCTGTATCGTATCTATAACACTTTGACCAATCAATCACGCATGACTATGAAGAGTAGTCTATAGGCTAGCATTTATCGTAACAGCCACTTAACTTACGCGTGTTTCGGTCCTACGCTGCTATCAGTCGCCGGCGGAGGGAATTTATTTAAGTAGTTTTTTCCATATTTTGTTTTTTAATATAATGTGATGCTCAGTCACGACAGTTTAGTTTTGTTATAATGTTTCAGACCAACAAAGACCCTTGGATCCACTTGTGACTGGTCTACCTAATTGTAGTTGTAGTTGTCAAGGCAATTGGACCAGACAATATACATCCAAGAAAAAAATGAGTTAACAAAGCCATTTACAATATTATTCAATAAGTCTCTTATAGAGGGCAACTATACCCCCAGACTGGAAGAAGTATTATTTGTATTATTTTGTGAAGTATTATTTTGGCTACATTTTTACATTTGAGTCACCGATGACTATGCAAAGCTGGTCTAAAAAAAAAATATATATATTTTTTTTGTGTACATACGAAAAAAATGTTCTAAACAAAATATTTTATTTTTGCCACTCAATTTTATTCGTGATTGAAAGGGGTTAAACCTCCTCATTTTATTACGTCAATTCATACTTATATATATATATATATAATTAAATTTTCCGTGTACCGACGTGAAGCCCAAATATTGCATGTGTGGGGGTTCAAATTTTCGTCAATCGCAATCAGAGAGGAGAAAGTATTAATTTGACGAGGGACTCGGTTATTTTGTCAAAGACGCATTGTCAGATATCGGGTCTACGTTCTGATCACGTGGAAACACCGCTTTCCCTAGCATCAACAAGCTTGAGCGACGTTGAGTCTGATCAGTAGTTGGATAGGGGACCCTCTCCGCGTTTGGATGTAGTGACCCGAAGATAGTTCCGATCCCGCCTAAAACTGAAGGTCCCCTTTATCGTTACGGGAAGAGGAGGTTAAAATACCCAAGACATTATTATTATCGCTAAATATAAATATAGATAGCCTCCCAAGCGTCCATTGTGAATAACTGTTTGAATCTTGTTGAGAATAATAGATTCGTTTAGTTTTCATGAATGGTCGAGAGAGGAAATGATATGCTTTTAAGAGTAACATTTGTCCGTAAGTGACTCGACACTCAGAACGTAACTCAAAAGTTACTCGTAATATCTCAAAATGAGTAATTGTGACGGAATTAAGAGTCATTTTAATTTTCATTAAAGTAATATAGAATTAATGATGAAACATTGTGATAATGGTGAATTTGAGGGGTAAATTCACCAACATTATAGGCGTAAAGTGTTGGCCTAAGAAACTTCGTTAACGTTGCATTTTATCAATAAGTTTAGTTAAGTTAAATTAGGCTTGGTTAGGTTAGGTTGTTGGGCGTGGTTAGAGTTATATTAGGCTTAGTTAGATGAGGTGATTTGCTTGTGGACGAAATATGCTGGAATGTGTCGAGTTTTGTTGACAGTATATGTCTATAGAGGTACTGACCTACAACAGTCATTTGTTGTGACTTGACGAGAGTCTTAAAGAGCGGCGCCTCCGTCAGGACCTCGCATTTGTACCTTCCCCCGGAGTTTTCAGTGAGGCTTCGAAGGGACACGTGTTGGTCGTCGCTGCGACTCACCTGCCGAAGGAAATGGGTAAAAAAAATGGGTTGGTTGGTTGGTTGGTTGGTTTTGTAATGCCTCTCACTCACGAAGGGTCATTGCGACGAAGAAATTGGGGTATGTTCGAAGAGGATGTATATAAGGTAAGACGAGCTAATCGGTCAACCCAAGTTACCGCGATGGGCATTAGCGGGTCATACCCCTGTTTTATTCCCTGTGCTCATTAAGTGTTACTGGGGAGGTTAGGTCATACCTGAATTGTCCACATACAAATATACTCTCGCTTTCATTAACCTAACCTAACCTAACTTTAATATAGTTAGTCAAATTAAACTGAATTAAGTTCAGGATTATATATATAGGGTGAGTCAAAAGTAGCGCCCGATTTCTGTTTTTTCGGCTGCAATTGTGCATCGATCACGAGGGAGGGCACTTTGAAAATTGCAAGTAAAACAGCTTGGTACAGTTCCGTAATAATTCTCCCCCGAATAAATGGTTAGATAAACATGTCATTCATTTATTTCCACCTTCTTGTACACTGTAATAC
Source organism: Bathynomus jamesi (assembly GCA_023014485.1). Lineage (NCBI taxonomy): Eukaryota > Metazoa > Arthropoda > Malacostraca > Isopoda > Cirolanidae > Bathynomus > Bathynomus jamesi. The sequence goes on from JAJOZX010002930.1 coordinate 179,604, forward strand.
AAATGGCAAACAAACAATCAACTGACAGAAATCGGGCGCTACTTTTGACTCACCCTATATATATATATATATATATATATATATATATATATATATATATATATATAGGTATTATATTTTCCTAAAACCTAGCATATACAAATAATTGAGCCAAAGATTATATTTTGTTATTTTCTTTTCTAAAACTACCTCATTAGTTTTGAGACATTCAATTAAACACAAACAAATTTCCAATTATGTTTGGAGACTTTTTTCGCCCCCCCCCCCCCCATTTTCAATAAAGAGATTTTACCTCCAATTTTTTTTCATCTGAAATATCCCTAAATGTGGTACAATTTAAGTCTTAAATACGACAGTCTCATTAGCTTACAACGAAGTATATATATATATATATAATATATATATATATATATATATATATATATTTATATATTTTGAGAGAGAGATGATATAATATTAATAGATATATTGAAATAAAACGTGCGGCGAGGAGATTTGGTCCTCGCCTTGCTAGTGGGCTACGTCCCGACCAAATCTCCACCATCAGAACTAACGTTTCGACACGTTCATTCGTCATTGATTTATGTCGAAAGTTAAGATAAAACGTTTGGTCTAAAATTGAATCTCCAAAAAGTTTAACTCACATCCACTCGCACTCCAGGTTGCGGAAACGCCTGTTGTGGGGGCCATTCCCCAGGGACGTAGCGGTAAAATTCCCTTCCAGATTTGTACCATTTGACGGAGTAAAGACGCTCTCCTTCCACGTCAAATTCGCACGTCAGAAGTACGTCATCTCCAGTTACGGACCGCGTTGGTACCGAAAAACGAATCCACTCCAAACTCGAACCTGTAACCGAGAAAATGAAAGGATTTTTACCCACAGTAACATATTCGACACGGACTGTTTTGGGTTATAGGTTAGGAGAACCGCCAAATGAGTTGTTAGGACCCCCCGAATGGGTTATTAGGACCCTCACATAGATTGTTAGGACCGCCGAATGGGTTATTAGGACCGTATATGGGTTGTTAGTAGCGCAGCGTTAGGGTCGTAGCATAGGTTAGATTACGCCAATGTATTTTAAGTCAGATTATTGCATCGTTAAGCCTGGTTAGATTAAGTGACGTTTAATGTAAGTCGCGCACGCCCAGTACGAGAAAAAAAATCGGAACCAAAATGAGTTGGTTGGTCTTTCGTTAAAATTGAAAAAACAAATCGTTAAAGAAAAAAAGAAAAGGGGTCATTGAGGATGAATAGAGGAGGAAATGTTACTGAAAGTGGAAACCTTAAGCACAAATACGTTTATATATATATATATATATATATATATATATATATATATATATATATATATATATATATATAACTTTACAACAGCAAATAATTCTAATGCATTGTTTAACTGTTTAACCATATGTATAGATGTAATCATAGTATCAAGTGGGATAGTTCTAAAGCACTCGTTAAAAACAAAGATATAATCGAAAGGAATATTCTAGAATGTGCATTTATCCATTTTAAAAATAATTTCACTAACAGTGCGGGAATGTATAAAATTGACAATACCCTGTTAAAATACCTTTTGCCTCTAATTAACTCTTGTTAATCATGTGCTAATCTTTTTTATTTTTCCGTCCCGTTGTACATATGTATATATTTTTGTCATCTCGCCTGCTCCCTTCATTCCCTGACGAGGTGTACATCGGAATACACGAAAGACCTTGGAATCATTTTTCTTTTTCCTTCTGGGTTTGCATCATTCATTCATTTCACGTGTTTAATTGTGAAATTCATCCCATATATATATATATTTATAAATAAATAGACTAATTAGGGTGATTCAAAAAAATCAAAGTTTTTTTTTTTAATTGTTCAACCTGTATTTTTGTTCCCTATGACAAAAAAGTAGTGTATGCCAAATTTGGTGAATTTTAAATAAAATTTACTATGTGCTACCAGGCGTCAAAGTTTCCCTCTTTTTCAATTTGTTTGTTTTGTAAGTTGTAACTTATGATTTTATGTTTAATTGTTTATATTTCAGGATTTTTAATTAATGGTTTATATACTAGCTTGCTTTTAATTGTTGCTTGGAACTCGTAATTTTGATACCAATTAATCGATTATGGAAGCTAGGCCTAACTCACCATCACCCAGTTGCTCATTTGGGAGAAGTTCTACAAGAAAAGAAACTGAAGTATGGCTAATTGGGCAGCCCTCTGCAGTACTAAAAACATCCGTATTACCATCAGAGAAGGAAATGATGGCCCTCTTCATGCACTACAGAAATATTAAAAAGCAAGACATTAGAGAATCATGCTGCTCTACTGCAGATGATGTGCTAGCAGTTTGGAAAAAGCAGGAATACCAGCAAAACAAAGAATACATGTAGTAGATAAAATTCAAGGAATACTGAAGGAATGACAGCTGCTTAAGAAAAACAAAGCAAACAAATTGAAAAGATCACAAAATTTAAATAATAAAGAAGAAAAATGGAAAGATAAACTGGAAAACTTATTTGACATTGCTCATGAGAATGCTATGCAGCTTATAAAAATAGAAGATGATAAGAAATTCTTGAAAATGCAACGTGAGAAAGGACGTCATGGAAAAATGGGTACCATTGATAAGGCTGTTGCTAAAAAAGAGCAAAGAGCAGCAGAAAAGCAACAACGTTATGAAAAGAGGAAAGCAGAAGAAGAGATCAAAAGAAAGAAGAGTGAAGAGGCTGTCATACTCACCAGTACATCATCAGAATCAGAATCAGAGGAGAGTAAAAGTGATGAATCTGGTTTCTGTGCTGCACAACCTTCAACATGGAAAAGTAAGGTTGGCAAACGTAGAAAATTGTTTGATGTTAAATTATTAGGAAGTCTTGATGTTGCAAAATTGAGTGACAGAAATGCGTCTCTTTTTAATGCAAACAATCAGACATCGCTTGAATGGACATCTGCGAACAAATAAAATGCATGTGTTTCAATACAACGGCAGCCAATACTGGTCCTAGAAATGGTGCAGCTATTCTTCTAGAACAAAAATTCGACAACGATTTATTGTGGCTGGCATGTCGACACCATATATTTGAAATTATGCTGGAAGCTGTTGTTTCAAAGTCTTTATCACCATCTTCTGGCCCAGATATAGTCCTTTTTAAGAAGTTCAGAGAAAAATGGTCAAGCATTAATAAGGAGGACTACGAGACAGCATTATCAGATCCAGATATCTATGAAAATATTCATGACATCAAAGATGACATAATTATATTTGCAACAAATCAACTAGATACATTCCAACCAAGAGACGATTACCTAGAACTATTGCAGTTAACAATTATTTTTTTGGGAGGTGAACCAAAAGGTGGAATCAAATTTAAACATCCAGCGGGACTTCATCGGGCTAGGTGGATGGCCAAAATTACATATTCATTAAAAAATTTTATGTTCAAATCTCAGTTCAAAATTTCAGTAAAAGACAAAAAAGGACTAAAAGACATCTGTCTGTTTGCTACTCGGTTATATGTAAATGCATGGTTTACAGCTCCTGTGCCATTTTGCGCTCCTCGTCTTGCTCTGGAATTATTACAGAATCTTGTAGTCTACAAACAAATAAATGACACAATTGCATTTGTTGCTATTAAAAAACTGTTAGGTCACCTCTGGTACCTATCAGAAAAACTGGTAGCCTTGGCCTTTTATGATGATGAAGTGCCTACTGAAACGAAAAACAAAATTGTAAAGGCCTTGCAAAATACAACAGAAACTCTTCCTGCAAAACGGGCTTTTCTAGATCCTGCACTTATTCCAACGAATAAATTAGAAGATTTTGTCACATCAAATACTCAAAGATTCTTTACAATAACAGAATTTAGTTCAAAATTTTTACTCAAAGATGCTAAAGAATGGCATAATGATGAAGAGTATAACTCCGCTAAGAAATCTATCAAACAGTGGAAAGTCGTGAATGATATAGCGGAAAGAGGAGTAAAATTAATGTATGAATATAATAAAATACTAACACATGACGAAGATCAAAAACAATTCTTGCTACAAGTAGTGAAAAACTACAGGGCTGTTTACCCTGATAGAAAGAAAGAAACATTGATGAAGTAAGGACAGCTAATGTCTCAAATATCATGCTAGTTTAATTATGCATGCTTGTGGTTATGGTAGGACCTACGGGGGAGCTTTCCACATTAAAAAAAAAGCAATGCGCCTTGTACTGTACCCCCTGGGTGGTGTGGAAAAATTTGACAATTTGAGTCGTTCTGTCAATTTTTAATTGCTGGTAGCAACCCCTAAAAATTAAAAATTTGCTAAAATATTTTAGGATAGTTGTTTTTATGCTGAAATGAACCATTTAAAGGGTTGAACATATTAAAATATAAAAAAAAAATTTTAACCCCATATTTGAATCACCCTAAAATTTATATATATACACACACACCCAGGGAGCACACTTATATCGATATAATGATGAAGAAATAGGGATGAATAAGCCTTTTATTATTGAAACGATATGACGTGGCAATTTCGAAATAGCTGAGTGTATATGATACAATTTTCGATATCGATATCGAAATGGGGTTGAAAATGAGTACTGATGTAAAATCGTTGAGAGTAAATACAGAAACATTATATCCTCACCATTTATATTTTAGAGATGCTAATTGCAATTTATTTTATGAACATGTATTTTTGCTTCAATATTAATTCGTAAACTGTCACAGCTATCTACCCAGAGCCGGATTAAGACTGTGAGGGGCTTAAGGCTGAATGATCATTACACTAGGCCCAAATTCGCAACGTTTGAAAAACAATTTCGGAAACAGATTAACCCTTTGAAGCCAATCATACAAAAATGGATGAAAATCCTAGATACATATCGACAGTAATACACCATCACGTATAATGGCATAAAAAACTCTTAACTAAAAATTCTTATGTTCCGCCTCTGAAGATATAATTATGCAATTATATGTAATATTACTTAACCAACCTTGTGACAAAAATTTAGGGTTTGTGATATAAAAATTAAGGCCTAAACTCGATAATCTAAAAAATATGATGGCCTAAGGTTACAGTTTATTAGCCTAATGGTTAATCGGGCCCCGTATCTACTACATTTCAACGCTGTCAACCAAGCATATCAACAGTCAATCGATGAACCGTACGTACTTCCCTGGGCATATATTAAAATAGTCGGTCATTTCTCCGTAGATTTTATCCACGCATAAACCTTATTTTAAAAAAGTGTTAAATTTCATTTTCCAAATAACGGGGCTACGTGGCCACTTCGTAACATCGCTTCCAGTTGATCAGCAAAGTTAAGCGATCTTGGATTTGGTTGTAGTTGGACGGGGACTGTCTTTCGCGTCCAGATCGTGTAACGGCCCGTAGTTCGGATACCACGTAAAACTGTAGGTTGCCTTCGTGAGGTGACCTTAGATCAATGGTGGGCAACCCGCGGCCCATCATGTTTCTGAGTGCGGCCCAAGAGACATTTTACTAACCACTGTCGACATGAATGAAAATGTTGGAATTTATATTAATATTTCCATAATCTATTGATAATTTTGTTTGATTTAACAAAATTTCTTTATTAATAAGCATAAAAGCATAAGCATAAAAGCATAAGCATAAGCATAAAGCATAAAAGGTAAGCATAAAAAATGTTTCTTTAACTTTACTATTTGAAGTTGATCACAATTCAATTAATATATAAATAATAATTATTTCTAACTCTTTATGGGGTTTTCGGCCTGTATTAAATATATTTAAGGATATTCGTGGGTGGGGGCCATGTTTAGCTCACATGCACATTTTTAATCTTGCGGCCCACTGAGATGAAGGAAGGCCACTCATACGGCCCACTCACTAGCCTAGTTTGCCCATCACTGCCTTAGATCCTTAAACTACAACCCCCGACACGCTTCAGATACAAAAATTAGAGAGTTCAGTCAAAAGGTAAATATAAATTGATGGATCATATTATCAATGTACACTTTAGGAAAAAAGTTAGCCTAAAGATAAATTGTCTAAAAATTACTAATTATCAATCTTTTGTTTTTCTTTTTTCTTTTATTTGTGACAAAAGTAAAATTTAAAAACAAAATAAAACCCACTTTTTAGTAATTTTTGATGCATTTTAGAAGTATGATTTCTAGGCGAATTTTTTTCATAAATTATGCATTCGTAATAAAAGTCGTTTCGACAACAACCATTAATAGTTTTAGTGAACTTCAACAACAATTTTGGTGGTCTCACTCGTTCTTCCTCAATTTCACAAAAGAGTGAAATTTTAAACACGCGTGGTTTCACTCGATAGAGAAGTACGCTTTCATAATTTAAGACCTCGGACCCCTTTTCCTCACGACTGTAACTCGCTTCCGTATTAGCAATCGCGCGTTATTCTACTTGCAACCCCCCAAAAAAGGTCCCAAAACGAGACATCGATTTGAACATTTTGTTTTAGTTATAATGTAATACTTTTGTAAATTTAATTTTAAATAAATTTTCCTACGAGACCAGACTTATGGGACACCCTGTATTATACGATATTCCCAAATGATTACTTCCCCCTCAATTTTACTCCATTCCAATTCCCAATCCGGAATTGAAAATGTACAAAGTAACCATTCCACATTTGAGAAAAGAGTTTCTAATATTTCTTAACCTAAAGAAACTTAATCTAACATTATCTTAACCTAACCTGGACTAGTGGGAGAAAGCCGTGGATGAGGATAAGAATGGCATGAATTGGGAATAGACCTATTTGAAAATACCTTTTTTTGAAATTCCCACTCTTGGGTGATGAACGAAAGAGGAATGACATTGAATGGAATAATACCTCACTCGTTACTAATGAATGACATTGAATGGAATAATACCTCACTCGTTACTAATGAATGACATTGAATGGAATAATACCTCACTCGTTACTAATGAATGACATTGAGTGGAATAATACCTCACTCGTTACTAATGAATGACATTGAGTGGAATAATACCTCACTCGTTACTAATGAATGACATTGAGTGGAATAATACCTCACTCGTTACTAATGAATGACATTGAGTGGAATAATACCTCACTCGTTACTAATGAATGACATTGAGTGGAATAATACCTCACTCGTTACTAATGAATGACATTGAATGGAATAATACCTCACTCGTTACTAATGAATGACATTGAGTGGAATAATACCTCACTCGTTACTAATGAATGACATTGAATGGAATAATACCTCACTCGTTACTAATTTATTTTAAAAAGGTATAATAATTACGTAATTATGAGAGGGGAAACTAAAACAAGTAAGGCCCCCCCCCTCCCACAGGATCGTCTCGCGACTGACGACTTGGGTCATGATGCCTCGACTCGCGTATAATTTTGCATTGACAGAATGGAAGCCTCGCACGACCGCGACGCGATTCTGATCGAATCAAATCAAATTATTTAGTCAAAATGGCTCCTTGTATGAGTACTTTCATGTTAATCATTTTGAAATAGGAGTATCGTATTTTCTGCCATTCAGATACTTTAAGCATCTTATCTTAAAGCTAATTTGAGGTAATTAAAAGCTCTTTCTTGATCAAATAAATCAAAAATAATTTCGTACGAAAATATGATAGGTGCTACTATAGTATGCGGCCTACCTACGATTGGTTAAGTTTAGTCATGATATTTTCGTTAAAACTAACGAAAATATCATGACCTAAACCTAACCAATCGTCAAGGCCGATTGACATTGTGGGATGTAAACGAGCAATTAGTAAACAAGATAAGAAGCTATAATTAAAAGGTAGACCGCCGAATCGTAGGTAGACCGTCTACTATAATAGCACCAGATAATATTTATATTTCAAAAAGATAATATTTATAATATTTTGGTTAATTTCGAAATAACTTATTTAAAAAATTAAATGATTTGGGTTAATTTCGAGTTAAATTGTTTTAAAATATGTAAAAAACTAAATACTCCAAAAATCATTGTTGTAAACACACTCCGAGAAAAGGAACCCTTTTGAATTGATTGCGTTTAACAGGAATTCTGAATGTAACGAAAAAGGGCATAAATTGATTGGGTACTGTTATGAACACGTGACCAGTAGTCTTTCCGCCATTCATGCCATCATGAGTAAATACCCCTCACTTTGCCTCTTGATCTTTAGACCAAGGATCGTGTCTGCAACCTTGACATTTATACTGTGTAAACTGATGTCCTGCATTTTGTAATCTTCATCCAGTTCCAGGAGATACCTTCCAGAATCAGGGCCGGATTAACCATTAGTATTTTGAGCCTAGTGTGATGATCATTGAGCATGTCGAAGAAAGGGGAATCTTTTGTTTGATATCACAGTTTAAAGCCAGGAAGGAAGAAATCATTCTCTATTTGAATTATATGCTAGGGTTTTTTTTTAATGTACGTATCTTTGATTTTAGTTGGTTGTTAAATTTGAATAAATATAATTTCTATTTGAAGATTTTATGAATTATATACAATATATAGTACGTATATAGGCCCTTCCCTCTTATTAGCTTTAGGCCCCTCACAGCCTTAATCCGGTCCTGTTCAGAATATATCCTCGGAATGTATTTACTTTGTGTACATCTAAGGAAGTATATGCCATTCTTTGTAATACAGGGTGTGTATAAAGTAACGCGAGTGAAAAGACAAATCCGATTTGAACTGGTTTAAACTAGTTTCAACTTCTTATTAATTATTAAAAACATTTTCAACACCTTTTATAAACCTTTATATCGACTATACAATTGTATGTAATAAATATTACTCGTCCATATTCACTTGCGTTAATATAATTCAAATCGGATTTGTCTCTTCACTCGCCTTACTTTATACACACCCACACCCGCTACACTATATAGTATCATTATTTACCCGAAGAGTAATTTTTATTTTGCCATCACCAATTTTGGTTTATAAGCAATTTTTACAATTAATAATTTTTTTTTTAATAAAAATGTCCGGTATTGACTTAACCCAACCTAGAACTGTTCCAAGCCAGTCTAAAATGTTAGTGGGGGGAGTGCAGCGAGAGGACGCCGCACGTACTTTATTTGGCTTATTTTTCCCAAGTTAGTAGCGTTACCGCCCCTCTGAGCGCCCTCTGATGGGCGAAGGACGCAAAACAGAATGCCAGTCACCTGGGTTCCTCCATACGTAATCTGTGGTTAAAATTTGGTATTTGGGTATTTGACTTTAGGATTATGGTCAGGTCTAATAATAAGAGAACGATACTCGAAAATATTTGCAAAACCTTCTGTATTATAATTTACCTCAATAAATTGATCAAATTAATATTAAAATCACCATTGATCCTAATATGATTCAATACTTATTTTAATATCGTTTAATTTAATATTAAAAATATTAAATTGATAAATAACACCAATACGATTATCAATATTTTAAGATTGAACAACATTCATTATAAACGCTCGTAATTTCACAAATATTTTTAACCAATATGTTCCTTGAGTAGTCAACACCTCCTGATGCTTTAGTACAGCCCTGGTATCCCCTTAGTTTTCTTTATTCATACGCTGAATAATTTGTAACTATTGTAAGCATGCATTATACACTCTCGTAGATTAGTTCGTTATGCCCGGTTAGGTTTAGTTAAGGGAATGTTGATGATTTTTCACGCGTTCATCTATAATTTTGGATTATGGGCCAATCACTATCTTTAAAAGAAAACTATTTTAGACAATTTAAATGCAGTTAAACTTTTTTGTTAAATTATGTAAGTCCGAAGCTTCACTTTTAACTGTCTTTAACAAAAAAAAAGAAGATTTTTTTGAATTACAAAATGAAGCCTTCCACTATTTGCTCACCTTCCAATTGGTGTATACGTATTCACGGTCCAAATTAACATTTTCCTATTGATTGATGCATGTCCTACGACTACTAGATCGGTAGTGGTGAGACTCCCGAGTCGTGGGTTCTAACCCCAGTACTGTCTAGGTCTAGAGCAGGGCGGTTGTCTTTTCTGTATCTTACGTCACGACGAAGCGGCAGGCCGCCGGCCACCCCCATTTAATTGACTCTGGCTAAAGTTTCAGCGGGAAATATCGGACGTGGATGCTACCTTACTACTACTACTATTAGCAGTAGTAGTGTACTCTAAATCAAATGACGGCAGCGTTACGCCATATTACCAACTCGAAAAAGTAATTGTCATATTATATATTGCAGTCATACCGAAATGATGCTAGTGACATATTGAGATTATTATTAAAAAACATCTAAAGGCATAGTTACAACATTATGACGGCAGAAATACGTCATTATACCTGACAACTTTCTGACGGCAATTCGACCCCATGCTACCGCCATTTGGTTTATAATGAAAAACTGTATTATAATAATAAAGTTTTTAAAAGGGAAATATTTAGATGTCATACTTTACTCCAATTAACAGGTAAATTGAACTCAGAAATTGTAGGTGACAAACACTGCATGCAGAGTTACACTCATTTAGTGAACACGCCAAAATTCATGCTAAAATTTAAAAAAATAAATTCTCACCGCACCTAGTCACACTTATAATTCAATTATTTCAAAATTACACCTAAAATATATCTCACACTCGGTACAAAACACCCAAAATTTACTCAATTACAAATGTATCATCACATTTTTAACAAACTTCAAAATCACACTTGAAAAATACTTGCGATAATAATTACCAGCAAATGCGGCATGTATACCGCAAATTTCGCAGGCGATAATTTTTGTCAGAAAGTACAACACATTTTATATACTATTTTTATTTGTTTTTGTAATAATAATAATAATAATAATAATAACAATAATAATAATACTGAACTTCAGTTACATATATTTTGATACTCGCGCTGTTGTATAAAATTTTACCTTTGTGAGATCGGCCGAAAGGTAAAAGTGAATCTAAGTGTTAATTAATATTACTTATTACCCTCTTCGTAATAAACAAAATATAGTTTTTATTTCTATATCTAATGACGTTTTTTACTATAAAAATAATAATAAAATTACAATAATTACGCCTCAAAGAATTACACCATTTTTTTTTTCGTTTATGGATTCTCTTGCTATTTATTCGGATATATTTACTATAGAAATTATTTAAAAATATTACTTTTTATTGTTCGTGTTACATCACATGAAGAGGGTTTGTTGACGATATTTAATAGGTGATGCGGTTGTGGTGCTTAAAAATTTCACATTCATCCGTCTTTTTTTTTTTATTGTGAATTAAATACATTTTGAATGTTGATTCGCCAATTTGTGGAGTAATATTCATAGCATTTTCTTTTATAGGAATGTCTACTAATAATAGTAACACTCGATAATACTAAGAATAATACTGAATAAGAGTAACTAATTATTGAAAAAAAACGTTAATATACTTTAATATTACATATTTCTACTATAATTCACCGAAAATGTCTGTCTGTCTGTCTGTCTGTCTGTCCGCAGAGAAAAACGTTTACGTTTCTGAACCAATTTCGACCAAACTTCGTATGGTGGATGGGGGTGATGAGTAATGAGCGAAAATATATGTGTGACCAGCCCCCCCCCCCCCCTACCAATTACTGGGCCCGAAGGACCCAGCACCGCGATAAAACTAAGAAAAGAACGCAGCCGTGAAAATCTTGAGTTTCACATTGTGTCAAGATTTGTGAAGCTTATGAAGATTTTCATGACTATAGTTCTATTGACCAAATAATTTAACTGTTTCGTAAGCTTCAAGTAAAATCTGTGAAGCTGCATTTAAAATTTAAGTGATTCGTGAGCTAATTGTAAATGTTAAACTCTAACTTGCTTAGAAAATATCCCGCCCGTAGGACGGGTATTTTTGCTAGTTTTTTCTATAAAATGAGTGTTAAGTATCTCGCATCAGATATCTGCATCATAACATAATTCACGATTATAATTACTATGTACATAGACCGCTAAAGGGAATTTAAAACGACAGCGCCATTGCGTATGACGTCACTGGGACACTAGTTTTTCTACTAAATTTTATTATTCTACTCGTTTAAAATAAAATAAAAATTAAAGTAGATTTATGTCGACAACTAATGTATGCAGGGGCGGACTGAGCGGTTGGACCATTATGGGGCCCGGCGGCCCCGGCCCGCAGTCATCATAACGTCTATTTGGTGATCTCAATTGGGTCAAGCGTCTAATTGAACTGTAATTTGAAAAAAAAAAAAATGGATTTCAAGGGACCCAGAACCTCATTATGCCCGAGAGCCCAGGTTGCTGTCAGTCCGCCCCTGAATGCATGCACGGAGTCGGACGAAGTTCGGCGAGTAATTTTTAGTGAAACACTGATTTTGTACAAATTAATGTTTTTACTAAACTAAAGAGCATTGGTTGTACTCTGTTCGATTCCATACATTACTCGCTGACCATTTTAAAAATTAAAAATTATGATTACAGTCTCTTAAACCGTAAACTGTAGTAAAAAATACTTAAACTGTAATAATGATGAACGGTAATTATTATTTAAAAATATAATAATCGTTAAAAAAATATTAATTTTTAATTAGTTTAAAGTAAACCGATTCGGACAATTGATTTTTCTTCTTCGTGAATGTGCGATAGAATGAATGTTGTATTACAACAGTTAAATATTCCTCTTATGGTATATATATGAGGTAATCAAACAGTCAATTTGAAAGTCTTTTGAACAGAAATTTTCAGCCAGTTCAAACGTCGCTCGCTTAGATTTTGAGTGGCAGCTTCGCAACTTTTGACCTACTGGTGTTGAATGCGAAGCTAAAATTTTGATGGATGTAGTATTTTGTAAATTTATAGGGACTTAAAATTTTGTACAAGCTTGGTCGGACTAGATAATGTAGGCTTTGGCCTTTCGTTACAAAATAATATTATTTACAGATAGCGAAAAGGGCGTTGTTCGAATCGGTAGCTAATGACTAAAAATGAACTAATGACTTTATATCATAATAAAAATAATTTTTTTAATAAATAAAAGTACTTCGTATCTTTACATTTAATATTTCACCTTCATTCTACAATAAAATTTTAGGTTTAAAAAGGTCTTATGTTTAAATTCGGGTTAAAAAGAATTAAGTGTGGCCACAGTCCACAGAATAGGATAAAAACTAGTGTCAATTAGTGTCAAAATAAATTGCACTGGAATTAGAAGCTAATAATTCACAGGCCTGCGATGGTTTTGTTGTTCGAAATATTTTATCACTTGTATAGTAATTTTTGCACGCTGATTCCGAAAATAATATTCATTTTTCGCCATCACGTAGGCCTACATATTTTTTATTACATATATAAGTAATTTTCATCAAATTTTGATTAGAAACTACTGCCTATAAATGCTTAGTTTCACCAAAACTTCAAAGAAATGGAGAAGAGATATCAGGAAAGGTGGGACATCAGCATGATGGCTGATTACTGTTGGATGTTGAAACGGGATACTCAGAATTATTACATAAAAGGACCAGCGCGTACATTCGAGACTAAAAGGCATAGATAGATTTCACGAGAAAACTCAGGACAAATAAAGATGAATATGTAATTGACGTTAATAATCTTCTTTCTTTTTAAAGTTGTTTGCATTTGTAATTAGTATAACAAAGCGAAATAGGTACCTAATGTAAATTGAAATAAATAATATTTATTTATGTTTTTCCATTCCAGTTTGCAGAAAATCCTTACGTGATAGAAAAAAATGGACACCTTATTCGAAATGAGCGTAGTTGAATTATATAAAATCAGTTATTAGTAAGAAGACAACTCTTACAAAGTTCTCATTCGCGGTCCTGTGTAATTTATTAGAAAACAAGGTTTTTGTTCTCGCATAGAACCCTCATCAGTCAAAAAAAGGATACAAGGATCTAAAAATATATGTATTTGTACCTCACTGAGAAATCCCTCCCCCCCCACTTTGGGGGTTTAATATTTTTAAGAAGAAAATTACTATGAAATCAGGTATGAAGAGGTGGGAATATTACCTTAATGGTATGATTACCCGTGGTATGAAAGCGGTATACCAGTGTGTATGTACATATACAGGTCAGCGTTCATAGCATATTGGGTAACACCGTTTCCCTATAAGCGAACTGAGACACTGAGGTCGGGACCTCGACTCCCGCTGTTAATAATAATTAAGGTTTTAGCGCAATGGACCGCATTAGTTGTCCTGAGCACTGTACTAGTTTGTGGCCCTCGTAACTTATTATTATTACGTATATTCTCTAAGATAAACACATACCCATAAATGAGGCCCTCCAAGGAAGAAGAGGCTAAACGACAAAAGTAAAAGTGATCAGAATTCTATAATTGTTAGTTATGAATTGGGACATTCGAGGCTTCCCTAGGAAGAAGTGGCTAAGTGCCAAAAGTAAAAAACTCCAGAAAACGCAGTTAAAGTTGTACCAATTTGAAAGTGACATAACTTTTGAACATATTTCTTCGAAATATGTTCAAAAGTTATGTCACTTTCAAATTGGTACAACTTTAACTGCGTTTTCTGGAGTTTTTACTTTTGGCACTTAGCCACTTCTTCCTAGGGGAGCCTCGAATGTCCCAATTAATAATTATAGAATTCTGCTCATTTTAACTTTATTACCGGGGTCATATTTCAATTAACTAACGGTCTCGCAAGGTGGGCGGGGGGGAGTCAGTTGACTCGACCATATAGTTTTCGAGTGGGGACCTTTACCTTGAACTTTCCTACAAATTTCTGGACTCGGGGGTTTGTTATTCAAGCTTCCTTTATGTAAAATCTATTTTCACTCGAATTGAGCAGTCTCTCTCTCTCTTTGTGACTAAACTGAACTTTAAAACTTTCTCCAATTTAATTTGAACTTTAGTTAATTACGGCACTAAATAATTTATTTAAATTATTAATTGAATTATTATTATTAAATCTGATAATTAGTATTCGAAGTTATATAATTTACTAAGTTAGTTTGTATGTTAGGTGGAATTTTATATTTGGTCGTACTTTAGAACATTTTAATTAGTAATTATCGTTAATTATAAATTATAATAATTAAATTACCAGTAATTAAGAACTATTAAATTTGGGATCACCTGAAGCTCAGGGCCCCCCAGCCTTCTTTAGTTAGCTTTATAAGGCTAACTAACGAAAATATCACGACCTGACCTAACCAATCGTCAAGGGCGTACAGTTGACCTAACGATTAGTTAGGTTAGGTCGTGATATTTTCATTAGTTAGTCTTATAAGACTAACTAAAGAAGGCTGGGGGCCCTGATCTTCAAGTGATCCTAAATTTATAATCTTTCTTAATCCCAGAAAATTGCTTCGATGCAAAGTTGATGTAGGAGGGAGATACAAATTCTATCGTTATTATTAATGAAACCTTTAAGTTAACAATGGCGGTATTTTAATTATTTGTATTTTAAATTTTCATTATTTTCATTAATTTAATGATTTTTAATAATTGTTTTAAATCTAAATTGAAAATAAGAAAATTTCGAAAGATTTTGAAATAAAACAATAAATTAATAAAAAATTAATAGAAACTAATAAAAGTTAGTAAAAATTAATGCAAAATTTAATAAATCAAATAATAAAATCAATACAAGCTGATTCGCAAATTTTAAGTACAAAATTGAATTAAATAGACATTTTTTCTATTTCAAAGTAAACTGAAATAAACCACTTATTTTAACTATGATTTAATTATTTTTTATAATAATAGTAATTGATTAATTGATTAGCGTTTATATATAATATATACTTACTCAGTCGGATAAAAATTAGAAGCACCAAAAATATCATTTGTGAGAATCAAATTGAAGATGGCGGTCACAATATACCATAACTGATACTTTTTACAAGTTTATACGATACATTTATTATTTCTTTTTATTAGTAGTATACAACAAAGTTCAAGATTTTTAAATTAAATTTTTTTTAGTTCAATTTAATGAAAATATTTTAATTTAAAAAACGTAAATTCCAGTTTGTTTTTTAAATTTTTAATAATAAACTTTATAAATATTATTTTTTTACGTAGAAATAGTAAACTATTTTCTTGAATTCATTAAGTACAAAGATTGTATAATTTTATGGAAACTATCGCGTTATTTCCACCCAAAACAGCCAGAAATCACATGGCGGGAATGCATTCAAGTCTCTTTGCCGCTATTAAATCAAAGAATTAATTTATCAGTGCCTTAAGTCCCATTTTATATCTTGATTAGGAAGACACGTTTCAAACTGTTTTTTACTCTCTGTCTTAAAAATAATAGAAACTCCTGAAGCGATCTACGATATGTCGGTAAATGGGAGAAAGACTACGACACACCCTCCCCTTACGAAGGTCAGACCGACACTGAATTCGGGATGGTCCAAAATCTATGGAGAATCGACATCGCGGTAGAAGAAATTATTGGTGGATGGATTTTTCGTATTATATGAAGCATTTTTAATAACCGAGATGTCACATCTGAACATATGACACACTAATATATATATATATATATATATTATATATATATATATATATATATATATATATATATATATATATATATATATATATATATATATATATTATATATATATATATAATATTATATATATTATATATATACTCGCAGTCTAATACAGATCAGTGCGTTTAGCTTTGCGAGAGCGGATGCAGTATGATTTCTGTGTCACATTTAATAATGCGATATTAAACCATATATATATATATATATATATATATACATGTTAATAAACAGACAAATTATTAAAAACAAAAGAAGATTCATATCATGCTTGAAACATGTTTGGGACTTGAAACTTCGTCCACAGTTAAGATTCTTTAAATTTAGTTGGTTGGTGTCTGTTATTGTTTACACTAATCAAAAAGTACTCGACTTGAAGGTTCATTTCACGGTCGAAAAGTTTTGACAAATGGCTAACAAATAAGGAAAGTTTTTTTTTTTTTTAATTTTTCGTTCAGTGTGAAGGTACACTTCCGCGGTACGTTATATTTTGTGTAACGTTCTAATAATTTAATTGATAATTAGTATTAAGTGTGAATTAGTTAATTATTTATTAAAAGAAATAAAAATATTATGAAAGATATCCAAATGCAGCGCGATATATATTTTTACATTTATTTTATTTTTGTTTGAGGTTAAAAGGCCATTTTTTTTTGTGTGTCAAAGAAAACAGGACTTAGCCTATTTGTCGCTGCAGTATCCTATATTTTTAATTATTCCAAACTAGCATTCGTAATTTTAGCTTAATTTAATATTAAATTAACTAAAACTTTAATTGCAAAGGCTGATTTAGTTTTTTGCGCGGGGCCGGGGGATGAGGCGGGGGGGTTTGGGGGCTGCTACTGACCTACAAACATTTTTACTAAAATTCTATCTACTCTGGGAAGTAGTTGGGTGGGAGACTGTCTTCCGCGACCAGGTTATGTAGCGTTTCGTGGTTCGGATCCCGAGTAAAGCCGTAGAGGATCTTTTTCGTTCTGTGGCCCTCAATAAAATCAGATCTACTTATTTTCACCTTTTTATTACTTTTCACCACATTTTAAATTTGAAGAAACGTTTATTTATTAAGATTTTGGTGAAAGAAATTACATTATCAACTAACCTAATCCTAATTCAACTCTAAACTTAACCTAACCTACCCCTAACCAATGAGGAAGCAAAGACACAAAGGGAAAGATTTATTTAGTGTAAAAATACATGACATTTCCCATTTTTTCCAAAAAATTCTAAAAAATAAAAGTTAAGAACAAACATTTTTTGATTTTCTTAATAAAAATGATTTTCTTCAACTTAAAATTTAGTGAATTGTACTCAAAAGATTAAAGTTTGGTGGCAGCCATAGAACGGAAAAGACCCGCTGTAAGTCCCATCAATCACATGACCACAGATGTCGCGAAGGAGGTTAAACAACCCCCATCATTACGTTCTAACTATAAGAATCAACCCTGAAATGTATCTACCAATTATACTGTTGACTCTCTTCCATAGAAATCTTTGGAAATCCAGTAAATACTCAGCCTAAGGCCAACCGCCCGCAGGATCGATTTGAGTTGTCACGACCCCAGTCATCAGTCGTAAGACGATCCTGCGTGCGGTCGGCCTAAAACGCATTAGAAGAAATGTAGATACTTGACAAGTTAGTAAATAAAAGATCATAAGCGTGTCTTAAGTAACTTTGAGGTGAAAATATTTGTACAAAATTTAATGGATCAATTTCCATATTTTTGTAATAATGGTAACTACAGAAAAATGGCTATTTATATTTTTAAAAAAAGTAAACTATAATTTTTGTTTTTTTATATTCTTTCCATTTTCAAATTAATTATTTCTACTCAAATCTAACAGAATTGTAAGCGAGAGTCTACTTGACTTAATGCACGCATATGTTTGTAGAGGGTGTATCATAAATGTAATATCGTAAGCCTTCTATTAATTTTCTTATTACACTCACGAAAGAAAATGGGAGTTATTGAAGAATAGGGACCCCAGCCTTCTTTAATTAGGCTTATAAGGCTAACTAACGAAAATATCACGACCTAACCTAACCAATCGTTAGGTTAACCGTACGCCCTTGACGATTGGTTAGGTTAGGTCATGATAATTTCGTTAGTTAGCCTTATAAAGCTAACTAAAGAAGGCTGGGGTCCCTATTCTTCAATAGTTCTAGAAAATAAAAGCGTCTCTGTAGACGGAAAATGGAGAAGTGCATTCAAAATGAGAATCGTAATTCCAGATTCACCAATTACAAACATTACAATATTATTATTATTATTTTGGGGGTTTATTTTTGTCAGGACCTCAGCCTTAATTTCTCATCGGGTCTTTATGAAACTCGGTGAAAATATTGCTCGTATAGTTTTAAGGAATTTCCCCTAACCGGCTGATTCCCACAATTTTTTACCATAGATCACTGTATCAACTCCAAAAATATTGCGCGCACGAGCAAAAATGATAGAAATGACAAAACCGATCGAGTCACCAGTCACCAGTCACTATATATATATATATATATATATATATATATATGTGTGTGTGTGTGTGTGTGTGTGTACAGGGTGTCACATAAGTCCGGTTTCATAGGAAAATTTACTTTAAATTAAATTTACAAAAGTATTACATTAGAACTAAAACACATGTTCAAATTGATGTCTTGTTTTGAAACCTCTTTTGTTGCAGGTACAATAACACTCAATGGTTAATATAGAAGCGAGTTACACTCGTGAGGAAAAGACGTAATATCGTATCGTTCGGTGATTAATATAGATTGGTCATTATTTATTCATTTTAGCGAGACCCTTAATATACACACACACACACACACACACACACACACGTACACTGAGGTCGAGGGTTCTAATCCCGATGATGCTGGTTATAATAATATGGGAGTTAGCGCAATGGGCCACCTTAGTTGGCCTGAGTACCATGCAAGTTTCTGGCACCCCTGATTAATTTTTATTACACACGCGCGTATTTCCTTCTTTATATATATATATATATATATATATATATGTGTGGTGTGTGTGTGTGTGGTGGACCGGATATCCGCATCATTTTTAACATCCGCACTTGTGACTGCGGATGTTATGCGGATATTTCCTCTAATAAATTATGCAATTTACAAATAAATTAGCTTATAAAGTAGCTTATAAGGCCCAGTCATGCACATTTCATGTAAAGTATTAATTAATTATTAATGAATAAACAAATATATAAACCTCAAAATATAAATATTTGGTGACACAGAAAATTGAATGAAACTTGTTTCATTGAATTTTCTGTCGCTGAAACTCTCGAGAAAGTTATTATTTTTATCATAATGAAAACATTAATATTAATTTTAATTCTTATGCATTGCCTGCCATAAAAGTAATATCACGAAATTTTAAAAATTATGTCATATATTCATAATTCTATATTATATTGATAGATTAACTAAATATCCGCATCCGCGGATATTGAAATTAAAAATCCGCATCCGCAGATGTTGAAAAACTGACATCCGGTTCACCACTAATATATATATATATATATATATATATATATATATATATACACACTGTATAATGTATGTGTGTGTGTATATTATATATATATATATATATATATATATATAGGTATAAGAAAGGCCCAGACAGCGTCTGCAGCCCAATGGATAATACCTTTTTTCTACAAGCGAAATGAAGACGTTGAGATCCGGGGTTCGACTCCGGATGGTGCTGATAATGATACTAGGAGTGAGTTCAATGGGCCGCTGGTGTTGTCCCGAGAGTTGTGCCAGTTTGTGGCACTCTTGATTAATTATAAGAAAGGTTTCGCTGTTTTACGCAACACCGCTCCGCCCATACACACATTCAAGATACGAGCAACTCGCAACATCATGCCAAGTACATAGAGGGTGAAGCGAGTAAAGGGGCTTCCGGACATAGTTCAAGATCAGTGGAAGCAACGATGTTTTGAATTATTATGATTATCTTGTGAATGTTCACTTTTGTAGTAATTTTTTTATTTCTTTAGTTTCAGACGCTCCTCACTTTATAGATCGGGGTGAATGGTTCATCAGGAGCAAGATCCATTACAAGTTTATATATGATATATAGATAGTAGTCACGGATCACCAATTTGATGTGGCAAAGAAAATAGGCTTACTATAATTTATGAATTAAATTAAAATGAATTATTAGGGGTCACCAGCTTGGCTCTACAACCCAAACAAACATTTTTAATAAGGAGAGAAATTATTTGTTTTGGGTTTAATTAGAAAAGTAAATGAATTATTTGCTCACAGTGATTAACAATTCTATAACGGTATTTATAGCATATTGCAAATGACTGATTATTGGCAATACGTAATGGTTGCACAGTATAATCGTTAATTAAGTACAATGATGATAAACACTAATTTGGGTAGGCTAATGAGATATGCATCAGTGAACGCACAATAAGTAATTAAGCCAATAATAACTGAGATAATGAAAGTACGGTAAGGTACAGTAAATGGGTTAGGCAAGTAAAATGAAATGCATAGATGAGCAAATTAAACAAGCGGATACAATACAGTAAGTGAATACGGTAAAACAATTGTACAGGCCTACCGCAGTCGTAATGAGAGAGTTAGTTTGCCGGTTGTTTGCGTACACTTTTGGGTATAGCCTATTCGCTCGGCCGCGGTTACACTATGTAAGCTACGCGGGAATTGCTTAACACGAAGGCAAGGTTACGCTTGTGGCGTGTAGCTTACTAGAAAGTTTACGGACCTGGGCTTCGAAGGATTGGTTCTGCAGCGGACTGGCCTTACCGGCGAGAGGATGAGTGTTGAGGGCCGGTAGAGACTTGTTGAAAAGGAGGCCAACGGAAATTCCTGCAGCAGTGATGTTGCTTCTTGCAGGATGAAATTTGAGGGGCCCTTACTTGATGATAGACTTCGTGTATGCTGGACCGGAGCCTTGAAGGAATAGCGGGCCGCTCTCCGGCGAAGGCCGGAGAGCGGGTGGCGTGACGAGTGGTGCTACTGACGAAGGTGCTGAGCGAGAGATGTAACGACAAAAAAGAGGAGATGGCAAGTGAGAATGATTTGAGAAAGACACTGCACTTATAGTCTTGGCGACGTCCTCTGGTGGTCGTTTCGGGAAATACCACAAAATCCGTGTTTCCTCTGGGCCTCTTTCATGCCCGCGTGTATAACCTTTGTTTTGATTCCATGACTGATTGAGAACGGCGAGGAACGGATTTCCGGTCGGCCTCTACATATATATATATATATATATATATATATATATATATATATCTATATATATATATACACACGCAAGGCCAGCTTAGTGGTAGAACACCTCTGTTAATTTGAGCGCCTCGGGTTCGAGTCTTCGCTCCGACTTCAGATCTGAGCGATTAAGATGATTGTCTGCTTATTTCTGGGTAGTAGAATAGTGGTTAGGAGTTAGGACCCCACGAAATGCTGTAAATCCCTTCTGTCATATGACCTTGGGTGTTACGAAAGAAATTAAAAAACACACACACACACACATATATATATATATATATATATGCGGTCACGAAATTTCGAAACTACGATCGATCGAAATTTCGAAATTCTGATCATGTGAAATTCAACCAGACACGACGTGACTCGGTGCGGCTTCGGTGGTCTTCATATGTCATATTAAAATTTAGAAGAACCGTCAGTATGTTGATTGTAAATTAACATTATGTAATATTACATTGTTTTAGTTTGGTGTATAGGTTTATTTTATCATAAAAGCTTTTCTCTCTGATACATCATTGTAATGTCAACAGCATTTCATAAATTCGGTCGGTATTCAAATACTACAGTATCGTACACGGTACATATTGTGTTTCCTCCAATTTACGAAGGTTATTTGTGTAAAATGACGGTTACAAATGGATTAATGTATCTTTTATATTGAGTGGGTATTATGCTGCATTAGTTAGAGCTTATTTTGGCTTTTTGAAGGATCTTTATGGACTTGTTTATGACCATACATACATATTACGATGACCGGATCTGATAGTCACGAGGATCGGAATTCTCACGAGTTCCGGACGGCGCAACCGCCCCATTATTTCGCAATTTCGTGACCTCAGTATATATATATATATATATATATATATATATATATATATATATATATATATAAACTGTTGGGCCGTTCCGAATGCACTTCTGTTTAATTTTAAATAAAAACACGATAATCCATAAAACTTACATTATTTCATATGAAAATACTTAAGAGCCAACGTCTCGAATCTTGAAGGACCATCCTCATTCTCTCAACACTAAAAATTAAACAAACTGAATGAGAATACAATCTTTCGTATTGGAAACGGTTAAGCATATATATATATTAGGGTGGTCCTTATTTTTCACCTTTCAAATTTCCGTGCTCTGACCCCACCAAACTATGTCATTTGATGTAAAAACACAGTATACAAAGTTTTATTGAGATATATTAATATTTAGAGGTCGCTCAATGACTTCATAATATTGGATTATAAGATTCTCATAAAGTAGGAATATAAACAATTGCCAAATGTATTTCAACATTTAATTTTGTAGCTACATTAGCAGGAAGTACACAAGCCCCTTTGTTAGCTTAAATTGTGATCTGAACATCCAAATCTTTAGGGAATAGATGGCCTTTGACATCCATCGTGCCTGATGCATTGCTCCAGGAGCATAAAAGACTACACCACAATTAGAGGCAGCACCAAGAAACAGACATGCCAGTTCAAGTAGCTCAAGTATGCACCTGTTTAATACACACACATCCTACCATTAAGGTGGCTGACATGATACTGGAGAGGGTATAGCAAGGAATTGTGTGGCATTATATTGCACAAATTTGATGGCCTTGAGCGACCTCTAAATATTAATATTTTCTTATGAAACTTCATAAACAGTGTTCTTGTATCCCCTTTCACATTTCTAGAGGGTCAGACCGAAACATTTTGATGATTCATTTTTTTACCATATAAATAAGGACCACCCTTATATATATGTAAAAAATGAACAATGAATAAGCAATATTCATTTTTACATAAGAACCAAAATCGCTTAACGCGAGTTTGGATAATAATTTTACTTGTAGCTTTCTACTTTTGTTTGTGTCATAACCTTACGATCTACCATTTCTATGGTTTAGTCGTATCCATTATCCATTTTCCATTTGTTATAGAAGTTATTATAATTAATTATGAATTGTCTTGCATCTCACCCTCGACCCTAGATTATGCATACACATTGCATATAACAGGATTGGAACCTGTAGTTGTACTTCTTAGTCATTAATACCCACTCTTTGTCTCTAATTCGTTCTTGTAAATCTTCCTAATAATGATTTGTACTATACGTACAAATTCAATAACTATGACGTCACATTTTCCCGTCATTAATTTCCCTTCATCATATCTCTAGTATTCAATGTATGAAAATTCTTTATCATCATAATAAAAACTGTACACTCTATAGAAGTCATTATTTATATGTTATGTAGTATAAATATTATTATTCAACCATATTCATCCATACCGTATGTACCCATGTACTTTGTATTATATTTCTAACATCTTAATTGTCTATTAATATGAAACACTGTAAGAATGGTAAACGACGTAATGTACTTTAATGAAACTGTACTTAATGATGTAATGTACTAAATGACGTAGTCAATGTACTTTAATGGAATTGTAGTTAACGATAATAAATGAATTGGTAATTATAATCATAGTTACAGTAGACCAAAATTACAATGTACTCAATGTCCGACCCGACATTATGTCGCCATAAGGAATGTAGAATCGGCGATACTGTTGTTATTTTTTTATTATTTTTCCGTTGGAATAAATTTTGATGTGCTTTCTACTTTGCCAAATAATTGATGACCTGTTGTTTTTTAAAGTCTCATAATCATTTTTTTAGATTTAGCTTAATAATGAATCCTGAGTAACTTTTGCCATGTCATGTTTTGTATACATTCTTTCTTCATTATAAAAGATGAAGTCATGTCTTGCCTAAGCATTTAATTGTAAATCTTAAACCTTTAATTTTTACTCATATGCATATTTTAGTGTAAAGATGCATAGTTCAATTTCCACTTTTAGTTAACTTGGCAGATCATGATAACATCAGATCTGAAAATATGAAATTTAAGATAAAAATATGGCTTCATCTTCAAATATCTTGTTTATTCGTTTAAACCTTAACACAGCTAAAAGATTTACTTTATTTTCAAATATTGTGCAAAAATAATGCAGCCTCTTCAACATTTAATAATGATGATGTTAGTAGAATTGGGGTATATAAACCCCACAAATTTCTTCCATGTTTGTTCTGATTCCAACTACGAGGCTGAGCATTACCTGTAACAGTTTAGGAGTAAAACATAGTAAGAAAAAGTCTTTATCTTCTCCTTCGAGCCGTGCTCTCTTCAGAAAACTTAGTCATTAGAATCTCCCGATAAGTTACAAGAAGAATCGGGGAGAAACCTCAAAGAATTTAATAAGCCTCTCAGAATCCTCCGAGCCACTAAAGAACTCGGAGAGTAGTATAGAAGAAACTACTGCAAGTAACAGATCCGTTGCTGCCTCCTAACCAGAACCCCCGTCGACTCCGAACCACCCCAGGGCCATAGACGGAGGGGTTAACAAACTGGCGACCCTTTACCAGGATTTAACAGATTTTAAGAAGAAGATTACTTTAAGAAGAAGATTACTTTAAGAAGAAGATTACTTTAAGAAGAAGAAGATTTTAAGAAGAAGAAGATTTTAAGAAGAGGCCACTCTTTGGCCAAGATAGAAAATTACCCTGCATCAGGATAAAACCAGTTGATCGGCGTGTCACGACTTCTTGTTCGTAACATCCACCCTTGAACCGGTGTGTCACGACTCCAAGTTCTCCACGCCTAGTTTTCATCCAAGAAGAAGTAGCCAGGAAGACGTCTTCAGGACACGTCTCTGAGGATTTTTCCCATAGAAAATTTTGTTAAGTACAGTTTGTTTTTTTAAGTAATTTATAAACACTTGAAAAGTCAGTATTATTAACAGTTAATAATGAGTATCAAGTCAGAATTTACAAGAAACACTGAACACTTCAGACACCAGTGATACATTTTCTTTATTGAAAACAATATTGTCACAGAATAATTGTCACAGAAGTTAATTGTCACAGAGTTAATTGTCACAGAGTTAATTGTCACTATTATATTCAGTATAGAATAATTTTATTTTATGTACCTTCGCGTACATTAGAATGAAATGTTTACATTTTATATTTTTGTTTGCAAATTTTTTCAAATTATTGAATTAAATTGACTTGCAAATTAAGAAAGATAGAGTTTACAGAGAGTTTATAGAGTTTATAGAGTTATAGAGATACTTGAAAACAGTTTCAAGTTAGTTTCAAGAATACTTGATAGAGTTCAAGTTAGTTTCAAGAATACTTGATAGAGTTCAAGTTAGTTTCAAGAATACTTGATAGAGTTCAAGTTAGTTTCAAGAATACTTGATAGAGTTCAAGTTAGTTTCAAGAATACTTGATAGAGTTCAAGTTAGTTTCAAGAATACTTGATAGAGTTCAAGTTAGTTTCAAGAATACTTGATAGAGTTCAAGTTAGTTTCAAGAATACTTGATAGAGTTCAAGTTAGTTTCAAGAATACTTGATAGAGTTCAAGTTAGTTTCAAGAATACTGGATAGAGTTCAAGTCAGAGTTTTATTCCAAGTCAGAGTTTTATTCCAAGTCAGAGTTTTATTCCAAGTCAGAGTTTTATTCCAAGTCAGAGTTTTATTCCAAGTCAGAGTTTTATTCCAAGTCAGAGTTTTATTCCAAGTCCCAAGTCGAGTTTCCGAGTCCCAAGTCGAGTTTCCGAGTCCCAAGTCGAGTTTCCGAGTCCCAAGTCGAGTTTCCGAGTCCCAAGTCGAGTTTCCGAGTCCCAAGTCAGTTTTCAATGCAGTCAATTGAATTCAACTTTTTCTTTGTAATTTAAGAGAATTTAATTTACGAAAATGTAATCTAAGAATTTAATTCAACCTTTTTTTTTGTTGTAAAAGAGAATTAAATTCAACCTGAATTGACCCGTTTGTGTCTTTAGTTTAATTTTTTTTTGTTTTTTTTTGTAAGAAGGAAATTCACCGATTTGTCTTTTCTTTTCATGCAATTGTTGCGTATATAAATATATAGTTAGGTATTTTATTGCTTGTAACCAAAACAGTTTTTACAATTGTTTGTAATGACTTTGATAATCATTGTAATGTATACGTGATAATAATAGTTGTGTAATAATTAATTAATCGATCTTGTCCCAATGACTCCTTTTAAATTGCTATGCTGAGGAACATACCGTCCCTCTGTTTTGTTTCAACTCTTTTAATTTTTGTTCAAAGTAGTGTGACAAGCAATCTTAAAAAAAAAGAAGATGTAATTGTCAATTTCAGACTTATACCCCCTGCTTAGTCACTCAATTCCCCCGAATGTCGTACTCCAAACTTTCTTTTTATTTTATTTTAACACCCCCAACCCCAGTTGAACCGTGTCAACCAGAGAAATGGTTCAACCATGGTTAATTCCTCTTTGGTACGATGGAACATAACCTCGATTTAGGTTGTGTTTTTTATATTACAGTATATGTTTAGTTCATTATAGTTTATAATTGATTTCTATTTTCAATTTTTATATTTTTTATATTTTTTTTTTATTCGATGAATACTGAGTAATTGTGTTGGTCGAATTTAATTAATTGTGTCAAAATATCAAATAATTCAAATTCTATCAACATTTAACGAAAGAGTATGATTTTTCTACTTAACATGCAAAAATTATTAAACCTTTTTTATATTTTTTTTATTATATAAAAATAATTTTTAATGTAAAATTTACCTGAAATTATTAAAAGAAAAGATTGTTCGAAATGCTTTCCTTCCATTTCAATAACTTTTTTATTCTTGGTCGAAATTCATCTATGGCTCGATTTACTTTTATTTTTTTTAAATATTATAAAATTATGTTTAGCTCGTTGAAATGCATAATTGATTTCTATTTTTAATTTCCATTCTTAAATTTTTTTAATTCAATTATCGTACCGATACTTCTGGTTAATGTTAATGGTTATATAGTTCATATATAGCTAGGAATGTTACTAGTCGAATTTAATTCCATCTTCAAAATTTAATTTTTAATACCGCTAGATTTACTTTCATTACTTGTAAGGTCCTCTAAGTACGTTTTTTTATTACCTTAATATACGTGTAACTGATTTAATTACGTAAAATCGATAATCCTAATTGAATTCTATTACTTTTCATACATATTCGAATTCATTTTCTTTCTGTACTTCAAGTCACTTTCACATGAAACTTATATGCATACACCATCATTAATACTACCTGTAATTTAGAATTTTATAATAATTGACCTTGAGTTTAAAGGATTTTATAATAATAATAATAATAATAATGATAATAATAATAACAATAACTGACTTAAACTTAAAAGATTTTATAACCCTAAACCCATCTTAAATTATTATACATTATTTTTAAAACTTTGTTAATTCAAAAACCTTCCAAATCCCTACACATACACACGCATGTATGCACACTATATACTATATATACAAACTTTATGCTAAAATCATTGGAGATCATAATAAACTATTTCATTGCGTGTAAGTGCTAACTATGCTATTTATAGTCTTAAGCATTTTTGCTAATATATAAATTTTTGCTCAGGCATTTATTCAGTTAATTTAACAATCCTCTCAGCTAATCTGTCCCTCAAAATTATAAGATACACACTTTGTATCTAATACACACACATACACACTAGACCACAGGTCTATACATCATCCACTACGTAATCCGATTTTTACCTACAATAGTCAATAAAAAATTAGTTTATAGATTGTACGATTTACGTTTTTCCCTTTTTATCTACTACTCATTATGTATGTAATTTTTCCGACAGAAAAATAAAAGTTTGTAAAAAAATTTAACTATCATTGTTTGTCTAACTTAATTGTTTGTCTAAATTAACGCATTAATCCTTTTATTCTGTTTGCATAAAATTAAAGTTTTAATCTTTGAATTTTTATATTTTATAATAGCCTCTGAGCGAGTGTCATGTTAAAAATTTGATTACTCTGCATTGTACTCAACCACGCGAAATCGTTCTGTATAAAATTTGTATTGTAAAGAAAAATTCGTCATCTAACTTGAATTAGTTAGGATGTTATTCTCTTAATTCTATTGTATGAATTGTACCCTATTATATTAGTGTATAAATATCATTTTTAAAGGGGAGAGCAATGTAAAAAATGAACAAGGAATAAGCAATATTCATTTTTACATAAGAACCAAAATCGCTTAACGCGAGTTTGGATAATAATTTTACTTGTAGCTTTCTACTTTTGTTTGTGTCATAACCTTACGATCTACCATTTCTATGGTTTAGTCGTATCCATTATCCATTTTCCATTTGTTATAGAAGTTATTATAATTAATTATGAATTGTCTTGCATCTCACCCTCGACCCAAGATTATGCATACACATTGCATATAACAGGATTGGAACCTGTAGTTGTACTTCTTAGTCATTAATACCACTCTTTGTCTCTAATTCGTTCTTGTAAATCTTCCTAATAATGATTTGTACTATACGTACAAATTCAATAACTATGACGTCACATTTTCCCGTCATTAATTTCCCTTCATCATATCTCTAGTATTCAATGTATGAAAATTCTTTATCATCATAATAAAAACTGTACACTCTATAGAAGTCATTATTTATATGTTATGTAGTATAAATATTATTATTCAACCATATTCATCCATACCGTATGTACCCATGTACTTTGTATTATATTTCTAACATCTTAATTGTCTATTAATATGAAACACTGTAAGAATGGTAAACGACGTAATGTACTTTAATGAAACTGTACTTAATGATGTAATGTACTAAATGACGTAGTCAATGTACTTTAATGGAATTGTAGTTAACGATAATAAATGAATTGGTAATTATAATCATAGTTACAGTAGACCAAAATTACAATGTACTCAATGTCCGACCCGACATTATGTCGCCATAAGGAATGTAGAATCGGCGATACTGTTGTTATTTTTTTATTATTTTTCCGTTGGAATAAATTTTGATGTGCTTTCTACTTTGCCAAATAATTGATGACCTGTTGTTTTTTAAAGTCTCATAATCATTTTTTTAGATTTAGCTTAATAATGAATCCTGAGTAACTTTTGCCATGTCATGTTTTGTATACATTCTTTCTTCATTATAAAAGATGAAGTCATGTCTTGCCTAAGCATTTAATTGTAAATCTTAAACCTTTAATTTTTACTCATATGCATATTTTAGTGTAAAGATGCATAGTTCAATTTCCACTTTTAGTTAACTTGGCAGATCATGATAACATCAGATCTGAAAATATGAAATTTAAGATAAAAATATGGCTTCATCTTCAAATATCTTGTTTATTCGTTTAAACCTTAACACAGCTAAAAGATTTACTTTATTTTCAAATATTGTGCAAAAATAATGCAGCCTCTTCAACATTTAATAATGATGATGTTAGTAGAATTGGGGTATATAAACCCCACAAATTTCTTCCATGTTTGTTCTGATTCCAACTACGAGGCTGAGCATTACCTGTAACAGTTTAGGAGTAAAACACAGTAAGAAAAAGTCTTTATCTTCTCCTTCGAGCCGTGCTCTCTTCAGAAAACTTAGTCATTAGAATCTCCCGATAAGTTACAAGAAGAATCGGGGAGAAACCTCAAAGAATTTAATAAGCCTCTCAGAATCCTCCGAGCCACTAAAGAACTCGGAGAGTAGTATAGAAGAAACTACTGCAAGTAACAGATCCGTTGCTGCCTCCTAACCAGAACCCCCGTCGACTCCGAACCACCCCAGGGCCACAGACGGAGGGGTTAACACATATATATATATATATATATATATATATATACACAAAAATTCCGGCACAAACCTCTTAATGGACTTCAAGTTCACGGAAGGAGATGTAATTACGGCCTTATTACAGATGCAAGAAAATGCAGAGCCAGGGCCAGACACATGGGGTGCCACATTTCTGAAGAAATGCAAAGAGAGTATCGCCAAACCGCTATACTTACTATGGAGGAAATCACTCGACACAGGACAAATTCCACTCCCCTTAAAGAACGCGAACATTGCCCCCCTATTTAAAGGTGGTAACAGAGCAATGCCCAAGAATTAGCGGCTTCAGGGCTTCAGGGCTGGAAGATCATGCCTATCACAGCTACTAGCAGGGGCGTACCCATAAATTTTCCAAGTGGGGGGGGGAACTTGGAACTAATCGTAGAAGTATAATTGAAATAGAGATAAATAATTTTTATGTACGTTCATGATGAGCTTATCGTTCAGTTAGAGATGATTAACTAGCTACTGCTAAGACACATTATGAATAAAAATGTAAAAATTATGATAAAAATCTGATTAGTAACATAATATTCAATGCAAACCGCAATTAGGATGCTCAGATTTGTATTAACATAAGAATAAAAAAGGTTCTGATTTCGAGATTAAGCATTTCCTTGGACTGTTACCTTTATAAAAGAAAATTATTCTCAGGGCCGAATTAAGAGTTTTTGGGATCCTAAGCCATTTTAGATTTTTAGTAGTAGGGGAGGCAAGAGCTAGCGCTGAAGCCGCCAAAATTTTTTCACTTTCATTCTCATCCTGTTGTAACCTAGCAATTTTACTGGGTTTAACAGTACTTTGATCATCATGCTCTGTAGAACCACTGTCAGCTTGGACATATTTTCTTTTGAAAAATTTATAAAGGTCCATTATCTTTAGTCCTGTGACACCTCCAAATAGTACTCTACAAAGTTACAAATAGAAGTAGGAATTATTACTAACCATAACATTAAAGTCCATTACAGTGAAATAAAAATCCAAACAAAATCCACACAAAATTTTGTGTGAAATACAATGTAAAAAATTGTAAATTAAATGAAAACTTTGAAACTAAATTTTAAAATGTGTAAAAAACTGAATACCAAATTTTAAAAATAACATACTTAATGTTTCATTTCATTTATTAGTTACATGTTTGAGACCAAGCGGCCTTCACACACACACACACACACACACACACACACACACACACACACACACACACAAAGTTTTACTCAATACTTAAAATTATCAAAATTTAGAAAGTTCACAAACTAAATATTTAAATGAATGTAAACAAAAATGGATAAACTGCGGTTGCCAGGTGCCATGAAAAATGACGCAATACTCATGAAACACAAAATCGCTAGAAAGCTAGTTAACATTTTTCGATTGGTGCATGAAATTAAATATGTAAAATATTTAACTGAATATGTAAATTAAATACGTAAAAGTAATCAAAATAATAATTTATTAGCTCAAGGGGGAGGGGTGCGATCGCTCCTGTCGCCCTCCCCTTCTGTACGCCTCTGGCTACTAGACCACCAGGAGAAAATATTAGAAACATTGTGTCGCGGACAAAATATAGATGTAATATATACGGACTTTGCAAAAGCCTTCGATAAATGTGACCATGGAATCATAGCAAACAAACTTAAGAATACAGGAATTACTGGAAAGCTAGGTAGGTGGATACTTAATTTCTTGACGCAAAGAACACAAAGAGTGGTGGTAAACGGAGTTAAATCGGAAGTCTTGTTGTTCATAATAATGATTACGGATATTGATGCAGATATTAAAGATGGTATTGTATCATGCTTCGCAGATGACACAAAGATATGTAAGGAAATATTGAACGAAAGGTGACATAAGAAAATTACAAAACGACATTGAAACAATATTCCAGTGGGCAGAAGCCAACAATATGAAGTTCAACGAAGAAAAATTCCAACTTCTAAGATATGGTAATAACAAAGAGCTACAGAAAAAAGGATACAAAACTATGCAAGCCAAACAGATAACACCAAATCCACACGCCAGGGATCTTGGAGTAATAATGTCGTCGGATGCAGAATTCAGAGAGCACTATAAAATCAAAATTACAACGGCTAGAAAAATAATGGGAATCATCTGGAAGAGCTTCCGCAGCAGAAAAGCAAACATCATGCTCAAATATGGAAGAGTCTAGTCCTACCAATAATTGAGTATTGTTCAGTACTCACAAGCCCACGAGACATTGCGAACATTGAAGCTATACAAAGGACTTTTACGTCTAACATAGAGGAAACGGAAGGTGAAGACTACTGGTCTCGACTACAATCCCTTGAACTCTACTCTCTCGAAAGAAGGCGCGAACGGTACACAATAATATACATATGGAAAATACTTGAGGGCTCTGTCCCTAACCTTAGAAATGAAATAGAAACAAACTGGAATGAGAGAGAGGCAGATTTTGTACGGTCCCAGCTGCGGTGGGACAAGGGGCCATGAAAACGAGGATGAAAAATACCCTCAGAATACGAGACCCAAAGCTTTTCAATATCCTACCAAAAGAAGTGAGGAATCTCCAGCACACCGACCTGAATAACTTCAAGAACCAGCTGGACAGATTCTTGTGCAAAGTCCCTGACCAGCCATACGTGGCTTGGCTACGAGGACAGGAGGAGATCAGACAGCAATTCCCTCCTTCACCAAATCCCGTAAATGAGGCGGGATGCTGCAGAGGGGTCGACCGCAGGTCGATCCTGAACCGTCGTTCAAACTCCCCTAAAGTAAGAAAGTATATATATATATATTATATATATATATATATATATATATATATATGAGCATAGGGGAAAACTCTCTTTCCTTGCCTCTCTCACATCTCACATGGCTCGTAGAAGTAAACAAGGCTGTAAAACTCCAAACACGTGGGCAAGAACAGCCGACAAAGGAAGACAGATTTTACTTTGTTTTCCAAAAATGCCCACCAAGTCTACGCGTCACCAGAACCTATAAAAGCGCAAGTCCGCTTCAAGTCTACCCCATTTGCTCAGTGGGCTACTGTAGGTCCCCTCCGTCATATGACCTTAGATGTTTCGAAGGAGGTTAAACAAAACCGCTCATTGCTCAGGCCTCACTCGGCATTCACTCTTCATCTCCAACCTTCGTCATGTAACTCCACTCGCTCTCCGACCTTTGTCGGAGAGCGGCCCGCCGTCCTTCAAAACTCCATTCACTCATACACGAAGTTTGATCACTTCCGTTGAGGCCTACTACTATTCCATCCCCCAGGAAGCAACATCACTTCTGCAAGATTCAACCTGCTTCACCCGTTCGGCCTTTGCCTCACTCAACA
Organism: Bathynomus jamesi; assembly: GCA_023014485.1. Classification (NCBI taxonomy): domain Eukaryota; kingdom Metazoa; phylum Arthropoda; class Malacostraca; order Isopoda; family Cirolanidae; genus Bathynomus; species Bathynomus jamesi. Next base: position 213,427 of record JAJOZX010002930.1, read on the forward strand.
TTTATCCATTTCGACCTGCAAATTTTCATTTCCTTTCAATGAGTATTTCGTCATTCAAATGGGCTCGTAGGCTCCTCCGTCTTCAAAGTTACTTTCGTCGAAACCCAGGTCTGTAAACCTCACATAGGCCACAAGCTTATTGGGCCTACTGAGCTCTTCTTTCATCGTGCCAAATTTTTTCATAGCCTACAAATTCAATATACTCTCAGCTTAACCGAATAGGCTCTCTTCAAAGTGTCCTCAATACCGTTCGATCTAACTCACGCATTTATGACCGCAGTTAGGCCTATTTCATTACTGTACCAATACCGTATTGTCATTACCTCAGTCATTGTTTTTAACACCATCCTATCATCAGCTCTTTTTCTGTATAAAAATAATTCCTTATTAAGAATTATTTCATTGTAATATTGCACAAATTCCGTATAAATAATAATTGTTAATTACTGTGAGCAAATAATTCATTTATTTTTTTAATAATTAAACGAAACCTACAAAGTCATTTCTATCTCCTTTATTAAATATTACTTAATGTGTTGAAAGGCCCAATTGGTGACCCGATAACATTTCATTCTATTTTACTCCACATATTATAGTGGGCCAATAGTCGCATAGGCCCATATATATTATATATACCTTTGGTAACCTTTGGTTAGCTTCAGGCCGAATTGTTCATTCTGACGAAGGTCAAGCTTTTCACTTCACCTTAGACCTACAGTTTAACGTGGAATCAGAACCACGCCCCACCAGCAGCCCAGCGTCTTAACCACTAGGCCACCCAGGGTACCCATTTATCTACCAACCACTTTCTTTACTGTGTGGAAGGATGAACAGCTGGGTTTTGCTGCGCGCCGCCTGCCGTCACCGGGTCTCGATCCCGGGGCCGATGGATTTGTAGTCAGCGACGCTAACCACTACACCACCGAGTAACACGCTCGCGACTCATACTGAAGAGGTCCCGGGTTTGAATCCTTTTGAGGACAAATATGTTTCGTGTATATGTTACGCCCAAACATCGAAATCGCTCAGTGAACGAAAAAAAACAGCCTCAACGCGTTGTGGATGCACCTAAGTGACCACACACCGATGTTAGATATTTTTTCGCTTCATGGCCGTTCTCAAACAACCGCAACGCGTTGTGGACGATTTGAAGCGACCACACACCGATGTCTTTCATCAAACTCTATTTAAACACGACGTATATTGAAATGATATAAACACGACGTATATTTATCGACGTATTCACCGATTAAAAAGCAAAGTTAAGCAGATATGCTAGAAAAAAGAGAGTCCTTTAAAAAATGATTATCAATAATTTTCCCGTAGGTTTCGATTAATTTTAAGCAACTTTAGAATGAGACGTAAATGTAAAAATTAACCAACTGGTGAGGGTAATTGAATGCCCGGTTAGGTTAATTGAATGCCCGGTTAGGTCAACTGAATGTCCGGTTAGGTTAACTGAATGCCCGGTTAAGTTAATTGTACGCCCTTGACGATTGGTTAGATTAAGCCGTGATATTTTCGTTAGTTTTAACGAACATATCACGACTAACCTAACCAATCATCAAGGGCGTACAGTTGACCTAACCGGGCATTCAATAATTTTCAAATCATCCACAACGCGTTGTGGTCATATTCGAATCGTTCACAACGCGTTGTGGTTGTTTGAGAACGGCCATGAAGTGAAAAAAAAATATCTAACATCGGTGTGTGGTCACTTACAGTAGGTGCATCCACAACACGTTGTGATTGTTTTTTTCACTCACTGAGCGATTTTGATGTTTGGGCGTAACATATACAGGGTGTCTCAAAAGTCACTATCTATTTCTAGTTAAGTAATTGAATTAGTGTTTTTTAGCGATTTAGAAGTTTTCATAGCGTGCCGGCTTAATTTAACTTATACCTGTGACGGTTTAAATTTTTAACTCCGCGATGCCGTCGCAGAAAGCGTCGTGTGTTAGGTGTAGGGTTAACCGGTGGTATTCGGAATTTAAGGATTATAACGGCGGTCGAATGGCGATTACCGATAGATCAGTTTGTTTCTTTTTGCGAGTTCATGGAGGAATTAGTTGACATAAAACGCAGTGTACGTGAGGTAGCGGATAGACTTGCAACGCTTGATGAGGGCAGGGTTAGGGCTACGGTTGACGGAAGCCGAACCAATACTAACGTTGAAGACGTTAGTAATTTGAAGGGTGAGGTGCGTAACTTAGTTTCTAGTTTAGGTAGCTTGTCGGGAAGGTTAGATAGAGTTGAGGAAGAGGTTAAGGTTAGTCCGAGAGTAGTAGATAGCGAGGGATTTAGAGAGGTTAAGGGTGGAGCCAGGCCGCGTACATTAGGTGATAGGAATCCCCCCCTATCGAGGTTTCGAACCCTTTCGCCCATTTGGAAAGGGACGTGAATGAGGGGGAAACTATTTTAATTGGGGACTCTTTAGTGCGCCACATGGACAAAGAGTTCGTTAAACGGAATCCAACCAATAGGAGGAGGGTCTGTCTCCCAGGGGCTAGGGTTGACAGAGTTAGAGACGAAGTGGATAGGGTTGACGTTGCTTCCCGTCACTCAATGTTGGTGACGATGGTAGGAGGCAACGACTCGTATAGGCCCGATACGAGAGTGCCTGACCTTTTGGAGAGATATAGGGGGTTAATTAGGTCCCTGAAGGCGAGGTCAGATAGGTCTTTAGTTCTAGGTATTACCCCTAGGCACGGTTGGGTCTTAGAATTACGTCCAAAACAATATTTTTGAATAACAAATTAGAAGAGATTTGTGCTGAGGAAAGTGTACCCTTCGTAAAGCTGTGGTCCGAATTCAATGATCCTAGCCTTTTTATAAAAGATGGGGTGCATTTTAATGAAATAGGTAATGCTAGGCTAGGTAGGTTAATAGACGAAAACGTTCGAAAGCTGTATAGGTCGAAGCCTTCTTTAAACGTTGTGGGTCCGGGAAACGCGGGCCCGACGTGATAAATAGTTTAAAACGCGGGCCCGTGGTAAAAAATAACTTAAACGTCTTTTATTGCAACGCGCGTAGTATTAGAAATAAATTAAATGAATTTAAGGCGGTAATTTATTCCGGCAACTATGATATAGTTGCTATCACTGAAACTTGGTTAAATACCGTGACTCGGGACTTGTTGGGGGAACTTGATATACCGGGTTTTAAATTCTTTACTAATGATAGGTTACATAGATTTGGAGGAGGCGTTTTGCTGTACATTCGTAATTCCCTTAGGGCTATCGAGGTTAAGTTAGATTTTCCGGCAGCAATTAATGCGATCTGTGTTGAAGTTAGGGCGCGTAGTATTAGTTTTAATTTTGTTGTTGTTTATAGACCTCCCGTTCAACCCCTCGATATAGATACTAGATTTTACTCACTTCTTGGTAATTTTATTGACAATCGGAATAGTATAATTGTCGGAGACTTTAACTGCCCTAATGTTAATTACGAGAATTTTACGGGTAATGAAGAGGGTTTGAGACTGGTTGAGTTTATGGACGATAACTTCTTACGACAGATAGTTACCGAACCAACGCGCGGTGATAATATTTTAGATTTAGTGATGACGAACGGCGAGAATATAGTCGAAGGTTTAGAAGTAGGCGAGAGTTTAGGATGTAGCGATCATCAAATTCTTAGGTTTAAGTTATTGATAGAAAACACTCAGGATAGTAATGTAGTGGAAGTCCCTGATTTTCGTAGGGCTAATTTTGATAGTTTTGCGGATAGGATGAGAGTAGTGGACTGGGATAACTTATTTATGGGTAATGACACAAATTTGCGTTGGGTGGCGTTTAAAGAAAGTTTTAGGAATATTGAAAGGGAGTTTATTCCTCGTAGGCCCAAGCGCGTTAGAAATCGTGGTAGGCCGAAGTGGTGGAGTAGGGAAATAGGAGAGTTTATAATAGAGCGTAATAGAGCGTATAGACTTAGTAAGCGCAATGGCACGGCAGCTAACTTTAATAGATATATCGAGCTTAGACGTCAGGTTAAAAGATCAGTTAGGAATGCTAAGCGTAATTTAGAGATACTTATAGCTGCGGATAGTAAACATAATCCAAAAAAGTTTTTTGAATACGTAAATAATCGTAAGCCGGTAAAAGATAACATAGGCCCTCTATTGGATGTAAATGGCGCTTTGGCTTCTGACGCTCAGGCGATGGCGGGTATTTTCAATAACTTTTTTGCGACAGTTTTTACCGTTGAAGACGTAAATAATGTCCCCGACGTTGACGATATCGTTCCATTTAGTAGCGAGACTATTTTAGATGAAATAACTGTTTACGAGGCTGAGATTGCGCATTATATCGATAGGCTAAAAGTTAGCAAGGCTCCAGGCCCTGACGCTTTTTATCCCAGACATTTGAAAGATTTGAAAGACGTTATCGTAGGCCCCTTAATGAAGATTTTTAATCAGTCACTCGAAACGGCGATTATTCCTGAAGACTTCAAATTAGCTAACGTCACGCCTATTTTTAAAAAAGGCGACCGCGCGGTAGCTAGCAATTATAGGCCCATTAGCTTAACGTCAATTGTCGGTAAACTTTTGGAATCCGTAGTTAGGGATCGTATTATCGATCACTTAGAAAGTAGAGATTTGATTAATAGTAGTCAGCACGGGTTTCGACGCCATAGGTCTTGTTTAACTAATTTGTTAGAATTTTATAACGAAGTAGTGCGCGAATACGATAGGCATAGGGTAGCTGACGTTATTTATTTAGATTTTAAAAAGGCATTCGATACAGTTCCGCATAGGAGACTAATTGCGGTTAAAGCGCACGGTATACGCGGTCAGGTAGCTAACTGGTTAGAAGAATGGCTTCGTGCTAGGAGGCAGAGGGTCGTAGTTAATGGTAGTGAATCGGGGTGGTTAGATGTAGGTAGTGGTGTCCCACAGGGTTCAGTGTTAGGCCCATTGTTATTCGTAATTTACATTAACGACATAGATGTAGGATTGACTAGTAACGTGTCAAAATTCGCGGACGATACTAAAATAGGCGGTAAGGTTGTTAACGAGGACGATAGAAATAGGATCCAAGACGATGTAGATAGGATTATGGAGTGGACGGATAAGTGGCAGATGCAATTTAACGTAGATAAATGTAAAGTTTTGCATATAGGTTCTCGCAACAATAATTACGCGTACACGATGGATGATAGGGAGTTAGCGAGCGTTGACGAGGAAGTAGATTTAGGCGTACGCGTAACTAAAGATTTAAAGGTTAGGAACCAGTGCCTGGAGTCTTGCGCAAAAGCTAATAGGATGTTAGGCTTCATAGCGCGTAATTTCGAATTTAAATCGAAGGATATTATATTGCCCCTTTACAAGTCCCTAGTCAGGCCTCATTTAGAATATGCCGTTCAGTTTTGGTGCCCGTACTTGCGTGAGGATATTGATAGGTTAGAAAGGGTTCAGCGTCGTGCCACGAAACTTATTCCGTCATTGCGCAATAAGCCTTATGAAGATAGGATTAAAGAGTTAGACTTGTATTCACTCGAAACTAGGAGATTAAGGGGGGAGTTTATTGAAGTTTTCAAAATCGTTAATAACATCGATAACGTAAATTTTGATAAATTGTTCACTTTCGATAATAGTAATACTCGCAATAACGGATTTAAGTTGCGTGGCAGACGTTTCATTACTAATATCGCTAAAAACTTCTTTACGTTTAAAGTAATTGATAAATGGAATAATCTTCCCGCGTCACTCGTTCATTCTACCAGCGTTAATATGTTTAAGAACCGCCTTGACAGACATTTTAAAAATATTAACGTTGTTTAAAATTAAAAAAAGAAAGTTAACAACAGGAGCTCTGGTGGTGGTGCTCGAGGATGAGTCTGTTGACGATGAATGCCAGCTTGTGACATGCCAGCAATTAAATTATTAAAAAAAAAAAAAAAAAAAAAAAAAATTAAAAAAAAAAAAAAATTAGACTAACACGAACGTAGATGTAGCTCGTAGCGTAAACTAACCCACTTTTTGTTTAACTTTACCTACTTTTTTTTTTTTTTTCCTTATCTCCTTACTTTGCATGTCTCTAACTCTTTCCTTGCATGTTTGTAGTTTGCATGGTATGACAGTGAGTTAAGACTGTGTTTGCATGGTTTGTAAGCGTTCTTATTTTACTTCTTTTCATCTTTCACCCCTCTCCTATTTTCTCAGACTATTTTTCTGACTTGTCGGCAGTGGCCGGCGGATGATGATGGTGAGACTTTTTTCCTCTTTTTCTGAATGAATGTTAACCCACGAATGATAGGTATTGCTCCTTACTTAACCCCTTATTCTCTTCTCTTCTCTTAACCCCCTACTCTTTCCTTTCTCTCGGGCTAGCCTTAGAGTGGATCTTAGGGTCTTTGTTAGCCTTAGCTTCTGTAGATCTTCTGTAGATCTATTATCTTGACATGCTTGAACAATTCCTCGAACCTCAACTTCTTACAGATGGCATTCTTGACACAGTAGTTTTTCAGCAGGATGGAGCACCGTGCCATTATGCAATAATTGTACGTGATTATCTTGACAGACGCTTCCCCGGTCGCTGGATTGGTCGTGGAGGAACACAACCATGGGCAGCACGTTCACCCGATTTAACACCATTAGATTTTTTCGCCTGGGGTTTCATTAAGTCTAAGGTGTACACTGGTAGAAGAATTAGTGATGTAGCCGAACTTCGAAATCGTATTACCGATGCAGTTCAGAAAATAACACCTCAAATGCTGGAAAGTGTGTTCCGGGAAACAACTTATCGCTTTGAGCTCTGTAGAACACTGATGGTCGCCATGTGGAGACAGATAAATAAATAGCACTAATTCTTTGTGGCACTTACTTTGAAATAAATATATTTTTCATGTCTTAAACCAGTTTTTCGTAATTCCCATTATTTTTCAAAATAGATAGTGACTTTTGAGACACCCTGTATATAACGTGTGTGTGTGTGTGAATTAATTTTTTATTATCGATGGTGTATATGCATCCATTAAAGAGGAATAACATTTTATAGTTAGTATTAATGAAAGGAAGTATGTAACTAAGATTTTTTTTTAGATCTAGTGACCCGTTGGCCCACGCTGGGCTTCCATCATGAAAAGGAAAAACTTTAGTATTTGCCAGTTATCATTACGTATGCGGACTATAGTGGATTTAATTTTGCCAGTAGAGTTTCTGGTTCTATGCACGGTCTGTGTGTAATACACAGGACCGCCGAGAGCTGCCACGGGCCACGGGGAAGGATTGGTATATGGGCCCCCCTGTTTACTCAGTATTTTATTATGAATGTTTTTTGTGTACATAACAAGCAAACTGATTATATGTCCAAGTCACTATTCAAAAAATATAGTATGAATAAACAACTCGGAAGAAAATGGCAATTTATTTTTCGAATCAATTATATTAACTCTATCACCATACAATTTACAAATGCAGTACCAGTCCATGTTGGCAAGACAATTGTTTACTGCAAGATTTTCATAATTACAAGCGTACTTTCTTTGCCTTCTCTCTAGCAAAGTGGTAAATGATTCTGATGAAATGTAAAGTACGGGCTAACGGGCTTTCAATTACAATGGTTCCCAGATCTGTCAGGCGGTCCTGGGCATTGGTGGACCGCAGATAATATTTTATCCGTTTCAGTTTGACTATGATAATCTATAAAATGTACGTTCATTAATTATATTTCCTCTGTTATTTAATTTTTCGATTTTATCCCCCCTCTTTCCGGGCCCAGGGGATTTTTCCACGGTATCCCCACCCTCTCAGTGGGCCTGGTAAAAAACACATACACATTTATTTATTTATTTTCCGACCCTCGTTTTTCTGTTGCTCAAAGGTAATTTTATTTAAAATATAAACCTAAAAGTGATAAAAATATGTAAAAAAAACCTTTTAACATACTGTACCTTACAATCATTTAAGTCTTACTGTTGAATATAGTGTACTTCAATTATCTCATACTACTAAAAGAAGACCCAGCTAACAATTTTACGTAGTTCCGACGTTGTCACAAGGTTGCATCTTAGCACTGTGATGTAGATACAACGTAAATTTGTGTGGTCTCATTACTTCTTCACAACGTTGTGATATTACGTAAACTTTACATAGATACAACGTTGCCTCAACGTCTCAAGGATAGAATTTGGTTGAACAAAGGCTTCCTACTTGAAAAAGTAATATGTCTTATGTAACTCTGCTACAATTTTGTAACAAAGAATGATTTAATACGAAACTATAATGCTATGGATGTAAAACCTTACATGCAAACAACGTCTAAGCTACGTACAAAAATTACGTCAATAATTTACTTGTACTTCACGTGTATACGACGTTGTATCAACGTTGCAATATAACGTTTAAGTTTTACGTTGTGACTACGTCAGTACAACGTCAATTTCTGACATGACCAAGATTCAACCAGGATACAACGTTGTATTTACATAATGTGGTTGCTGGGAGGTACTTTGCAAAGGTGGGCAGTTGCGCCGCAAAAAGTTGCGGCGCAACATTTTTGGTTGCGCTTGCGCCGCACATTTTTACAGGGAGTTGCGGAATTGTTTGCGGCGCAACTTATATATGCAGTTTCAAGATTAGCGCGCAACGCGCAACATTTAATATTACTTCTCTGTAAAAATAACCCAAGCGAATGTAACTTAAATATTTTTAGCTGGCAACACTGCACTTCAATTGTTTACATTCAGTCACATTCTCAATGCGCCAGTATCACTGTCTGACTTTCTGTTTTCGTTTCTTTTTACTTTTTAGTACTAGTATTGTTATTTTATTTATTTGTTGGGTTCAAAATCCCAGCTGAGCCGTGAACGGCCAAATTCTAAAGGGCCAGTGCTACCTACAGCCCAAGTTAAGCTAAAATTAAAACTTACGGATTTGAGATCCTATTAGGTCCTACCTCACGGTTGCTGACTCGATGCGGGCCTACCTTAAACCTTTGTTACATGAATTTAATATAAACAAAAGGGGTACTATTTATGGTCTTCTTTCTCAACCTTGCAACAACAACGCAACCTGGACTATCGCACGATGCAACAATCTTGTATCTAAACAACCAAACTGAATTGCAAGAGAGCTCTCTAACAGACCACACCCTGTACGTACGACATCCCACAAACGAGTAGAAAGAATGCGCAGCGCCCCAAATGATGCCAACAGTGTGACCAAACAATGATGCCACAAGAGCTAAAAAATGCTAGCTCTAAATTAAGTTAATTTTTCACTAACCTTACAATTATGAGATGGATATATATACACACCTTAACTTAATATATACAAGCAATGCTGCATCAATCAGCTTAGTCATCATATCGCCTTGGGACAACAATGGTTCTTCCTCTTCTAGATTTTCTAACAAGTATTATGGATCGTTTTGTGGTGTCTGTGGCCGACAGCACTGATTCTGCCGACCAGGACATGGACAGAGAGGTTGAAGTGACTGAGAATGTTGACAGCCGTTCCCCCGAGACTGAAGCAAGTGTCAGTGAGGTTTCCGCTTCAGGATCGGGGGCCCCTACCGTTAACCCCTGGCCTTACTTGGCCGACTTTTTTGAGTTCAAGGGTCAGGCCCAGGCACAGGACCACACGGACAACTTCCTGTACGAGTGTGTCCGCTGCAGGCCCAATAAGAAGGTCTTCTCAGCCAACAAGAAGTCAAGATACAGCCTCCGGAAGCATATGGAGAGTAAGCACGGCTACTGCCTTCAGAAGTTTTTGGACTGCTGTATGGACGGGACAAAAGAAGCCAAGAAACGCCATGCATCTTTGCACGAAGCTGCCACCAAGAGGCAGATGATGTGCCGCCAACCAACCTTGATGGAGATGGCAGGCCCATCCAAGTGTAGGCACAACATCAGCAAAGCTACCTTCCAACATAAGGTGAGTCAGGAAAATTTGATTTCAATAATTTGCTTAACATTTTTTTCAAAAATTAACCTACTGAATTAAATTTATGAATGTAACATTATAGCAAATTGACAAGAGATGTAAAATAAATTTTACTTTTATATTTAATTCTATAGCTCATCAACATGTTTGTGGACAACATGATCCCCTTCTCTGTTGTGGACAACCCCACGTTCATGGACTTTGCTGCCATGATACCTGGCGGCTACATGGAGAGTATGTCGCGAAGGACACTAACGAGGTGCATCGAGTCCAGGTTTGAAACTTTTAAATATTATAATCGAATATGCTTCAGTGAAATTTTAACGTATACGTGCCATTATAAACTAAGAAATTCTATAGTTATTCCCTTTAATTTTCATTTTCTTTCAATGACATTAGAAAGTATGATGCTTGTATGGATATCTAAACTAATTTGTAATAAAATATATCATGAAATGGAGGTCTGGATAAACTATGAATAAAGTTTTTTCCGTTTTTTTTACACATTCCTGCGTGCGCATATCCATAGAGGCCCGCAGCTTAAGGCTTAAAATTTTACATTATTGCATATTAGACTCTTTATTTAATATTTATTAACTAAGTTATTTGATTGATTTCATTTGTAATTTGTTTTTATACTTTAAGGTATGAGACTGACCAAAAGAAGCTGAAGGACATCCTCAGCAACCTGCCATCGTGGCCACCACTGCCGATGCCTGGACGTGCAGAAACAGGTTTGTAAGCCAAATTTTAAAGCAAAAAGAAAAAATAAGCAACAATTCCACAGAAACATTCTACCTTGAAAATCTGAAGTTGAAAATTAAAAAGTCAAACAAACTTTTATTTTATATAATTTCTAAAAAACGTTTTACATTTTAGATCATACCTCGGCATGACCGTTCATTGGATAGACCAAGTGACCCTCAAGAGGAAGAATGCTGTCTTGTGTGCCAGAGACTGAAGGGCCGTCACACCTATGACATATTGGCTAAGGTCATCCAGGACACACACTGGAGCTTTGGCATCGAGAACATTGTGGGCAGGACAACCACAGATAACGGGTCCAACTTTGTCAAGGCATTCAAGTAAGTTAAAGAAAAGTTAATTTTTTTCAAGCACATTGCAATACCAAAGAATAATTGCGAGAATGTCTTGGAAGTTGAATTCTAGGTTTGTAAAACTTAAAAGATTTTACATGGTTCATATTTTATAGGGTCTTTGGTGAACCTGAACCTGACCATTTTGGTGCCGAAGTTGGGGAGCAACAGGATGACCCAGAAGATGCTGCTGAGGTGCTGGAAGTGGCAACTATTTTGGGAGGTGATTAATTTAGAATTTGTACCCGCTGTAAATCAAACTTTTTTTTAGAAAACTTATTTTTAGAAATTTATTGTAATCGTACCTAATGTAAATCATTGTATTAAATATGACTATTTTTAGATCATGAAAAAGCGTTTAAAGACCAGCCCTCTTATCAGTCTTATGACCTGCCGAAGCATTCACGGTGTGCTGCCCACACCCTCAACCTGGTGGCCACCGCTGATGCTGAAAAGGCTTTGACCAAGAGCCCCCAGTACAAAAAGACCAGTCGTTCAGCCTTTGCCAAGGCCCAGGAACTTTGGAATAAGCAGCACAGGTAAATTAATTTATTGAACATTTCTACACTCCAATAACAATTAAAAATGAAATAAATTTAAGAAAAAACAAATAAATTCTATTATTTTGTTTAACTTAACTTTGTTATTTTATAGGAGTTCTCAAGCCTGCGACCTAATCAGGGATGAGGTCGGAATGCTACTTATTGTCCCAACAGTCACCAGGTGGAACTCGGTGTATGACGCCGTGATCCGTCTGGTCGACATATTCAACAGCAAGGACGCAGCCAGGGGACTGAACAAGGCCTGTCACGCACTCAACATTCCGGCTTTCACGTCCGGTTAGTGATAACTAAAATTTTTTTTTTTAGAAATTAGTCGTTAGTTGAAAAAATTAAATTACAAATTGTATAACTTTCCATGTTAACAACTTTTACTTACAGAACTTATATAAAGTTATTTTTCCAGGTGACCAGAAGTTCTTCAAAGCCTATCGGCAGGTCATGGAGCCGGTGGCCAAGAGCCTAGACGTCCTGCAGGCGGAGGGGAGAGCTTACATAGACGTCTTGGTGCCCACCTTGGTCCTCTGCCTCTCCAGTCTCAACAGGCACAAGCACAACGAAGAGTTGGCCGTCTGCCTCCCTCTGACAGAGGCCTTGACTGAGGGGTTGATGGGCAGGTTTGGCCATGTCTTTACAGACATGGACTGCCTCTTAGCTACTGCCTTCAACCCGCAGTTTAAGCTGTCAAGATGGCCAGAGCTGGTGCCAGGAAGAGACCCGGAGGAGTTGAGGAGGACGGTCACCAGCAAAGTTGTGTCGTTGGTGGACAAGGCCAGGAAGGATGAAGAGTTCAGCAGCAGCAGTGATGCGGAAGCGGCAGACAAAGGGGACTTCCTCGAGCAGCTGTACGACACAGGAGTAATCAGCAAACAGAAAAAGGAGAGCACAATGCTGGTGAACAGTTTCCTGAACCAGAGGCCGGAGAAAAATATCGCGAGGAACGTGTTCACTTGCAAGGAACTGACAGACCTCTTTGTGCAGTATAACACACCCATTCCCTCAAGTGCGGCTGTAGAACGTCTGTTCTCTTTGGGGAAGGATGTTCTGAAGCCAAACGGGCTGGACTCTCCGATCCACACTTTGAGATGCTGGTGTTCATGAAGGGGAACCTGGCTCTTATGTAGTGATTTTTTTGCATTTATTATATATTGTAATAAAATATTGATATCTTTTTCTGTATCAGATATATTTTGTTTAACTTGTAAAAAGGCTTTTTATTTTAATATTATTTTATTTATTTTTCAAAGTTGCGCGTTGCGCTTGCGCGTGCGGCGCAACTATTTCAGCAGAGTTGCGGTTGCGGCTGCGGCGCTACAAAAATCGTTGCGCGTGCCCACCACTGGTACTTTGCTAATAGTAAAAATCTGAGTCAGCAATTACTGTTGCATATTGTGTGTATATACAATACAATGTATATGCAATACAATGTACGGTACAATTAATTTCCCTGCAAACATTTTGAAATTGCATATCAGTACGTACGTTAATAAATCCTATCATGGCACGCTTGAGTTTTTGAACACGGCATACTCTCCTGTCCCTGATTGCCACTAACTATTAAAAAGGCGAGTTGAAATACTGTACTGTTGTAGTTATTCTCACAGGCAGGGTTTTTTAACACGGGGCTCGCGGGAACTGTTCATGGGGGGTTGGGGGTTCCGGTGCTTTGCAAAAAACACCATTCCATATGAAAAATCTAAGTTTATATTTCGAGCGATAAATACAAAATATGTAAAATAGAGTGACGAATTTTTTGTCAGTGAAAAACTCGTGAAATGTTAGTTTCACAGTTAAAATTATTTTCCGTTTGTCGTAATCATCTTTGCTGTTAGTCTGTGCCTTTCAGTGATATGCAAAGCAGGCACAGGTATTTGTTAATCTTCCAAGATTCGGTTTAATATAGACTAAACACAAAGTAAGGCATAACCAGTCAATTTCATTACTTGCTTTTAATTGTAACCATTGATGAGGTAACCCAATTTCCTAAGCATGAGATTGCAAATGGAATTAAAACTTTCAACTTTGCGCTTCAAACACCAATTCTGGATACTCGCTTTTCCTTGCTATCCAAAATGTACACAAACGAGTTTTCTGATGGGAATGACAACTGTAAGGCGTTGTTAAAGGAACGTACAGTCACTTTACTGCGTAGGTTTCCTGTAATTTTGAAGACACCACCTCTTACCAAGCCTTCCATCATCACGTCAGAAATAGTTCGGAGCAGTTTTTGCAATTGAAGTACGTGTTGCATCATAAATAGGGAAGGAGAGTCGCGATTTTTCGTCAAAATGGGGTCGCCAGAAAAAAAATAGGTTGCAACGTATATAAAGTAATTTATTGAAACTATATATATTTATTTAAGTAAACGGATTTTCTATTGGATAGGGAAACCCCTCTTTCCATTTTATATACATATCTCACGGTGAGAGCAGGTAGCGTGCAGCTTACCCAGCTGTTCATCCTTCCATGGTTAAGACGTTAGGCTGCTAATCGGAAGGTCGTGGGATCGAGTCCGGGGAAGGACTTTGTAATTTCTGACCACTTGTGTTGAGTTGTGGTTCGGATTCTACGTTCGGCTGTAAGTCCAAGATGGAACATCAAGTTTAACCTTCGTCAGGATGAACAATTCAGGCGGAAGTAAAACCAAGGTTATAACATATATCCCTAAAATGCTAACATCTTCCGTCATTTCTAAATTAAGAAGGAAGCCCTACGTATTCTCTCGTTCTGCATTATCACAATACGGTACTTACGTCATACTCTCTCAAACTAAATTATTCCCAACATATGCGCCTTTAATACATACAATAAAAACACACGACAAATTTTATTCTTCGTCACATACTACTCACGGCGTTCTCGCTCACCTAACCTTGGGGGGGGGATCTTTATGATCTTGCTTAAAGTGTAAAAAAATAGTGAACTAATTTACAACATTCTCGTTCAAGTTATGTAAACTTTAAAGCATTTTCGAATCTCAAATGCGATACTATTTCGTTACAATATACAAAATAGTTCAACTGGAAAAAAAAAAACAAGGAAAAAGTTATATTTATTTCAAAAAGAAAACACACTTTTTTATGGGGCACTACCGCTCCCTTCTTCCTCCAAGGTCTTCCTATACCTCTTCAGCGTTTGTTCATCCTTCTTCAAGATAATTTTCTCCCTCACCGTTATCTTCCTCTTTCTCTGAACGGGTTGGACTACTTTAGTTATCAACTTTATTACGTCAATCTGCAACGGAAAGTCAATTTTAATAAATAGGTCTTCTACGTCGGGACCACGCCGCAACACCGCTTCACGTTAGATCAGCGAGGTTGAACAACGTTGGTCGTGTTTAGTAATTGGATGGGGAACCCTCCTCCGCTTTAAGATGTAGAGACTAACAGACGATTCAAATCTGACTAGTGATGTACCGACTCCAAAATTTAGCTGATGCCGATTCCTTGCCTATATTTTACAAAATAAATTCCCTTCATAAATTTTACTAAATCTATTGTGAAAACTTTCAATTTTCACATTTTTACATTCCAAATTTGTTTAAATACTTTTTCCTTAGCTCACACTACAATATACAGCACCACAATTTGTTACTCGTATACCGTAGCTAAAATGTTAAAAAGTTTTATTACTCAGTAAAATTATTAAATAATTTTATTTTAGTTTCCCAAATTGAATACTAAATATTTAAAGTAATTGGTTTTCCTTACGTTGAAGGTATTTTCTTTCTTCAACAAATGTTAAACAACAAAATTTTTCATTAGAATTTCAAGGCTTTGGTGGCTAATTTGAATAAAATAAATTGGACATATAATTTGGGTTTATGAAATTATTAAAATACTTAAAACAGTCAATATAATATGATGGTTTAATATATAAATTATAAGATACAACCAGGGTTGGTTGATTTAAGTCAAATGATTTATTTTTTTTAAAATCACCGATTTAAATCAGTTATGAATAAAAATTTAAAAAATTATAAAACGCGGAAACTACTAATTAATCATTACAGTAGGCCTATAGGTAATACATAAAGAATGGTAATGAACTTTGCTGCTTATTTTTCAATAAAACAAGGTTATAGAATTTACTTATAGCGCTATTGATTATAGTGACAAATTAAGATATGGGTTAACCTTTTTTTTTAAACATTAATTAAAATCATAATAGCCATTGGCCTAAAGTGAATAAACATTTGTAGAACATACTTGTTATTTCTATAAAGCATTAATAATTAATTTCAATTTTTATTCCACTGATTTGATATAAAACAAATATTTAATTTCTAGAAAACATTTCAGGTCATCTGGTCATGATAGTTTAATTTGCTTATCCAAAGCAAAGAATTATGGAGTTAAAACTTGTATAAAAAATTATATATATTTCTAATTACGATTGAAAAGTACAGTATAGCTCTTGAGCCCTAATGCTGATTGAAAGTTTTGAAAAGGAATGCTAATTTTGCAGCTTTTGCGGCGCAAATTAAATAAATTGATTTTATAGTGTCGTGTAGCTTATTAAATGTATAGCAAAAACTCTTCTTTTTTTTTAAGATATGCCATTTTATCCTAATTAGAAATTTGATCTATATTATAAAAATAAGAGAAAAACAGAGGTATAACATCTTTATCATTCCATATATATAAATTATTACCGTAATATAGTAAGAATTCTCCTTTAACCGTTAGCCTAACCTTAGTGTCGCCGTTGGTTTACTTGTACTCACACGGTGCTCATTGCAACAGCTATTGCACTCTAGGCCTAGAATAAATCTTAGATATATTCACAAACTGGCACCTTCCGCATATTGCAAAGGTGCAATTTCTTATCCAACCTCGAAGACGACTTAGCTGTTTAAATAGCTAATACAATAGTTTGCTTCAATTACTTCATGTTATTAGTGCTACAGGAACCTTACAGGAATGAAAAGGATCTTTTTTGACTTATTGTTTCAGTATATCTTGAACATGGAGAAAAAAATCAAATACTGTAAATCTGATTTAAATCAAATAAATCTGATTTTTTTTACTTTTTAAAAAATAAAAAAAATCACCAACCCTGGATACAACTTAACATAGAATTATTATTAACACTGGACTATTATTTACGCGTTTCGCGTCAAAACTCTATCCTACCCTTGGGTCACTTCTTACGCGAAATGTGTCAAGTTGATCTGTACCTTGTCACAGCTGACAAACTACATGCGTCAAGACGACAATACTTACTGAAATTTTGCATTTACTCTTGTCCAGATCAACTTGACGCGTTCCGCATAAGAAGTGACCCAAGGGTAGGATAGAGTTTTGACGCGAAACGCGTAAGTAGTAGTTCCGAGTGTTAATATAGAGTAGGAGATTACAATACTTTATAATATTTAAAGATTAGCTAGTCAGAGAAAATGTAAATTTATGGGCAACTTAACTTATTAAGCTCTCTCTTTTTCGTGAATGTAAAATATTTTCATATAATTAGTTTGAAATGAGTATAAATTATCAGTGTTTTTTGTCCATTCAATTTTCCATAAATATAGATTTGGTTTTGTAATGAAAAATTTAAAATTTCAAAGAATCGGTGAGAGAATCGGCTAAATTTGGCCGATGCCGATATAAAAAAATTGGCCGATTCTGCCGATGCCATTAATTAGTACACCACTAGATTTGACGTATGATTATAGGTCACCTCCGTCACGTGACCTTTACAATTACGGAGGTGGTTAATACAATTATTATTATTATTAAAAAAATATATATAACAGACTAGTGATGGGACGATTGTCATATTTCATACAATCGCTGTTGCGATTGCGATTGTCAGAATTTGAAAATCGCGCGATTGCGATGTTTTAGCTTTAGCCTCACATAACGCTCATTTATGCTTTAAATATACCTAAACGCGTTACCTACCATAGGGTTAGCTTGAATTTTTAACATTCCAATTTTACATAGAGCAAATAAAGAGGTGTACTTATTGTTATTATTAAACCAATTTTTTATTCTGTTTTCAACTAATTCGCAACCCGTTTTCATTTCTGTTTTTGACTTATTTATTATTTATTTATTATTCCGTATTGTTGTTAGCTAAACTTTCCTTTAAGTACGCATGAAAGAGCAGCTTTCATAGCAACTTTTGTAGAGATTTAAATCTTTTGTTCACAATCGCACTCATTAAATGCGATTACAATTGCGATTGCGATTGTAAAAAATGTGCGATTGCGATGCATCGTCCCATCACTATAACAGACTACTTCGCAACCAATTGTAACTCCGTCAATTTAAAAAGAATAGCGACTCCATAAGGAGTTCCAGCTGGAATTGAAACGTGTCGTTTTTAAACACATGACAGGTAACTCCGAGAGTCATCCGAGCCTGGGCATCATGACAGTAAGTGGCTGGCCCAAATGAACCCGGGAAGGCGGCGGTAGGAAAAACCCGGTACTTTTACGTTCCGAGTTTAATCCTAAACCTGAAAGAAGTGTTTATTGGAACGAGTGATGTCGCGATGGATAGTCACACACTCATTTCTGTGTGTTTCATCTTTCAGTTCTTTTCAAACATACATATATTACCAAAATCTTATTTCCCAACAAATTGGGATGAGAAGGCAGAAACAACTGGATGTAATGAAGAAGAGAAAAGGCAGAAACTAAAGTGCACACATCCATTCACAAAGCCGTCCTTGTGGACCAGCACTACCCAACATTACAAAATTCCACCCCTGCGGCGCTTCGAGGCTTTGTCAAAAATAAGATTCCTGAACTTACACACTTCTAACAAAATTCCTCCATTCCAACCTACTTGCACCCACTTCTCGTCTATCACAGATCAAGTCTACGCTTCCTCACGTATCATTTACCGTGTCCGTCCATCATCTCGTTCTTCTCCTCCTATTTTTTTTTTTTCGAACACTCTTGTACACTCTTTTCACAACTCTGTCATCTTCCATCCATTTTTTCAACATGTCCAAACCATCTTAACACATCTTCCTCATTTTTCACTTCTATTGTAAATACCACATCTTCCCCAGGACCGTAGGACTTCTTACTCTATCGATCCGTCGCACGTCGCAGATACTTCTCAGGTTATCCATCTCAACTTCTCTTACTCTCGCCTTCTCCCTTTCATGCCATACCAGCGTTTCACATTCATATAGAAGTGTCGGTACTAACACACATTCATGTAAACATCTCGCAGCATCTCTATCCAGTCTCCGCTTTCTCGCACCCGCTTTCGTCACACCCATCACCATTCTTCCTTGATTCACTCTACTATCAAATTCATCCGCACTCGTACCTCTTTTATTCAATACATACAAAAAAATACAATCACCACAAACAGCAACAGACCGGCTGGCCCCTACGAGGGTGTCTGTTTTAGAAGGAAGGTTAGAAGAAGGAAGAAAATTTAAAGAAAAGAGTTTCAAAGCAAAGCAGGGAAAAGGGGTTGAGAACTTGAGAGGTAGGAAGGAAATTTAAAGATGAAGTGAAAATTTTAAAGCACAGAGAAGGGCATCCATGTGAAAATTCTGTGATAATTCTATGCGTTAAAATATGCTTCCAACTTGGGGTTTAAGGCAAGATAAGCATCTAGTTTCTTTTTAAAGGATTCGATCGAATTACTTTAAACTAAACTGGCTGGCAATCCATTCCACAAATTAACTATGCGATTGAAGAAAAACTGTTTAGCTTCATTAGAATTCAAATGTTTACCCACTAATTTCAAACTATTACCGCGAGTTCCATCCGCATTCCCGCAGGCGAAATATTTTTTGGCGTCGACATTATCAAAACCTTTAATCATTTTAAACACTTGGATTAAATTCCACGAATTCGCCTTTTAACGAATGAGAATAAATTTAAAGTTTCTAAACAGGCAGCGTAGGATTTGTTTTTTAGTCTAGGAATCATCTTACAGTAGTAGCCCATCGCTGCACTCTCTCCATTCTGTGTGTCTTGTCGTAAATATGGGGACCAGAATTGGACGCAGTATTTAAGGTGGGGCGTACTAAGGAATTATATAATGTTAGCATTGTTTTCTCCGACTTAAATTCAAACAATCTACCAATAAATCCAAAGATTCTATTTGCTTTTTTGACTGCTTCGATACATTGTTTACTCGGTTTAAGTGTGTCGGCAACAATAATACCTAAATCTTTCTCTTCCGTAACACTTTCTGTCTTGTCGCGCATAAAATATTTTTCTTTAACATTGCTTCTAATCTATATTAAAGTTCATTTGCCAAATTTCAGACCACTCGACTAATTTATTAATATTTTCTTCAATCTGCAAACGTTCTGCCGCTGATTTTGTTCGTCCCCCAAGTTTGGTATCCGCAAATTTTGAAATTATACTCTTAATTCCTATGTCGATGTCATTAATATAAATTATAAAAAGAACTGGTCCCAGAACTGATCCCTGACTCACGCCGCTAGTTTACACTTTTCCAGTTAGTTGCTTTGCCATTAATGACCACTCTTTCTTTACGTCCACTCAGCCAATTTTCGACCCATTTGAGAACATTACCATCAATTCCGTGAGAATGAAGTTTAGCTAATAATCTTCTATGTGGCACTTTATCAAACGCTTTTTGAAAATCGAAATATATAATATCTACCGTTTTATTTTCGTCATATATATTTACAATATTAAAGAAATCGAGCAAATTAATAAGACAAGAACGATTTGTCGAAAGCCGTGTTGAAGTTTACCAACTACCAGTGCTGTGCTCGTTACTTTATAAATGTAATACCATTACCGTTACTACAGTCTAAATGCGACGCCGTTATCATTACAGTTACCATTTTTAAAAAGTAACGAGTAACGGCACCGTTACTCGTTACCGTTAATGAAATGTAAATGTATTATATATATATATATATATAAACATTCGCTTGTGCGAGTATGTGTTGGTTTGTATCCACTGGTTAATGCATAGGCTATGAAGTCTGTGCATGCCTTCATTGCGTTGTTATGACTTACAAGGCATAATATTTAAAAAAAAAAAAAGTGAAACAAAATTACTGCAAGATTTATTACTAGGAATTGCAACATAACAGAGGATGTAGCATACTATTGATACTAATTTACTAATGCTAGAATATACCAGGAAAGTTTAGTTTTGCAAAACAATAATAGGAAATACTTAAAAAATAAATCAAATGAATTATTGTGCATGGCAATGATAATTGAAATTTATTAGCTAAGTATACAAACTTAAGAACTATTATTCAAAAGATCTTTATTGGCCTTTAAGAAAACAAGCTTCTCAAAAGTTGCATCTAAGAGCGAGCCTCGTTTCGGAGGCAGTTTTTTTTTTTTTTAAAGTTCGGGAAGAACCGATTCGCCTCTATTTAAAAGGGCATATCTCGGCGGAAAAACAAAGAAAAAGTGAGAGGAAAGACAGAGGAAAAAGAAAGGGTGGAGGGGACAGTCGAAGTGGAAAAAGACCAAGGATGACAAGGACTGCAGGGTCGAGCCCCATTATCCTTGGGTGCTAGGGCCGGGAGGGCGCACGTGAAACCTCCAGGAACAAGCACGTACAAAAGAGCACTCAAGAGCACGAGCTTAGAACCCCCTTGCGGGGATTTTCGGAGGCAGTATATCCTTCCCTACTGAAAAAAAAAAAAAAAAAAAACGCTCAACAGCGGCACTAGATGGTATAGGAGTATTAAGTTTAATAAACATATTTTTAAAGTTAGTGGATGGGAAGGATGCAGAGCTAACGTGCCGTGAAGGCCCAGATGAGAGGAATGACGAAACCTCTGTTGAACTTAGGTCCCTCCCTGCTCCAGGGTTCTTCGCCTTTTTACTTTGACAGTGCTATCAATGTAGGGGGAGAGGGTAGATTGGGGTAGGCTGCCAGCATGCCAACAGCCAACATGCACACCTCGCTCATAGTACAAATTTTTAACGGTTAATGAATAACACTGGTATGCATCAATTTTGCTGTCAAGGGTTTTGTAAGTGATTCTTATAGAGTTTTTCCTGCTGATTTCGAATCTGCAATCTGTTTTTCTCAATCAGCTCAGGTTATCCGGCTATGGCCTCATAAGTAAAATAGAATTTTTCGTGATTTTGTCAAAGCGGAATTGGAACAGTAACATCTATCATCACTTGTTTCACTTGTATATCATCTTTTTTTACTTTTCAGGCATATAGATAAAATATTTCATAATGAATAGAGCGTGTAAAAATGATCCCAATAGATTCTGCTACATATGTGGGACGGTTACCATGCCAAATAACCAGTCTCAAATCACTAAATTTGTGAAGACAATGTATAGAGCATACTTTGGAATTAAGCTAGGGGACCAGGACAAAAATTTCGCCCCTCATATGTGCTGCAAGACGTGCATTGAAAATTTGAGAAGATGGAGCAAAGGCAGAGCGAAATCTTTGCCTTTTGGAATTCCCATGATTTGGAGAGAAGGAAAGGATCACGTGACAGATCGCTATTTCTGCATGACAAACCTCCAAGGTGGGCTTATAAATTTATTTTTCTTAAATATTTTGAAATCCTTGTATGAAACTTGACATAATATTCACCATAATGGTAATCATACATTTACATATACATATTGTTATAGAAAATATATTTACACATACATATTGTTATACAAGTTACATTTACATACACAATGATTGTATATTTTTTCTTTCTTTTTCATTCATATTGTCCCCGAAGGGACAATATGAATGAAAAAGAAAGAAAATATACAGACTCCATCGACCTATTTCATATCTTACAGACCGCAGCCTTCCCTCACGAGCCACCACTGTCTGAATGCTTCTTCTATTTCATATGCAAGTTTTATAGCCATGTTTCTGTGTTTCTATTTTCAGGAGTTAACAAGAAGAATAAACACATTGTTGTATACCCTGACATTCCTTCTGCTATGAGACCTGTACCCCATGGTCCTGGAATTCCAATACCCGACCCACCTCAAACCCTGGACTTCGATGATTCTGATGATGAATCAATGACCAATGCCAATGACCAGTCCCAGTCGTATATACCTCAAAATACCGCTTCAAATGAGCCGAGGCCTCTCAACCAGGCCAAACTTAATGATCTTACCAGGGATTTAGGACTTTCCAAATTAGCTGCCGAGATCTTGGGCTCACGACTTCGAGAGGACAACTGGCTGGCTCCGGGAACAACATTCTCCTGGTATAGGAAACGAGAGGAAGAATTCCGCAAGTTTTTTGCAGTGCACGAAAATACCTCTTCCTTAGTGTACTGCTGCAATGTTGAGGGGCTAATCGAATCCTTGGGCCTGCCATATAACGCATCAGAATGGAGGCTATTTATAGACTCGTCTAAACGAAGTTTGAAAGCAGTACGTACTTCTCAACATTGGGAATAGGGTTGCATCAGTCCCTATAGCACATTCCGTACAACTTACTGAGAGCTACGATAACATGAAAATTTTACTGGATGCTCTCGTATACGACCAACATAACTGGAGGATCTGTGGAGATTTGAAGGTAATACTAATATCATAAGTAAACTATTGCTATTGACTATGTTGTTTTTCCAAAGGTTATTTGAGAGCGTATAAGAACACTTAACTTCCCCACAGAAGTGATACAGTCCAATGCATAGATTTTTTTATCTGATAGAACAAATTCTCTAAATATTTTCATTTTTTTTCAGATTGTGGCATTTGTATTGGGAATGCAAGGGGGATACACGAAATACCCATGTTTCCTCTGCAAATGGGATAGCCGAGCGGATGAGAAGCACTATGCACAGCGTGAATGGGCATCCAGAGAGAATTTTGAACCTGGGTCGCATAATGTCGTTTCAGTGCCCCTTGTACCACCAACAAAAATTTTGCTCCCACCACTTCATATTAAGCTGGGCTTGATGAAAAATTTCATCAAATCAATGAATAAGGAGGGTTCAGCATTCCGATATCTCGAGAGTAAATTTCCTCATATCTGATGCTAAACTAAATGCTGGGGTTTTTGATGGTCCTCAAATTCGAACTTTGATCAAGGATACTCAGTTCGAAAACGCAATGACTCCAACTGAGAAGAATGCCTGGCAGGCATTCAAATCAGTTGTCACTGATTTTCTTGGCAAGCGTAGAAGTCCAGAATACGAGTCCGTTGTCGAAAACTTGATGGAAGCTTTCAAAGCTCATGGGTCGCGCATGTCCATAAAAATGCACTTTTTGTGGTCCCACTTGGACTATTTTCCTGAAAATTGCGGGATTATAGTGAGGAACATGGTGAACAATTTCACCAAGATATCAAAATAATGGAAGAAAGGTACCAGGGAAACTGGGATATCAATATGCTGGTGTTTGAAGCGAGACGTGCCCGAAGAAAAACACAGACGGAAAGCCAAAAAAACTTCATTCCTTCCTCAAACTTTTTTCCATATTCATTGTATGAATAAAAGTATTTATTCACACAATGTTTTCATTTTTCACGAGTGTTCGTATAATATTACTCGTATCTACAGTGTTTAAGCTAAAAAAATCAATAAATTTGCGGATAAAATTGGACTTATAATAAATGGCCAATAGAGAAAAAACCTGACCTGATTGAGGAAAACCAATGTCATTTTCGAATTCAGCATGGTCGAATTATATGAGTTGAAAAAACCCTCACAGCAGACAAAAAAATTTCATATGCATACCAGTGTAATGAGTGAGGATCAAAAGAAACTAATTGCGAGCTACGATAAAAAAGTAACGACTAACGAATGTATTTCCCTAAAAAAAGTAACGTCGTTACTGAGAGTTACTTGATTTGAAATGTAACGCCGTTACTGCTACCGTTACTAAAAAAGTACCACGTTACTGCCCAGCTCTGCCAGCTACCGAAGTCAGGCTGATGGGACGATAATTTCCCGGGAGTGATTTGTCCCTTTTTTAAAATAATGTCAATGTTTGCAAGTTCCAATCGACCGGAACTTCACACTGTAACGATTTATTAAATATATATATATATATATATGTAAGAGGAGAGACTATTGCGCAGTTCATTTCTTTTAGTATCCTAGAGTTCTATTAGGGTTAATTTTACCTATGGCTGAGAACACTTCGCTCTCACTAATGGTAAAATCGTGAAGCTTTAAGTGATCATCACTGAGCATGATTAAGGGAACAGGAATGTTGTTCATATTTTCGTTTGTAAACACGGAAATTTGATTTAATTTGGTTCACTATACAATATATGATATTAGAAAAAGTAAGCGCAACTGTGAGCTATATAAGTTTTTTGTTTCGCCTTCTTAATAGCTCTAAGAATTTTCATCGGACAAATTACTCGTTTCTTTAAATTTAAAATACGCGTTCCTTTTTAACATTAGGCTACTTTTAATTTCGGCATTCCACCATTTAGGTTTAACAGACTTCGCCAGTCTCTTTTTACCTAATGGGATATTACTCGATTCTAAACGTTTAAAATAATTATAAAGAAGTCCATGTGCCATTGATATCATCGTGCGATAGAGCCTCATCCCAATTATGGGTCGAAAGTTGCAGTTTCCTGTCACAAAATTTAGCTCCTTTAAAATCCAAAACGTATTCCAAGTTCTCTGAATTACGAACATTAATTTTAAATGTTATTTGCCTGTGATCACTGAAGTAGTAGTAGTAGTAGTAGTCTCCTAGAAAGATTTTTTTATATACCCAAACGCCTCTCCCACCGCAGTGAAGTCGCGTCAGGAACAGGCAGGAAGCGCCTCAATCACTCGCATTCAGTTCATCAGCTGACATGACAATAATGCACCTGCCTCAGGGAAACATTATCCACAGTCCAACCCCGCAGACTACTCTTTGGCTTACCCAGACCACTTCATATACCCTGAGGCGGTACATTGCCAGCCCGTCGACCACCATATACCACATCGCTCCACTACAGATATATTATCAATTAAGTCTAGGTCTGTACTTAAAACTAAATCTAGAGTATTGCATTCTCTAGTGGGTTCCTTGACCATTTGAAAAAGTGAACTTTCGAGCAAACCCTCGTACAGTCGACGATCCGAATTAGACTGCAAAGGACCACCCCAATCCCTGCAAGGTAAATTAAGATCTGCCATAATTATTGCATCATGTTTGCTACTTGCAGAAAAAATTAGTTCCTGAAGTCTATTATCACTATCGACAGTCTGGGAGGGAGCCTATATACTAAACCTATAATTAATTTCTTTCGCGAGTTG
The DNA here is from genome assembly GCA_023014485.1 of Bathynomus jamesi. Classification (NCBI taxonomy): domain Eukaryota; kingdom Metazoa; phylum Arthropoda; class Malacostraca; order Isopoda; family Cirolanidae; genus Bathynomus; species Bathynomus jamesi. The sequence goes on from JAJOZX010002930.1 coordinate 239,144, forward strand.
TCTTTGACTTCAACAAACGTCGCATTTATATCCCAGATACTTAAAGTATTCTATCACATCTACTGTTTCACCGTTCACCATCACGTGAAAATCCGAATTTCCCTCACTCCCCACAATTAATAACTTGCTCTTACCAACATTCACTTCCAACAGTCTTCTCTCGTACACCGCTACAAAACTCTTAACGACCTCTTGCATGTCACACTCACACTGAGCAAACAGCACATCATCAGCTTCAACAGGCTCTATCTATTCACATCACACACCAGATTCAATCCTCTTTCCAGCAGTCGCACTTTCACGTTTCTCATCACTCCATCCATTGAACAACCACGGAGACATCACACATCCCTGACGTACACCAACATTTATATTAAACCATTCACTTGGTTCTTTACCAAATTTCATATGAACACACACACACACACACACACAGAATGGATTCAGTATATTCTTATAATTATTAACTTAAAAACTATTATATACTGTATATGTATATATATTTGGGGTGATTGGGTGGGGGGGGGCAGCAGTTGTTTAACCATCTTTGTAACAGCATTAAAAGTCATGCAACATACAGCTTTATGAGAGATTCGAACCACAGGTTGCTACATCATCTGAACGTAAAGGATGGTCCCCCATCGAACTACTGAACACAACCAACGTTGCTTAATCTGGCTGATCTAACAGAAAGTGTTGTTTTCACGGGCCTGAATTGAAAGAACGAAATTTAGCTGCGCTGTCTCAAGTCAATGAGGAAAGAAAGGATCGGAGTAGCTAGTCCATTCCTTGTAAACTCCTTTGCTATAATCAAATCTCGGTTTCTGGAAATTTTTTGAAGGGTATGGGTCTATTTTTCCCTTTGTTATGCTCATAACTTCGTCTCAAGAACAGTGCTGAATCAAGGTATGTTCACGAGGCCTCCAGTACCCAGAAGCATTGAAAGTTTATCGACGAAGAGACTCAAATTTTAAACAAATCACGGAAGGTTGTTTTGACGAGCCCAGAGATAACGCTATGGACTGCGAGTATCGGGGATCTCAGAGGGGACCCAAATATACGGTACGTTTCCATGTTAGGCGGAGACCCCAACTTTCCTGGATCCAGCACTGCACAAAAAGAAAGTGAAGAACAATCGAAAGCGAACTTTTTCCTATACTTTTTCCTTCAGGAAATGAGGGTTGAGGGCTTACTTACCTCTTCTGGGATGTGAATGTACCGGATTTTCCTGCCCATCACGTGAAAATTGTCGAGACGTGTCGCCCTTCCATTTCCATCCACGTAGTTTGCATTCAGCATTTCCAAGTTCATCATCCTGAAAGTGAAGATAGAGACGCTGAAGGAGGGATATTCACGTTTCACAGATTAATCTGCGAGACCTCCGCCTTTGCCTCGGGAGTGTACCTCCCTTCCATATTAGCCATTGCGTGTTATTCTACCTGCAACAAAAAAAAAGGTCCCAAAACAAGACATCAATTTGAACACTTGTTTTAGTTTTAATGTATTACTTTTGTAAATTTAATTTAAAATAAATTTTCCTATGAGACCAGACTTATGGGACACCCTGTATACTGTGATACGAATAAAAACAGTAACCTAAACTATGTTAATTCTAATTTTGTCTCTTTTTTAAAAACTTATGTTCCTGAGTAGCCTTGTGGTTAAGATGCCTGAAAATGCTTTATAAAGTTGTACCAATTTGAAAGTGACGTATCTTCAAAAGTTACGTCACTTTCAAATTGGTACAACTTTATAAAGTGTTTTCTGGCATTTTTTACTTTTGTTGCTTAGCCACTTCTTTGTCGGAGGGTCTCAATTAATAAGATTCTCTTTCTGTAGTAAATGTATTTATCTCTTTAAAACTGGTTCATCCATAAAGGTAGGAGCTGCTTTACAGAGCACAACCCATGCCTAAGGACTATAAATCGTGAGAGTTCTCGGTTAACTGCTGGGTTTTGAACCAAAATGTCATCAATCTTCAGCTGGGTATCAACAATGGTTGAACCAAATTATCAATTTCCTGTATATTTTTTAAAGTTCTATTTTTAGTTTCATAATTTCATTTTCAAATATACTGGTCAAAAAAAGAAACGCAATTAGCTTGCATATGGTGTAAAATTTAAGTTGTTAGTGGTATTATCACAGTTTCAAGATTATGGTTAAATGTTTGTTCAAATCTTTTAAAGCCACTTAGTGCATGTTTTTAAACCTGACTAATCCTGGCTAAGACGCCATTTTGTTACAAACAATAAACAGAGATTAAATTGAATGTATTCTTTATGAAGGCATGCATTTTTTCTTTGACTTCACAGAATACACACTGCCCGTTGAGAAAACCAAACTTTTTCCCGTGATTGAGGCATGCCACGACTCTCAGAGGTCAACAGAGGTCGTGCCTTGGGCATGTTGGATCCAGCCATGTCTGCTGTCCAAGTTGCACAACGAATGCATGTGCATCCCAGCACAATCTCTAGGCTTGTTAGACGGTACAATGCCACAGGAAGTGTTCAGGACCTGCCAAGACGTGGGCGACCTCGTGTGACGACCCAATGCCAGGATCGCCACATTGTACTGCAGCACCTGCGTCATCGGCAGCGGAATGCTCGTCAGACAGCCAGAGAGACACCTGGTATCCACAACAACAGAATTAGTGACCAGACCGTCAGAAACCGACTCCGTAATGCAGGACTCCGATCCCGCAGGCCTTACAGAGGTCCTTTTCTCACTGATGCAAGAAGGCAATGACGCCTGCAATGGGCCTATCAGCACCATGACTGGACACAAAGAATGAGGTCGATGAGGGCCAGACTCCAAGCCTGCATTGTGGCTAGGGGTGGCCATACGCGTTATTGACTGTTTGTTATGTTAAAGAATCATTTACTATATACTGAGTCATGTTTATTAATAAATCTCAAAAATTGCGTTTCTTTTTTTGACCAGTATATATGTGAGCTAAAGACTTTATCTTATGTTACTGAATACATCATTTTGATCACTGAAATTTAAGTGTACCAATTTGGCCCAAACTGTAGCATGGTTTTTGGCATTTTAAAATTTTTTAGTTTCTGCCATTTCATAGCTAAACTACTAATTTCTTATGAATAGTTCCTGAAAAGATGTTTTTCCTTATTAATTTTCTTCTACTGTAGATTGATATCCATTATGAATTTCTATGTGAATTCCTTCCACTTATAGACCTGATCAAACCTGGGACTATGATAGGTTAAGCCTTCTCCAAAGCTAATTTCTCAAGGAAAAGCTAGGCTTGGTACTTATTTAAAGATATTTTACTTGGCAGATACGAAAGTTTGACATAATATGACATTGCTAACTTGTCTGTAGAAGGGTTAACATAAGAAATAATTGAATTTCTCAAATTAGAGCTTGTGTAACTAGCTGTTTTTTTTCTGCATCTACACAATGCATTTAGATGTATACTTAGCACTGTAGCTGTTTTGGTTCCTTCCAATACAGTGTGTTTAGCAAGGTCTCCAGGAAATGGGAGCCTGACAGCAGTTTGGACCTCCTCAGAAGTGATAATAGACCACCTGTTGTTGTTGTGAGCCAGATGAAAGGCTCCCACCATGATTCTTTCAAAAATGTCATTATCAAAGATGTTCATGATGCCTTGGAAGAAATATCCATCTCTGGATAAACTTTTTTCAATATTTTGTAGCTATCCTTAATCCTCTTTTTATCCCCTTTAAAGATAGTTCTGAGCTACATCGCCTGTTTTGCCACCTCCTGGAGAGAAATAAGCTCTTGAGAGGGCCTAATCTATCATAATCCTAATTATAACAAGCTCTAATTGGAAGCAATTCACCCAAAGTCACAAAGGGTATGAATCAACTGGAAATTTAATAAGGGAAAACATCTTTTCAGGGTCTTAGAAAGAAAAGTTTAGCAATGAAACCTAAGAATTTTTAAAATGGCAAAATCATCCTAGAGTTCAGGCCTAGTTGGTATGCTTAAGTTTAAGTAAATAAAATGGTATCCTCAGTGACACAAGATAAGATCTTTAGCTAATATACAAGTATATTTAAAAACTAAAGTCATTCATTACTTATTTTATTAATTATATAATTAGAAATTGAGTTTTAAAAATAGGCAAAATTCACTATTTCATCCATTCATTTTGATAGTATATAGTTGAAGATTGATGAGATTCTGATCCAGAGTGCTAGTCTAGGATGTAATCCAAGGCAATTAATCTGTATGCCAACTCACGCATCTGCATCAATCAACTTTCCAGTTACATAGGCATTGTTGTAAAGTTCAACTGTAGTTCTACAGCCAATCATTCCTATTGCAACACATGCTAAAGTGTTTAGTTCTTTCTGACGACCTCTTCTATCCATTAGTCTTCAAAGTAGAATCAAAGTCTGCACTGGATCTCCTGATGAAACGCAAGTTGTTATTGGATATTATGGTACAAACAAGCACTAGTTATTGTCTTGCCGTTAAGAACTTTAACTGCCAAATTTTTCGTAAGTTTTACTAAAATCCATGAAAATAGGTCTATGCTTTGTCTTCTAGCTATTTTGTATGATGAAGGTACAGCTCACACCTAAACCAAATTGTATCCAATTTACTTGGAAATTTAACATTTTTATGTGATACCATATATTTCATGTTTCAAGCTTAGTTAGCCTACATAGTTAAAGCCTGTCCACACTTAATCTAGTTAGTACACACACGCAACTCTTCTTCAAACTGGCCTCTGTTGTATAGCACTATCTTATAAACTGAATTAAATAAAAATTCAGAAACATTTTTAAACTTTGGAGAAAGGTAAACTGTTGACAAAAATGGCAAAAAATAGAGCATAGATGTACTAGGGGTTGTAATTTCTAATTTTCAATGTATGTATCTCTATTCACATGGAACCCAAACACCTACATTATACCATTTACAATTCCTTCCAAAGGTAAAATCAGTGGGACTACTATGCAGGGTTTTCATTCATAAAAATTGCATTGGGGAAGGAGCAATGGAGGAAAGATGCCATAATATATATATATATATATTAAAATATATATACTTTGTACCACTAATTTTACTTTGCCTTAATTATTTGTAAATTGCAGGAATATCTCGGCTTCTTCCAAATTCTATAAACTTGAACTAATTCCTGACATGTAATTAGATCATCATGCTTATAAATAGGCCTACTTTTTCAACCTAACTGAGGCAAGATACTGTAAACCTAACATTCTTGAGTACAGTACTTTCATTGGCAAAGTGGAATTATTATTTTTGTTTGAAATAAAGTAAAATAATAAGTTTGTATAATATACTGAGAATTTAGTTTTAATGATGTCACGCGTCTCTTACAGCAATGCGAAGATCTATGGAATGACCGAAGCGTCGTTTTCCGCGATGCGAAGATTTGATGGGATAATTATATAATTAAGGTAGGCCTAATCAAAAGGTCCATAATTTTGTAGCAAGATTTGTAAAATGTATACAAGTTAGGTACATTATGCTTGAAAGAATATATGCATAGCCTATGAAATATGACCAGACTGAAATTATTATCTAGGCTATTTGTAGCAAGATACTGCTATATTTTTCAAATTATGGAAACACATTCTAGTTAGGCCTACCCTTCAGCAGCAACAGCTAATAATCTTGTAGTTTCATATCACAAATTCAATAGCTGTACTTTTAAGTTCTGTTTGAACATTGCAAATGAATTTTGGTTTTATTTTTTATTGTAGAGGTTATTTTAAACATGGCAGGTTAGGTTAGGTTAGGCTAGGTGTACTTTCGTGTTTGGGTTTAAATGTCATAAATAAATTTTGTTTTTATCACTTTATTTAATTAATAGTAGCTATTTTTTTTTTTCTTTTTATTAAGAAAAAGTCATTTAATTTTGTTCATATCAATTAATTTTATTTTAAATTTTTTTTTTTTTTTATAATTTTTTACATTAAATTTCCTGAATGAATTTGCAATGTTAAACTAAGAGATTATCTTCTATCGTACTTCACTAACTGATTTAGCCACTGAATTCACCGTAACTTGTGCAAATTCTTTCATTTCAAATTAGAAAATACACTAATTAATAAATATTTTTTAAAACTGTTTAGTCAGATTGTTACCTTGAGTGTAAGATACTGCATCACATTAATAATAGCTACTAGGCCAGTTTACAAAAGTTGGGACACCATAGTGCCTACCAAGACCCAAAAACAAATGATCACTGAAATTTATCTCATATTGATCACTTCATACCTAAATTTAAGATTATAGTTATGGCCAAAAAGGCTGACACACCTAAAAAAATTTGGGAATGAGAGAAGTATTAATAGAAACATCACTATGTATTTTGAGTATTCAGAGTAAATTTAGTTACATTTATCAATACTTGTGAACTTCCTTAAAAAGATTTGATGTAATTACTATATTAATTTTAATATGTCAGACTTTTACAATTTTTGTAATTTCTTGCTAAGTACAGTCATCCCTCATCTATTGCAGTTTTGCATTTTACAGGTTTTGACCATTCATAGCGATACAATGTACACCAGTTTTCCTCATTTGCGGATCATCAAAGGAGCCCCAACTGATATTTTGGATTTCCGTATCTTGAATCACAGTGCCATGATTTATGAATGAATAAATTACTGTACTGTATACCCACATAAGGAAATTTATACTATGTATTTTATTTGATTTCAACCCATTGATACCACTAGTTTTTCTTATGATTTAACTTAAGTTTGAGACAAGTGTTCCATTAATTAACAGTGTAAGTTTAGAATTAACAATTTAATTCTTTATCTGCACTACCTGGGAGCTGTGCACCACCCACCTCACACACCCAGCCATGTTTGTTGGTACAATTTGTTACTTGTATTGGTTAATATTCATTTTAATGTCCCTTTCAATAGAATGAGTTAATTTTTTGCTATTTTCAACCAAAACAAGAATATACTAATTTTGGTGGAAATTACTATTTATCAAGAAATTTAAATTAAATTTTGCTACCATTATTCACTAGTCAAACCATCTCATCCCGTGATGTATGTAGTCATGTTATCATTATTAGCCAATCGGCAGCTGCCACATTGTCACACGATTCTCCCATGCAAGTCTGGCGGCTGAAATTTTAACTTAACAGTTGCTTTAGAATGTCTGTCTATGGTGGAAGCTCCCAGTCAAAGTGGGACATCATCTATGCCTAGGTTAGGTTAGGGGTACTACTTACCTTTCTGGGTCCTGAATTCATTATGGGGTACCCATGCCCAATTAGGTTAATTGAATGCCGTTAGGTCAACTGTATGCCCTTGACAAATGGTTAGGTTGTGTTATTTTCATTACTTTTAATTGTACACTCTTGATGATTGGTTAGGTTAGGTTACTTTTGCTGTGAATATTACTGATGAAAATAGGTTTTTCTGGTGTGTTTCATGTGGAAAACATTTTTCTGGTGTATTTGTGTGTATTTTCTTCAAATCTGACCTTCATTTTCCAGTAAAAATCATCATTTTTGGTCCTTTTGAAGGATATGTCAGATTATCATTTCCTCAAAAATGGGGATTTTCCTGAGGAAATGAAAGTCAGATTTGAACAAAATACACCATAAAAATATGTTTTCATGTCAAAAGTAAGGGAACAGTTAAAACGAATCTTTACTGTTGTATTTATTAAAGTTACTTACTGTACAGTATTTCTAGATAAGATTTTTTGTAATATTTTTTTACTTATAAAAGGTACTGATATGCTGCTAATAATGATATATATATATATTTAACCTTTTTCTAGAGTTAAGTGTGCATAGTAAGAGGTGTCTGGGGGTCAAGTTCTCCTAACCCTCTATTTCTCATAGGCCCTGGGTTTTACCTATCACAGTTTTGCCAATCACAGGGGTTTTCAGGAACATAAACCCCGCAGAAGGCAATAGATGACTGTATATGAATAGTGCAGTGGGAGAAGGGGATAAGTGACAAAATTGGCAAAATGTGTTTTCTGTTTGAAAAGACAGCTTATTCTTCCCTCTATCACCTCCAATTGGCAGATATCCCATTTTTGTGACTGGAAACAGTGTTCCCACTTACAAAATAGGATATCTGCCAAGTTTGCCAAATCTACCTTTAATAACAAAACTTTGTTAAGACAAATAACTATAGTTCACTGTATTACATCACTGCACCAGACTGCAAAATCTGAAAAATTCTTGCATAATACTTTTTGGGAAAAATTTAAGATTTGGTTCTGCACCAGGAACCTAATTTTTGCATGAAAATAGGTTTAACCCTTATCCGCCAGGGTGACTCAAATGAGTCAGATTGGCGGATGATGGAAAGCCTCATATGAGGCAAGCATGCATCCCTCCACTTTGAAATCTTTATGCACACAGTTTCATTTCTTGTTTTTCACTTTCATGGGACTCAGAAGTTAAGAATAGTTGCCTAGTGTTTTCAGAAAAGACATGAGAGTTTCCAAGTAGTTACCGTATGCATCAAAATGAAAAAATAAAAACTAATGCTTTGGGAATTGTGTGATGCAGCACAAGAGTCAGAATAGCTGCTAAACCCCTCCCCCCTTTACTCCACTCCCCCACCCGCACAGATGGTCAAGGAAGGATTTTAATGGGTGAGTAATCTGTGTCAAAGCCTAATATTATGGTACATCATATTTACTCATTCCATAAATCTGCAATATATTATAAAGATAAAAAAATGCAAAAAAAAAAATTTTTTTTGTCTTTCATGGCAGGGTGAGGATTTTCCTTATCCTGGTGGATAAGGGTCAATGGATGTAGAATTTTATTGGAAATAGATTTTCTTATATATAACATTTTTTGCTCAAATTCATAGTTATAAAAAAAAAATTAAAAAAAAAAAAATTGGGATGCTGCTGTCACTGTTTTCATAGATGTCCCTATGTGATGTAATATCAGCTGACCACAATTAACCAATCAGCTATTGCAAGATGTATTTCACACATGTGCTAAAACAATTCTTATGATGAAGATGGCAGTTGACCAGTTTGAAATCATTTGAAATTCAGTCATCATGCAGGACAGGTGTCAACAGTGTTCTCTACCTTACTATGCAGTTATTCAGCGTTGTTTTAACAACAATGTTGAGGCTATTGACATTTTCAAAAAACGCGGTGTATTATTGAGTGATCCAGTGTGTCCAAAGTTCTCTCACTGGCTTGCATATCATTCTGAACAGCATTTATATTATTGTATGTATGAGCACGTAGAAAAGCACTTGAAGGGAAAAGGTTGCATTTGATGTAATTATTCTACATCTGCATTTTAGGGTACTTGGCTGGACCATGCACATATCTCTAGGCATTTCCTCAGAAACTGCAGTGAACTGGAAGTCATTTTGCTCTGAAGTATGCAAGAATTGGCTGCTTAATCAGGAATTCATCAATGGACCAGGTATCTCCATAGATAGAGAAGTCTTAAGTATATTGCTCATTATTTGTTTCAAGCACACTTTTCCAACTGAGATACCCACCTGCATCACTTCCTTATTGAGGAAGCTAAACTGTACACTCCACCACCTCTCTAGTAGGTAAGAAAAATAGGCTTACTAGGCTACTGCATAGAAATAGGGTTAGGTTAAGTTCTATATATATATATATATATATATATATATACACAGTATATATAAATATAAGATAAAACTATTAAATAATTTATTTATTACACATCTGCACAAGAGGCGCAAGAAATGAAGGTCACCTTTGCATGAAACACAGTTAAATACATCAGAAAAACCTATTTTCATGCAAATATTAGGTTCCCAGTGCTAAACCAAATCTTTACCAAAATTTTTACTTTCCAAATTGCAAGTCTCACACAATATAAAAAACTTATTTCGAAGTAGTGGACTAGGCCTATATCAGTTTGGAAAAAATCAGTAAAATTCCATATGCTAGACACAGTTCAGAAAGAGTCCATAAGCCCTAATTGCTAACTTAACTTGGTATTATTATAGTTTCGGACATTACTCAAATCTTAGGATTTTTATCTATTTAGGTATTTTGAGCAATTCCTTTAACTAAGACACTTTTGTTCTATGGCATTTCTGTCAAATTACAAATAAGCGAGATATTTAACATTTTAATATCTATTTCACTGGATGAGGACTATCACCCAGATGACCCCCAACCCACCCAGGATTCATCAGATTCTGAATAAGGCAAGCAGTGAATAAAATTAAAGGTGGTCAGGTTATATTTTTAGATATCAAGTTTTGGAAGTTGAAATTATATTCTTCCAATATTAGGTTCAATGTGTTTTGGACAATTCTGATATAGATTTCTATGAGAAAGTCCCCCCCCCCCCCCCATCTCTAAATCTAGTGTTATAAAAAACTAGTGATTTCCGATAGAAATGAAGGTCAGCATCATTCAAAATACACCAAAAAAACGTTTGAAAAATATAATTTCAATGGTAAATTTTTACAAGTATACATTACAGGCTTTGTAAATCAAAACTACAGTTTTAATATATAACCTAACCTAACCTAACCTATCAGGAATATTACTAAAATCTTACCTTAATCAGAATTGGAAAATGTAATGTACTCTTGTAAAAAAATACCATTTAACAATTTAGGTACCAAGCTTTTATGAACTGTCTCCAAACTGTGTCTGGCATCTGGAATTTTGCCAAAAATTCTTGCATTAACTTGTCAAAACTTTAGACTTAAAACTTTCGCCCAATACGTCAAAAAAGTCGAGCAAATTGTGCAGTCTGGGTCTGGCCACCACAATGATTGGATGGGATCTCTACAGCATAGTCTAACTATTAAAGTTAAGCTGCTTCGCTCACTCACTCTCAATACAGCACTTTCTTTTCTTGTAAGCTTTAAATATATCACATTATATTAGTGTCTCAACAGCGAAATTCAAAGATATATAAAAGTCTTCTCAATTCCTGGCTAAATTCCTCAATTTGTTTGTTTACTCCACCGTGAGTTGAATAGTGACGTAATACTAATCAGCTCTACACGTTGTTCGATATGTAGCCAAAGCCTTGATTAAAAGTTTGATTAAACTAGACAACCAATCAATCTAGCCACACTTCGTTTGGTGTTACAAAACAAACAAACAAACAAAACATCTTTATTGCGGATCATTCACAATCCATAGCCACTTAACCTAACATACAAGTACAATCTTACGCATTATACACTGAAGTTAATACGAAAATAGGTTCAACATAGTTACTTAACCTAGCATACTGGCATACTGTTTGATTAATTATCTGGCAATTTTATGTATATTGTTATTACACGAGACATCATTAACTGAAAAAGATAATTTGTATACGTAGGAGAAAATAATTGTAGCTTAATGAAGAAATCAGAGAAATTATGAAAATAAAAGTTTAATAAAAATGCTGATGAATTATGGGAAGCTGAGTTCTGTTATGATTTTGTGGAAACTATATTTTAAATTATTAATTATACAACAAACAAAACATCTTTGTTGCGAATCATTCACAATCCATAGCCATTTAACCTAACATACAAGTACAATTTTATGTATTATACACTGAACGTAATTAAAAAATAAGGCCAACATAGCCACTTAACATACAAGTACGCTACAAAAATAAGGCCAGCATAGCTATTTAACCCAACATACAAAATGCATATATAATCTTTGCTACATTACAAAAGTAAGTATTGTAAACCAGCAGTTGTCTGAACTAAGACTGCCATATAGGTGAGAGGTACACAGTATCTGAAGACATGACATTGCACAATAACACATTAGAGCTGCACCATTTTGGTTTCCTATAGAGCATACGAAAAATATTATAAGCAACAAAGTTTATTCATAGCAGTTTTTGTATATTTCCATTACAGATGAGATGTATCCAATGCAGTACAGTAAGTTCTAAAAAGATAAGTGTTAAGTGATTCTGAACACATACCAAATTTCCTTACTAGCATGTTACCCTGTACATACAGCTTTTTACGTTGCCTCTCAATATCATTTCATAAATTATTGTGCTTACAACATTACAAATCAATTACGATCTTGAGTATTTAATGTCTAACAAAAGTTCTTGGAGTGTGTCCTCAAATCCCTTCCTGGAGGGAAAGATGCAACAGACCAAAGTTATTAATAATATTGGCAGAAGACCTAAACATTGTACTGTAAAAGTTATTGGACATTGACTATTAATTGTGCGCATTTACATTTGAATGATATTTAATTCTAGATTTAAAAAATAGTAGAAAAGTGTCGTGAACAATGATTGTTCTGGTCTAGAGAGCAAGACTAGCCTTGGAACGTGAGAATCAATAAAGTATTATGGTTACAGTTCTATTTAGATTGCTAAGTATAATGGCAGCTTAAAATTTCATTATTTTTCTTGTCATAGAGAGATTTCTGTTGTATGCCCTACTTTTTCGAATGAATAGTACGGCAGCCCGTCGAAACTGAAGTTAAAACGCATGAAATTCCATGCAGCTTCAGGTAGGTTCACTTTAAACATAACCTCTTAGTAACAGGATTATACAAGACTTAGCTATGCACGATTAAAAGTGTAAAATGTATTTTTATAATCCATTTTAAAATCAACTTTCTTTTGAAATACCATAATATCAGGTCATCCCATAAGCAATGTCGTTTTTTAGATCGGAATTTGAAGGACAAAAAAAAACTCAACTGAAACTTTTTAATCTAGTATATATTTTCCATCGGAATCAATGACACTCTGCCAGCGTCCTACAAGCTTTTCAATGCCATGTTTATAAAATTCAGGCAGTTTTGAGGCAAAAAACGTACAAAGACTGGTGTGCAGGTCATCTAAAGAAGTATACTGTTTCTTATCAAGATAGTTTTGCAGACTCCTGAAGAGATGATAATCTGAAGGCGCAAGGTCTGGAGAATATGGAGGATGTGGAAGTTTTTCCCACCCAAGCTCCTCAATTTTTGCAGAAGTGATCCGAGCGGTATGAGGACGTGCGTTGTCGTGGTGGAACACGTTCCTTTCCGATTAACCAAAGAAGGTCTCTTTTCTTTTAATGCAGTGTTCAGTCGATCCAGTTGTTGACAGTAGACTTGAGCGGTGATTGTTTGGTTGTGTGGTAAGGTTTCAAAGTGTATTACACCACCTTTATCCCACCAAACACTAAGCAACACCTTCCGAGGGTGAAGATTTGGTTTTGGTTGTGGTGTCGCTGGTTCTCCGGCACAAACCCACTGTCGACGGCGCTTAACATTCTGGTACAGGATCCACTTTTCATCACCAGTCACTAAACGATGCAAAAACGGATCTTGGAGTTCACGGGAATGAAGAGCTGTGCTAATGTTTACCCGCACCCTCAGATTGTCGACCGACAATTCATGTGGCACCCATTTTCATAACTTTGGCACTTTCCCGAGTTGTTGCAAATGTCGATGGATGGTGGACGGGGATGAATTGAGTTTCTGGGCCAATTCTTCGACAGTTGTTGAACAGTCTTCTTCAAGTGCGGCTAACAGCAGGTCATCATCAAACTCAGCAGGGCGTCCAGAGCGTGCTGCATCTGTCAAACAGCAGTCACCATTCCTAGACTTTTTAAACCATCTTTGACATTTCCTCACATGCAGAATATCGTTGCCATAAACTTCCTGAATGTTTCGCGTTGCTTCAGTAGCACTGTTCCCTTTTTTGAACTCGTAAAACATTATATGCCTGATATGCTCTTCTGATACCGCCATGTTTATGAGGGGTTCACATAAAGCAAAACACACGTCTTCACTGGTCAAGGTCTGTGAAGTATGTAGCGAAACACGATAGATCTCCTCTTAGATATAACCTTCTGAAAATTTATGCTTAAACCGAGTAGGACTAGTTTAAATTTAATCTATCGTAAAACACGACATTACTTTAGGATGACCTGATATAACAAACCTAGGCCTTAGCAGTCCCGTAGCTAGGACTTCCCAAGGGGGGTGTCGAAAATAGAAAGGCAGACCTTTTGGTGCAACCATCTAGATACTGCGGAGGGGGTTTAGAGTAGTTTATGAAGTTTAAAAAAATGCAAGTGTTTATTTACTAATTGATGATATGTATTTTAATATCGCATCATAAGTTATAACTATGGTTACAAAAGTGGACCTTTCCTGTCAAGGGGAGGTCTCCCCGACCCCCCCTTGGCTAAGGGCCTGCTTATTACTAGATGACTGTCTAAACTAGGCATAATGATAGGTCTGTGCTAGAACCAGCTTCTAAACAAGCCCAAACCTAGCTAAATGACGATTATACTGCATTAACGCATAAACAAAACAGATGACATCAATGGTCATAATATAACGTCATCACAAAATCTACATATAATGAACATCTCGATAGAACGCACACAATGAGACCGCGACCGTCCCTGGGGGTAGCTATTGGTAGAGTGCGGGGCTGTTAACTTGAAAGTCCTGGGTTCGAGTCTTGTCTTCGGATTTTCATTGGTGTAGTAGTAGTTCTGACGTCACGTTAAACTGTAGGTCCCCTCCGTCATATGAATTAAAATGTTTCGAAGCAGGTTGAGAAACCCCAAACATTATTATAATTATTCTAATAGGGACCTAATTTGGTGAACACCGTTTCCCGAGAATGCATTTGCATACATACAAACAAACAGTGCTGAACCTTTTTTATAAATCTAAGCATATTTTTGGATACGGAGAATGTAGAGGGTAAATTATATATAAAGAGAAATACGCGGTGATTATAGTTCAAACATATCTCAACCCAAATCTTCTAAAGAATATAACTGTTTCGATAAAGTGGCCTTATCTAGCGGGAGGACAAATTTTGGGTTTTTTAGTTTTAATTATCCTTATGAGACTATAATTAACTCCGTTCGCGCGAGGAGCGGGTCGCAAATAGTTATTTCGTCCGTTCTTCCATCCATCTGCAAAATAACTCTCAAACGCTTTGGCCAAAGATTATTGGTTTGGGCTGTTTGAGACAAACAAATCAACATCCGGCAACTTTCGGCAACTCAACTTGGGTAAAGTCGCAATACGTTGTTTTGCGGGTGGAGGTTTGTATCTCCTGATACCTTTCTTTTTTATAACGTTTTAATATTTTAATTAGACGCTTTTTAATTTTTGTTAGAGAGAACTTTAATCGCACATAGATTTGATCATAAATTCGTTTGTACAGAATATTTCAATCTATGAACACATCCTTACACCTTCAAAATGACCTGCATTATTCAATATTGTGTGCCAATCAAAACAAAAAGGGAAAATCCTATCCCCGTCGTCTATCAACATGATGGTGCTCCTTGTCACTATGCCAAAATTGTTCAGGATTATCTAAATGGACGTTTTCCAAATCGCTGGATCGGACGCGGAAGCAACAAAAGACCTTGGCCAGCGAGATCACCAGATTAACCCCTTTAGATTTCTTTGCATGGGGCTTTATCAAGTCGCACGTCTATCAGACGAAGATTACGAGTCTTGAAAAACTTACGTACACGTATACGAACTGCTGCAGATAACATAACCCCGCAAATGCTCCAGAATGTGTTTAGAAATGCTGCGGAACGATTTGAGCTGTGCAGGGATACTGATGGGCGTCACGTCGAATCCTACTCTTAATTATTTAATAAATGTTACCACTTTATCATTTTATGATTGAATTCCATATAATTTCCAAGTGCTTCACAAAAATAGATCCTGACTTTATGTACACCCTGTATAATAATGAGTGATGAGGGCCAGAAACTGGCACATCACTCAACAAACTAATAGGGTCCATTGCGCTAATTCCTGACTTATTATTACCAGTGTCACCCACTGATCTCCTGGCGCTAGTATCGTACGTACATTCTGTATCGTATGATCATTCCAGACAAAAACGTTTGACGACACCCAGAAAAAAAAAAATTCAGTAGATTCTAGTACGGAAACCTATCAAAACATAAATTCTCATATTGGATTTCATTCCTAGGTTTCAGAACTAGAATTAAGATATAGAAACAGTTTCCTGCAAGCTACTGTAAGTCTAAAATGAAGTTGTGATGATTGCAAAATAGATTAGGATTGCGAAAATGTATTCTATTTCACTCTCATCGATTTGGATGGAGCAGCGATTAATGAGCAGAATATATTATGAAGTCACTTTAAATCATTACACCGTGAAATGTTTTTGCGCAGAATGATCTTACTATACAGGGTGTCCCATAAGTCCGGTCTCATAGGAAAATTAATTTTAAATTAAATTTACCAAAGTTATACATTATAACTAAAAGAAATATGTTAAATTGATGTCTTGTTTTGGGACCTCTTTTTGGTTGCAGGTAGAATAACGCGCAATAGCTAATATAGAAGTGAGTTACTTCTGGTGAAAAGGCGAAGGCCTGGAACAAAAAAAAAAGTCCCAAACAAAAAATCAATTTGAGCATTTGTTTTAATGTATTACTTTTATAAATTTAATTTAAAATTAATTTTCCTGCGAGACCAGACTTATGGGACACCCTGTACATACCGGGGCTCAGTAATAGGTAGACCTCCTCGCCAAGGCCGGGGAGAGGAATCACGGACCCTGGTGCTACTTTTGACTCTGGAGCCCCTTTACCCCCGATCAACTCTTTCTTTATCTTCCAGCCCGGGCCTTGGTGCTTTAGGTTTTGAGGCTTCATGCACTCCTCTCTCCCTGACCCTGCTTCTCGCTCGGAGTTCGAACCCCTGACGGGTTTTATGTGGATCGCTGAGAAGAGTGAAATTCGACTAAAATAATCAGTAAAAATGTAAATAGTAAATATGTTAATTTTCAAACTTCTCAGAAGACCTCAAAAAGTCAAAGCTTTTATGAAACACCCTGTAGTAATAATAATAATAATAATATACCCTGGGTAGCCTAGTGGTTAAGACGCTGGGATGCTGCTCGGGAGGTCGTGAGATCGAGTCCGGGCAAGGACTTCGTAATTTCTGATCGCCCGTGGCGGGGCGTGATTCGGATTCCACGTTAAACTGTAGGTCTAAGGTGGAGTGACAAGCTTGACCTTCGTCAGAAAGAACATTTCGAGCAGAAACAAAACCAAGGTTAATAATAAATATTGAAAAAAAAAAGTTGATTCGGCCGAAGTAATATTAACTAAATAATAATAATAAATAATTGGTTTTAAACCTCCTTCGGATAAAGGGAACTTTCGAGAAGGACCAACGGCTTTATGCAAGATTCGAACGTTATCCTCTTTTGTTTGGAGACGAACACTCAGGGGCGTAACTAACGGGGGGGACGGGGGGACGTCCCCACCCCCCAACTTTTGAACTGAGGGGGATAATATAGGTTTTGTCCCCCCCCCCCAACTTTTTATCTAAGTTAGTTTACGTGAAGGAAAATATTAGTTCTTGAAATAATCTATGATGAGTAAATCTTAATATAGTCCTATTAGTATGCTGGAAAGTATTACGATTCAGTACTAATACTGCAGTGATAGATACTTTAATGAGACATCTAGTTATTTTTTTACTTTAATTATTGCATATATTGTTTTCCTTTAATGTTAAGTATATACTTCATATACATAAGGTAGTTGTGAAAATGCTTCTTTGATTTTCCTATTACTATCATAAATATAGATCATTCTCTAAAATCTAAATCACAGTATTTTAAGAGCATCATTTTGGTCGCAAAAACATTACCTACAGGATAGCAGCGCAGAAATTCATCGCAGGATTTTTCATCATTATAGTTGTCCCCCCCACCCCGAACTTTTGAAAGCTAGTTACGCTCTTGCGAACACTTCTTTATACCCACTTACGTCGTCATCAACACATAGGGGTGTATATATATATATATATATATATATCCAAAGGTGGGCAGGACCGAGTTCCAAAGGACCGAACTCCAGGAACTCGGTCCTTTTTAGGACCGTGATCGGGAAAGTCGGTCCTTTTCTCAGTGAGGACCGAAATGAGGAGCGACGGTCCATTTTTAAGCAATTCCGGACGGTCCGGTCCGGACGGTCTTTTTTAGTGATTTTAGTGTGTTTAGTGATTATTTGAAGTTCTAAAGAAGATGGATCGTTTCCTCCAGAAGACTCAGAAAGAGACTGAGACTGAACTGAAACTTGTTTCAACACCTGGAGGAGACGAAGAATCTACTGATGTTAGTGCTTCAACTTCAAGTCAAGCAACTGGAGCTCCTAGCGGAAGAACTGAACTCGGCAATCCCTGGCCGTACCTGGACAAATACTTTCTCAGCGAGAGGCCTGTGAAACCCTTCTTCTTCAACAAGGACTCGTTCCCCAGCCCGGCGTTGAAGGACTTGTTCATCAAGTTTAACACGCCTATCCCATCCAGTGCCGCCGTGGAGAGGCTCTTCTCTTTGGGGAAGGACGTCCTCAAGCCGAAAAGGTCAGGGCTCAGTGACAGCCA